>OV702279.1:110219148-110236648 GCA_916181665.1 Avena sativa | reverse complement strand
AGAGCCCCCAACCGACGGGAGTAGTTACGTCCAGTATGTCCCCCCTCGATTCCCGACATGCTATGATACCCCAGGGTGGGTAGGAGCGGGTCGAGTCCGTATCACCGCGAAACAACTGCAGCGTCCGGATCTGATCTATCTACTCGGCAATTCATCCGGTGACTTCACGGTCGCCAAAGAAGCCCCAAGAAGCATCAAACATTTCCGATGAGATCCATGGAGCTATTCTGAGATAGCAAGCACTAGCTCCCAGTGCGACTTCATAAAAAGCAATCAAAGATAAGATCGAAGAAAATGAAACGCACGTGGTGGTCATTATAGTGGTTCCTTCAGATCCTAGAAAACGTCCAAAAAAACCGGCTACGGAACTACCGAGCAAAGGCAAAAAGACAATAAGTAGATACATAAGATCGAGTCTCTTAAAAAAAAATCATACAATGTTCAAGCGGCCTGTCATTGAGACAAAAACGTGTTAAGCATATAAGCACTTTCGACTTGATTTGCAGTGGTCAGTTACGCAAGACGGGAAGAGAGTTTCCTTCTTCAGAGTCCTTTTATCCCATCCCAATATTAAGGAGAATGTGTGGGCCTTTACTGAAAGAAGATGGTTGATCCCCTTGCCGACTCATTCCATCCTCCCCCCCGGTGGGTCTTCCTCTTATTCACTCTCGCGAGCAAAGAAGAAGAGAGACAGCATTTTCAAGCCAGCAATGGACTGAGGTATGAGACGATAAAGGTAAAGAGAAGGGGCCGTCGTTGGTGCATAACAGATCTTTCCTATCTACGATATTTCTCGGTGCATAAGCGAGGCTTCGCGGTCGAAGTACCACATAAGCAATAAAGCCAATAGACCTTGAATAGCCTGTACGAAATAACTTGTGAAGAGGATTTACTAGAGTCTCAAAATCTTGTACGCAAGTTGGCACAGAGCTTTCAATCAATCTCGCTCATCTGGTCTGCCCGGTCAAATCAGCGATCATGCCCCCCTTATTCTAGCGGAGGAACAGCTTCATCAGATTCATTCCCTTGCTAATCCGCCTTCAAGCCTTGTTCCTTCTTCCGCTTCATCTATCTAAGCCTTTTCCTTTGTAGACGGATAAGTGATTCTGTAACCTTAGCTTTTCTCCTTTTCCGAACTTTTTTTCCAGTTCCTTAGTATTACTTAAAAAAAACCAACTCTGTAATTTCATAATCTTAGTCGAACAATAAAGAAAAGAAGAAAAGGTTACGAAGTAAGGTCAGCTGGTTAAGTCAAACTCAGGCTATGAAATCGCTTAGCTGCCCTTAATTAATGATCATTAATTAAGTAGTAGTGAGGCTACAACATCCTGCTGGTTGCACAAACTCACCTTTTCATCTATGCTGCCTGTTTTTACCTTCTCATCCTTAACCTCTGTGATCACTTCCTCCTAGACATCCTTCTGATTGCCTAACTGAAACATCACAACTATAGTATAAGAATTCACCTTCTCTGCTTTACCATCTATGACTACCTCTTCAGCTGCATCCCCATGAATCTCATCTATCCAAAAGATTAGTGGATTCATTCATTAGGATCGAGAAGGAAAGAATAGGATATCGAGAAGGAAAGAAATTGTCAAGGTCTAGGCCCCAGGACAAAGAAATAGGACATGCTTGTCAAGTTCACTTCTTGAAAGAATTGGAAGTCAAAGGATGAGGGAGTGGGTGAGAAAACTTATACCAAAAGGTCTGATTGCTGTTTCGCTCTCTCTCATGTGTGTTTATGGGCTTTAGGGGTATAACAGCTCCCTCCACCGGAGAGCTTGGACCATCACGCCTGATATGATCTCCTCCAACTCCATTTTATCCTCTCCTCTGGCTTCAGTAAATTCTTCCCAAGCTGTATACAAACAAAGATATCTGTTTATGCACTGCAACAGGACTTGTGATTCTCTTGCTTGTTATTAAACACCATATCGTTGCGGATAAGCCACAAACCCCAGCAAGCTGCTGCTAAGACCATGATCTATATTTCTTATTTATCCTCCCTAGCAATCTCTACTAAATAATCATCTAGACAACCAGGGATAGCATGCCACTGAAAGCTATCTCTTAAAATGCACCAAACAAATTGAGCAATACAATAACGCTATATAATCAAATATGAGAAGCATTTTCTAACACCCACAAGCTTTGTACCCTGTTTCCACGACCTGTTTGCTTCCCAGGTTTCCTTATCAGCTTTCCTCTTCTTGAGAAAAACTGTCCAAGATAAAGATACTATTTTAGAATGTGAGCTAAATGGTAGAAGAGGTCAGTTGGCGGAATTATTAGAACTCAATAAGGTAGATGTGGTTTGTTTGCAGGAGACAAAAAGGCAGAACTTTACAGACAAAGAGCTGTCAGATTTTGCAGTAAGAAGTTTGTTCAAATGGTTCTGTATCAGCAGATCCCTCTGTGGGTTCTGCAGGTGGATTGTTGATAGGTGTGAGGTTGGATGATTTAGATAGATGCTGTATTTGTGGGGTCTGGTGCTCATTAGAATTGTGTGCTGGTAACAAGGAGAAAAGACAAATTATCTTGGGTTGTGATTAATGTGTATGACCCTACTCAGCAGGAGCTTAGAGATGATTTCTTTGCAGAAATGACATCAAGGGTGCACAGTACTGACTTACCAAAGGTAATGGGTGGAGATTGAAATCTGATTAGGTTCAGTCATGAAAAAATCTAATGGTAATTTAATTAGAAGGATGGCAGCCTTGAATGAGTTCATTGCTGAAGTTTAGTTACAAGAATTCAGGAGGGTTGGAGGTCAATTTACTTGGACCAATAAACAAGAAAATCCTGTTAGAGAAGTGCTTGATTCCACTGTATTTTTGGTTTTCTTTTTTGATAAGTTTGCTTCAGGCTGGGTCTGATCATGCACCTCTTTTATTGGTAGAAGGGGAAGATAGAGCTTTTACCCCATACAAATTCAGGTTTTTTTTTGGTTGCTGAAAGAGAATTGAAAAGAAGAGGTTATTTCTAGAAAAAAAAAGATGCAAAGCTAATATGAAGGATTATTGGCAAGATGTATCCCAATCCTTTAGAAAGTATTTGAGAGGTTGGAATGTTAATGAGTACAGTGATGCCAGTATCCGTAAAGACAATCTTATTAGAAGCAAGCATAGAGGTAATTGACAAATGAGCAACATGACCATTCAGGAATGGACACTCAGATATGAGCTAGAGGCTCAACTTGTGAAGATATATGAAATGGAGGAACTCTACTCAAAGGCAGAAAAGAGGATGTGAACAAAGGTTGTTTGTGGGAAGAAGAGTGCTCTCGACCCGGATACGCTAGCTACGCTATTTCTCATGCCTACGTGACAACTTCTTTGGAATATAGTTTCGGCGTGCTCTTTCTTTTTTGATTTCGCTTTATCTGTGCTATTGATTTTTTCTTACGATTTATTTGGTTTATTTATATATAAAGAAGAATAACTTGGGAGTGCTCAAGGTGAGTAGTGATCATATTCATCGGATTGACGCAGACCCCTTGGGGATGGTTTTCACAAGGCATCGAATTCTGTAGATCTTATACCAGATAAACATTCCCGTTGTGGAAGGTATCATCCATCCGTGAGCCTATCAGTTCCATCTCTTTGAATAACATACTGCTCTATAATGCGGAAAGCCTTTTTCCCGATTTACCTCAACTCGGCAATTGAATCAAAGAAGTAATAAGACTATATCATTCAATTCCCTACTCATTGGGAGGTTAGAACCATGTTGTATGGCCTCATTCGGAGCCTATATCGCACTTTCTCGGCCTTGAGAAGGTGGATGGTATCGCTACCAGTATAAAATCGACTTTCAAATGCATATTTATTTAGAACTTATATAACTTAGGGCTACCCTAACCCAACGGATGCTATAGATCCCACACGATACTTCGGATCGCATTCCTCACTAAAAAAGTATGAATGTTTACATGGAAGTGCTGTCAATTGCAAATGGGTCTACAAAGACCAAAATGGCAAGATCGAGAGGTAGAAGGGAAGAACTACGGGAGATCGCAGACCACCAACTCTTGGTTTTCGCATGTCGGTTTCTAATACGCTGAGGACAGCTCAATTTACAATCTACCGGCATGGGCCTTTTCATCAAGGTCATCGGCTGTTTCACCTGAGCCATCTGCTAATACCGGTCAAGGCAAGGACTTCCATCTTCCCCCGCACTAAACACTCCATTATACCCATATTGGGTAGGTCTGGTGCTTTTTTTGCTTCTTTTATATAAAATGCTCCTTTTGCAACTCAAATCCCGGGGTTAGGGAACTTTTCTTGTTGATTTAGCTGATTTTTCCCGCATTTTTGCGATTCTACTGGATCCCATAACCAATGAAAGGAATCGATCAGACGGTCGTATAAATAGCGGTATGCCCATAACAATCACATCGGGAATTCATATCTGCTTAAAAAGTCTCCGTTTTTCGCAGGAACCTAAATCCTTTGCTATGGTGGGATCAGAAGGAGTTCCACTAGAAATACAAAATGGACTAGTCCGGTGGTCGAGAGTGAAAGACATAGGTTCACACTCCCGAGAGCCTTCCCCTTGAGGGAACATGCCCGTACCGGTACCAAAGATAAGGTGGGTCAAAAACCTATGGTATGGCTCCAAGAGGTAGGCAAAACCAGCTCTTTGTTACTCGGAAGCCGTTACGCATCTGTTTTCTCGCTGCAAGCGAAGCATTAGAGATAGATTAGGAATTCAAGTAGGCGATCGATCGAAGCACGAACTACTTGAAATCGCGGATCGACAGCTTCCTGCGACATTCCTTCAATGCAAACGTGGTATTTTTATACCCTTTGATAGATAGCAAGCAGCTCCTATAACTTGATCGACAGGACCCAACCAACTAAACTATTGATTTTGGCTAAGCTAGACCTTTTGAGGAAAGCAGATGCAGATAACGAAAGGAAGCTATTAGTTTTTATAGACCAGATGACTTATTTATGGAAAATAGGTTGAGGAGCCAGATCCTGGAGCTTTTTTTATTGCTAGAACCATCCCAAAGCTAGTAATCCAGATCAGAGTTCTAAGTTTGGATGGCATGTACTGGATTTCTAGTCCTATAGTGGAAGAGCAGATAGGATCAGACCTACACGTAAGTTCGTTCGTTGGGTTAGTGGCCACCCGCACTCCAACCTATCTATATGGCAACAAAGCGAATGACAAGGCCAAAGTAGCTGACTCTTATCGCTAACTTGACTCGGTCTAAGGGAGAGCTTGAATACAACTCACAGAACGACTCCTCCAGGGGCCTTCAGAGAAGAATGCCCACTTCCCCCACTACTGAAATATGAACCCTTTCGAACTCGACCTTTACTTAAGTGAGTATAGTATCTTGCAAGTTCACCCTAATTAAGATAACAACATCCGCCATCCTCTAGGCAACCCACAGCTGGCACCATCCCCTGGGCTTATTAACTCTGTTAATTGCTCCTCATTCATCCATTATAAGCTGAAAGCGGTATGGCTATGTATCCCTTTGCTTAGATCCTTTGATACTGCAGTTGGGGATGGAGAGGCTATAGGAATTCTTCAATATAGCATTATTCGTTCCTGTGACCCCTTGTCCCGTAGGTTTGGTTTACCTTGAGTGCATAGAAATGAAAGAATCCACATTCCATCATTCCTTCAGCGAGCATCTTTATTCACAAGGACAAGTGTTTCCTTCAATCGGTGTGCGCCACTGGATCAGGCTCCTGAAATTCAGGCGCTATTATAACCTGTTGCTGGAATAGGTGTTTTGTCCGGGTCACCAATGCAAGGAAGGAGGCAAAGAAGGTTGTGGTTACATGGACTCTAGGGAAGCGGATCCTGACAAAACAACTTGCTCAGAATACGCTTTACCGCCAACTGATAAGTAGTTTCTAGCTGCAAGCAAATAAGGTCTAGAAAATCAAATATCATACAAAATGACTCCACTATTGCCTTTTGTAAAGACTCGGTATCTGCCGCCTCTGCTTTGGCAGCTTGTTCAGCTTCATACTCGGTGTAAGTCCTCTCATTTGATGGTATTGTGTACCTAAAGTTTACTAGCGGCTAGTTTTTGTTTAGAGACGGATCTATTGCGTTTCTTGATCCGATGAAATAGGCCCGCGTGCGGGTGGCATGAGGAAGAAGTCAGAGCCTATCAGGCCCAAGCGAAGCTTTGCAGCGAGAGGATATCTTGATTCGAACCGCAATTGCTAAGGCTATGCCAGCTCAAATCCTGTAACGAGCAATCATCAACGGCTTCCCTAAATGCCGCCATCCGCCATTCCGCACGCTCTGTGACACTGAAATGTTCACTTGCATGGAGGGTTTGTTTCGTTGAAGTCACCCATGCATAGCCATGGCAACTCAATCGACATGTTCTATATATGCAATCGCAGAGGCGAAGTATTATTGTCAGCCTGGACTCGACACCCAGGGCTGTGCCGATCCGCTTGTCCCTCTAGCTCGTATTAGAAAAAGCTGTATTTCTATGTAGCACAAGTGACTTACCATCCTACCAAGGATCCCTAGGATTTCAACACTAAATAAATCGAATCAATTTATTCTAGTGGTCGGTGAGGCGGGTAGCGCCGATCGGTATTCTATATCAGCGGACCCAACCCTCCCTTGCATCTAAGGCACATTTCATCTCTGGGCCCGCCCCCAACAGATACCGGTACCGGCCATGAGGGCTTCGCCCTTCTCAAGTGCAAGAATGAACAATATCTTATTACATAAAGAACAAGAGCACGAGTTGCGTCAAATGACCAAAAACAGTCTATCGAAAAGAGAAACTTGCCACTCAGCAGGCAGGGGCACTCACTATCCAAAATCGGTAGACAGCAAGCAAGAGATGGAGCTTCTGCTAGGCCTGGTTATCCCGAATCCTTTCCGCCCCTTCGGTTTGAGGTTATGCTTTGGCCTACCTAAAACTTGTGCTTCTATAGTGTGATTCATTACGGTGCTCTCTCCCAATAACAGATAGCTCTAATAGGGCAATAGTGGAGGAAAGTCTTCATGAAAAAGATGGACTTGTTACTTTTGAATGATCAACTTATTCGGGAAGCTGGGAAAGAAGAAGGATGACTTTAGTCAAATTAATGAAGCGATCCCGCGGATACAGAAGTTGTGTTTGAAGTATGAGCTGCTGCTGCTGAAAACAACATTTTTGCATGGTTCTTAGCTCATAGTGTGTGTGGGTGATTTCCATTCAATAGATACCATTGACACATTGATTATACCGAGTATGCCCCTCGCCAGGAGCTTCCCCTAGAAACTTTCTTGCTTTCATCAATCAATCGAAGTTCAATTTCATCATCATGAGAGCTGTGAAAAGCCGATCCTAGCGTGTTTTATTAGCCCACTGAGCTAGAAAACCCCTCATCCGGGATGGGATGTATTGTATTATGCGCTTGTCCCGATGAAGCATAGGATCTGATAGAAACACGGGGTTTTTTAGATTCCTCACGCTCTCTTTTCAGGCTTGGATTGGTTTTTTGATGCAGTAGAGAAGCCGTTTCCTTTGAACTTGGTCCATCAGACAGATATAGACATGGAGAAGCTTTTCAATGTCAATCTTTCACTACTTTGTTTGGACCTTGCTTCTTCACTTAATGCTTGCTTTCCGTCTTGCCTTTGCTGGGCCTACGATAGGCTGTACTCCAATACGAAATAAGATTGTACATGAAGGTTGGTGAAAAGCAAAAGAAGCAATTGGTTCTCAAATGCCGTGACGTCACCTAGCTTTATTCTATATTTCTCATTCTATTGGTATGTATAGTGTCTTTCATCTGCTTTTTCATTCATTCTGCCCACAGCCGTTAGGTATTATGACAAAAGGAACCAGCATGTTGCTCCTGAATCTACAGATAGAGAAGAGGGCACGTCTCTTTTTCTAGAAGCCGGTCTATGTTCTTATTCTTAATCGAATTCTAAAGTTTCAAATCACTTCCATTGGGCTGAGCGGGTCATATATGCCTTTTGGCTTTCACCTATGTTATGTATTCTCTCACAATCACTCCTAGCAATAAGTGAAAAGGCGGCTATCGATACTGTCCCAACACCTCCTCTTCTGTGTCTACTTCTCCATTCTAATTTCTGACTGGTTCACGCCTGCTTGTGTATTGGTTATAACCTCTGTACTGTATTTTGTTTGGCTTAAATTGCCAAATGGCGAGACCAGACCCCATGAAGCTTCTAAGTCTGATGTTGATTTGCAAGAATCAGATTTACCAACGGGAAGAACGCTTAGTGTATCCGCGGTGGGTGAATCTTAGGAAACTCGCCTTGTCCGAACAAAAGCGGGAGGTAGGTAGGTGGTAGTTAGAAGGATTCCTTCGGGGAGCTGCTTCTTCCTCTGGATTCCCTTCTTCTATAGACAGACCCCCGACTAGGGCAGCAGCGTTTTAAAGAAATACGAACAGTTTGGTTTTCAGTGAGCCCGCTTCTTAGTGATAGGTTTCTAAAGTATCTATCGCTATGTGCCCCTCCCCGGAAAAAAAACAAATAGGCTCGGGCAATTATCAGCTTAGGGACAGCAAGCGGATAGTAGATCTGGCTCCATCCCTTGAATCCGCTGTAACTGATAGAATCTTGTACGAGAGACCCGCAAATAAATAAGGAAACCCGCTTAAAACGCTTTTTAAGTAGAAGCTGAGCCATTACCTGCTAGCATATCTCCCCACCAGGACTCCCCCCAAAGCAAAGCGAAACCCGTTCTTTAATTCAATACCTAGAGACGCTCCAGTCCAAGTTGAGGCGCAGTAGGAGGGATTTCTGTCACCATTATTTATGGACCACGTAAACATACTTTTTGAGTTTAGATTCTTATGCTGGACCTGCAGCCCTAGCCTGGGACACCACTGTGCGACATAAAGATCGGATCAAGTTATGATTTTCTCATTAAGAAAGAGTACCCGAGAAGAATAGATATGATCCGGAAACACTCTTATTCGACGAGGCGTAGAGCGTTTGACTTTCTTCTTTACAATTTCCTTAATGCGCATGAATGAGAGATTACAGCACTTAGTATGAGCATATCGGCCTATGGAAGAAAGTTCGTATCGTATTAGTGCGCTTTAACTCGAAAGCCGTTAGCTACAACCTTTGATCGTGGTTTGGTATCCAAATAGGAAATTCTATCCAGTCCCTCGCTACACTATTTAGACGGATTGAAGCTTAAGCCAGATCGAACCTGTCTGAGTATATGCATTGATCCTAGAATAGATTCACAAGCTGAAGGGAGCCTCCTAAGAAGAATATGACTAAATACTCGGGTCAATCCCCCATTGGGGAGGGTATCACGTTTGGTGGAGTTCGCTATCTTTTCTTTTGATTTTGACAGTCCTAAGAAAATCACTCACCCCGGCGGATCCGGAATTCCATTAGAAGGGCAATCTTCTTATGCTCACCGCAGACACACCTCTCCTAACTATGGAGTTAGCAAATCAGAACATTGCCCATACCACCCTCTTGGTTTACTGTCGGTTCGCTATCAGATGGACCCTCTTGGTTCACTGGGCCAGATACCCGCGGTTGGCCTTAGCTTTAGGTTGGCGCTTTCTTTTCAATTAGGGAATCTATCACCCATGGCACCTTCATCCTCAACAAGAAGGTCAAGTATTTCTTAGAGTGATCTTATTTTTAGGCTTCATCTTCGATAGAGCAGAGCAGGGCGTTGACCTCTCACCCTCAACCAATCAAACATGAATATTGGCCGCATAGCAACATAGCCCTTCGGGGTAGCTGCATTTAGCCATCCCTCTTCCTTCTATCCCCCAAAAATATAGTTGAGCAAGTACCGAGCTAGTAACAACTAAAGACTTTCCTATAGCTACAACTAGTTTGTTTTCACTTTAGCTACAAGTTCCAACAAGCAGAAGAGTACCCTACCCTCCCGTAGAGTCCTCTTCTTAATAGCTGCATTTCTCTTTTTCTTTTCAACACAAGCTACAGACTGATTCGGTCGGGTCGATAAGCTGCCCCTCCCTCGATAAGAGTGGGTATGGGGGCTTCTTTCACTTGCTTCTTATCGGAGAAAGTCCTTCCTAGGAAGCCAGTATCCTTAATCCATGGCTAGGAAGAAGTGCAGGCAATCAATGAAAGCAAATACACATAGAAGTATCAACTTCAAAGAATAAGCAGTTACCAATAAATTCCTGTTCGATAGAACCAATTCCAAGTTATGTTTCCTTGCTCTCTTGACAAACTATTTCCTTGCTTTTGTTCTTTTTAAACAGCAGACAGGAGCTATTCAACCATCGTTATACGCAAACCATAGAGGTAGGCATTTCGGCACATCCTATGGAAGGCTCTCACCTAGCCTAAAACTTTGACCCTGTGTTGGTACATTGAGCATTTATTGTATTTGAAAGGTCTCCTTGACCGCCATAGGATCTCGTACCCACAACTGTCTCTTCAACCTCAGCTTATCAGTGGTAGGAGGGAAGTCATCCAAACAAAGATACTAGACTATTGGCCATTAGTGCTTAGTGCTTCAGTGTCTTGATTGGCTATTAGTGCATCTTGGCTTTAGAGTGTTGTATCTCCTCTTTATTATTGAGAAGAGGAGCCAACTCGGGGTTGGGGACTCTTCTGTTTGGTCCCTTTGTTTGAGCAGTGGCCAACCCCGATATAGATTAGGAGAAGCGATAGAAGTGGCTTGATTCTAAAAACAAATCAATATGGGGCATGGATATGAGAACATTCTTCCCTTGCATTACCCATTTCCTGCACACCTTTAAGCTATACAAACAACGGTATTATTCCACCAAAGCTATGTTTTAGAAGGTATCGAGTTTTTCAATCAGGAGGTTCGAACCCAAATAAATGGTACTCAAAGTTGAAACAAGATATTCGACCGACAGGTTTCTCTTACCCACTGGCTGGATCCACAGGGTTTAGTCATAACCAATCCAACTTGTATTCGATTTCATCGAAAGCCTGTTTCTCGCTCCATCGCGTAGCTGTGCACAAAATCAAAACAATCAAGTGAACAGAGAAAGGTTCTCTCCTTTCTGATCTTGTAAACAAGGCTCCCATTCTTTGTTTATTCAATAGCTTTGGTATGGCAAGACTAGATTTAGAGACCCTTGGTCAAGTGAGCCGCGTCCTTTGTGTTGTGAAAAAACTAGATTGCAAGCAGCTGGCGTGGGCCCCGAAGAAGGATTCAGGTCCCCTTCCCGTCGTGGAAGAGGCTCTTGGCAAGGATCCAGAAGGATCAGCAAGGGCAGGGCAGGTTAAGGCATAACAACCTCTGAAGGGCCTTCGGCTCCCTCCCTGTTCTTCTTGTTGAAAAGGCAACGGAATGTACATAAGAATAGCAGCAAGAACCTTGGCCCACTATGGTCTGCTCGCTCCATCGACCAGCAAGAACCTTGGCCCACAAGTTATTTCTAATAAGAAAACTCGAATTTCACCTGCTGCTAAGGACAAGATGAGCTAATAGACTCAGTTCGGGCAAGAGATGATAGCGACTCGCCAGACTCGAACTGGCATAGGCGGATCAAACAAAATTCGCCTTTCTTCGCCTAAAAGGAATCGCTTTATTTACGCAGTTCAGTTGGCGATCAAAGCCTTCCTCTTACATCTGCGGGCCGGCCAACTAAGTCTTCAAATGAAGAACTTTTACTCCGGGTCAACCTCTGGAATCCCGAGAACTCGGAATCAGAGGCTCATAGAAACGGAGCAGGAGGTTGGCCGCCTATCCTAGATCTTCCCATTTCCTTTGACCAACGGGTCCTCGAACCCATATAGAAGGATCAGGCTCAGTCATCCTCATCTGAATCATCTTCAGACGAAGACTCATTTAAGCCCTCTTGATTTGCATTTTGTTGTAGTTCGGGTGGGAGTTTATCTAGCTCATCCTGAAAATGAAGCTTGATAAGATCAAATATCACTCTTCTTTGCCCTGGAATCTTATCTGTCTGATTGACGAAATCAATTAACCCAGCGTCTGTTGAATGAAAGTTCTCCGAGATTTCCCGGATACATTTGTTTTTGACAGCATCCGCATTTCCCATGTAGGCACATAATTGCTCATAGAGCGGTTTAGTTAATTCATCGTTTTTGAAACTCTCAAATTGCTCGTCAATTCTAAAATCTTTTATTGATTCGGCATATTGCCGAATACCTTCCTGATACTCAGCCGGTCGGTTCAAGTCTATAGCTAAAGCTATAGGAAGAACATCGCTCCCACCCCCTTGGTTAACGCTATCACTATCACTATGCATTAGATGAACGTGTGGGGCCTTGGGGGTTTCTTCCTCCGAACGCGAAGGACTTGGATTTGCCAGTTGCTCTGTTCCGCCGAGGGGAGCATAGCGCTCCCGTCCACTCCAGGTCTCCCGCATTTCTGCGAAAAAGGCCATTAGAATGTGAAAAAAAGATTGCGAAACCGATAGAATCGATTCCATGATTAGTTCCATAGCTTGATCGGACGCGATCCAAGAGGGATTCATTTCAAAAAAAGCGGTTGCTATTGCAATAGGCAAAATAACCCAAAACAAATAGCCAGATGCCCGCTTTTTCCCTCCTTTTGGGGAAGAGGTTGAGGAGTAGGCGGCTCTAGCGGCTAAAGTGGAATTCAGAAGTTTTCTTTCTTCTGTTTCCACCTTAATCTCATTCTGTTCAATAATCATTGTTTTCATGATCGAATGACAAAAAAAGTATACTATTTCTAGAGTATCCCTAGTTGGGATGGTATAAGTGATTCGTCTATACCATTCCCATGGGATCGTAGAATCCCCTAAGGATGCAATAGGTATTTGTGATCGATCAGCTTCCAGTATGACGGAAGACTTTCTATCTGCATTCAGAATAACCACACAATCAGGTTGTTGGTTCAGCCCAAAATGGATCTTTTTCTTTCTTGAACGGAATTTTTTTTTATTAGCAAAAGAATTAGTCAAAAACGCCCCGATCTTCCATTGAGAATCATCGAAACAATGCGAATTCACATTTCTAAAATAGCTTCTTAAATAGCTCGCCATTTCTTCCATTATCTCTAAATAAAATAAATGATTGGTCTTTAAAAAGAAGGAACAGCCTTTTTGACGACTGGGAGATCCTATAAAATGAAGAGCGTTTCGTAAACAAATCAGTGTCTTGTCTGAATCGAGAATAGCAATTCCATTTCTTGAACCACGGATATAGACTTGGAAATGGTGATAAGCTACCCGACGGCCGAGATGTGCATTCGTACAAAGTAATTTAGTACATACTATCGAAAGGATTGTCATTTCCGGTTTTTGTTTCATGAGATACAGGTGGTAAGTCAGAAAATCGAATAGGTTAGCTGCTGATCTTCTAACCACTCAGAGTCAGAGTCAACATCAAAGGTGGTGACATAACCAGTAGTTCGAAAGCAGAAAGAGGGAAGAACTCAGATAGAAAGAAAGGCGGGTGAAGAAAAAACTCTCGTTCTTCTTACATCTTGACCTTTTCTTTTGTCTTTCGAATTGTATCTGTGGCTACTGCTGTTTTGCCAGTCTGTCTGTCCCCACTAATGAACTCTCGCTGACCGCGCCCTATGGGGATCATCGAATCGATAGCCATTTTCATGTTTGAAGGGGTTCATATACAGAACGCCTGGAAATTCTACCCGGAGCAGGAGATTCAATTAAGCGAGATTCCGAAGCTACAATTTCGCCTCTCCCATCAATAGGTTTAGCCAGAGCATTTCTAGTTTAGCTCACGGGTATCTGAGCAATTCTTCCTGTTGCTTTTACAAAACTTCCCTCTTGATGCTAAACCTAGTGATTTGAATTCCACAATTTCTAAGAACGATATGCTTTTTTTCATTTTCCACTGTGAAAGCTTCTCTCAATCCCTCCCTAGTCCTTTCTTTCCTGGGCACTCAAAGACCTGGTTGACCGCCCACATTCATTCATTGTTCGTTCTGAGGTGGATTCGAACCACAGCAAGCGCAGCAAGGATTTGGAGTCCAACGCGCTAAACTAAAGAGGATTTTCAGTCCTCTGCTCTACCAGCCAGAACCTAGAAGGACACTGAACACCCGATTTGACATTAAAGACTGGAAACACTGCTTGTCAAGAGCACCCAGTATAGAATACTTTTTGAGTATGTTGGTAAGGTCCGGTCATCCGCTTCTGTGCTTGCACTTCTGCGGCATGCAGGAAGTACAACGTACTTTCATAATGGAATCAAAAGCGTCGTCCGGATATACATGAAAAATGTCTATATACGAGATTTATGACGTCCGGATATACATGAAAAATGTCTATATACGAGATTTCTGACACAGAATGTTGTTCTTTCACTTCCATCTTTGTAACTGACTCTCCGTTCCACTTTGGTTTTCGAGTAATAATTACCATGATTCATTTCTCTTACTGCTTGGTTCCGCATTGGATTTCGCCAACTTTTTTTTCGAAAGTGGTGTCACGACCGTGGGGATCAAATGGATGGTTCAGGAAAGTCTAGTGAAGCGGCACGGTCTAATCATATAGATGACCATAGTGGTATGGTTCCATAGAAAACTACTGGAGGCCATTACCGCCACCGAAATGGTTTCCATGCTCCGTTGGATGATTTTCCGATATCGCAGTATCTTAAAGAACGGTTTCAATTTGTAGGACGGGAAAGAAACCTCATCCTTTGGTGCACACTAACCGATGAAGCTCAACCCTCTCTCGAACTTTTCATTTGAATTTCGAACAAAAAGTGCGAGTAGTTCAGTGACGGTCAAGCTTTCTTCCATCCTTCCTAGCTCCTCGAGCTTGCACCCGTCTCGCGCATCACTGCTTACGAAGAAGCATTCGCCAAGATTGAGGATTGGTTAGAGTTCCAACTCACTTGCAAAATATACGACGATAATTTGAGTTTCCATAAATAAAGGAATGGAGATGTCCGAAATTCTTTCTTATTACCCCTTTTAGTATTCGATTTGCTGAGCTAAATAAATAGAAAAAGATAGAAATACGGCTTTCGCAGAGGAAGTAATGAGAGCCATGAATAGGAATCCGAAATTCTTTCTTATTACCCCTTTCAGCACTACCATGCTGAAAACATGTGTTTTATATTGTCTCAATGCCAATCCACCACTAGAAATCCACGGTAATTCATGAAAAATCTCAAATCCCTCATTGTCAGCTATGAGAAATATACTACGTTATTAAGCAACCAAAAAGCAAATGGTACATGGGATACGTACGCAAATGCTCTATATGGCAATGCAAACTTGCATGACTACTGTATACACCACTAATGGACTTTTGTGGAAGTATTTCGACAATATGAAACATTCAATCAATAAGACCTCCCATAATATGGAATAAGATCAAACATTTGGTTTGTCGTGTAGAAAAAACATAGATCACGAGGCCACCGAGACCCTAGTAGGTGAGGTGGGATAGAAGAGATTTCTATTCAAATCAAATGGATCATGAAAACAGTGATTATTGAACAGAATGAGATCGAAATTCCAATAGTTCTAGTCAGGAAGAATGAAGCAGATTCGAGTTCCCATATCTTACTCACCGGATGAGTGCTTTGGCAATCCATTCCACTGAAAAACATTATCCATGAAAGCATGAGAGACTGATTGTACTGTATAAGGGTGAGCAAGGGGAATGAAATGAGAATATTTAGTGAACCACCAACAATATGACTTCTTTGCCCCATGATTTGGGAAGACCCTCAAAGATAGATAAAGTAGGCAGTGGATCTAGGAGACCAGGGTAGTGGCAATGCTCTCCCTTGACTCAGTGGCAAACTGCACACTCATGTAGAAAAGTTTCAACCAGGCAATCAAATCGCTTTTTGACCCTTTGATAAGTAGCCACAATGCCTGAATGGCCTCCTATGGGAGAGTTGTGAAGTGAATCAATGATTTGGTGTTTAAGAACAGCATCTGATCCCACATATATTCTTTCTATCTCAAAAAGAATCATTAACAAAGTCTAAAAAATAGAAGGATGATCATCATTAGTTGATACAGTGGAAGCCCAAGCAGGAGTAACTGCAGTGACTGCCATCATAAGAGAATCTCTTCTGCTCAAAGCATCTGCAACCTTGTTTTCTTTGCCATTTTAGTATTCAATCTTGTAATCGCATTTTTTTTTCACATGCTGTTCCCTTTCGTACTCGTATTTAAGGTCAGTTTTGATCAAGAATTGGGAACCAAGAAAGTAGTGGCGCCATCTCTTCAAGGATTCCAAAATCGCTAAAGCTTCTCCTTATCATAAGTTGACATAGCAGCATTTCTGGGTCCAAGGGTTTTACTGAAATTTTGATTGGTCTGCCTTGTTGCATGAGGACAGAACCACCTGATGCATCTGTTTCAAAAAAAAAATCAGGCTTAATAAGATGAGTGACCTCCCTCTTTTCTAGGACACGTATATTTGATCCAATCTTTTTTCGTAGCCACGGAATTGTACAGCTCCCTATCTCGTTGAAAGTCCCTTTGCTTACGGAAGAGAAGAGTTGGATGCCGGTACTTGGTGGGAAAGCTCCCGTTTCCACTTTGCTTCTTGTAAATATAGAAAAGAGAACTTGCGGGAGGAACAGCTTTCATTTCTCTCTTTTGCTGGATCCTTTCTCCTCACTTTTTGTGCTCCGGTCAAGATGTGACTCATCCTGTATATACATAATTAGGAGACCTCTCACGAAGAAAGGAGTACCATTTGTGTGGATCTTGTAAGCTTCGGTATTCTCAAGCATTCATTGTTCATTGAGAAAAGATTTGTGCTAGAGACAGATGCCTGTGGGCATTGGAGCAGTGATAAGGGGTAGAAGTATTCGTGTGTGGTGGGTTTCGATGGGAAGGTTGCACAATAGATCGTATCTCTTCACTTGATTCTGACTGAAATGACAAGTCAGTCTTCTCAAAGAGACATAGATGCCAGAGAGAAATGAGTTAGGTGAGTCAACATCCCCTGTGCCCGGTACACCAGTAGAAGGAGCAAGAAAGTATGATCTCGTTGTCGCTTTCTCTTTGCTCTAAGAAAAAAATGGACCTTCGCCAGAACGTGTTTCTATGGCCTGGTAATCTAAAGGTAGAGATCCTACTCTTCCTTAAGCGCCAACATCCTCTTTCCCTAATGCATTAGATTCCACAGGTACGACTATTGCTTTTTCTCGAAGGAAACCAGAAATCATTGCGTTATGGTTCGTTTCATCAGTCAAATGAATGATCTATCGTCATGACCCATGAACTAAAAAAGCTATTCGATATCGTCCTCTTTAAAGATTCAAGGGGATGCAAGAGATTATCGTTGATGTTATCATTCAATTAGTAACCCAAGCATTCCAATAAGCCTTGCACTCCTGTGAATTATTGATTTCTCTAGCTTTGGACACCACAAAGTATATGGCGCGTGTTTCCTTTGATTTGATTCGAACTTCATTCTTCATCAAATTCTTCATCATCTAGTAACTATTATCGAATTGGAGATATTGAATGAAACACGTCTTGGTGATTCATTCCAAATGACAAGGAACATGTTCTGGACGAAGTCGTACATAAAAGAGTACCAAGAAGCGTGAAGCTGATAGT
>OV702279.1:110189148-110214148 GCA_916181665.1 Avena sativa | reverse complement strand
AGCAAGAGTCTCATAGGGAAGGAGATCCTGCACAGACCAATCCCAATCAGGAAGAGAGTCTTGTTGTCAATGAAAGCAATGAGACTATGTCACATATCTGCCTATCTCGTGTTGTGAGCTATAAAGTACCCACCAGGGGGGGGGGTGGACCAAGAAAGAGGCAGGCGATTGGGTCCTTCCCATCCTCTGCGATGTCAGTCTCTTTGTCATTCTTTCACCCTAAAAAGTAGCGAAGTTTTTTGACTCAAGATCCAATTCATCAATCATTTGAGTTGGTACGAACATAGGAATCCAGACTCCTAAGATTCGATCTTCAGTTTCGACCTTCATCAGTCAGGAAAAAGAAGAAGGACCCACTTATTCCACTCAGAGAGACCGAACCAGGCAACAAAAAGGCTGAAGGAAGTTCTCTTTCCATTCCAACTAAACTAAGTGAAAAAAAGGGGGAGAGCAAAACAGAAACACAGGAACAAAGGAAACTATGTCCAAACCAACGATAAAGAATGTATCGGGAGTTGGGAGTTAGCCGTCTCATAGGAGTGATAGCTGGGTTTTTCACGGAGTTTCTTCGTACGATTGAAAGAAAAGAGTGCTCTAGGTCGGAGAAAACAAGAAGAAGATTGTTCACCAGTCTGTCTCCCAACCTCTTTAAAGCAGCTACCTACCGTGATCTGGTCTTGGGACAGCATTGGCACCCCCGTTTGCTGGATCTTCTAGGCACTCTAAAGCGCTTCCACGAGAGACAGATGGACTTTGAGTTATAGACGGAGAAGAGCCGGATCAAGAGTGATTCCTCAATAAAACAAATGGGATTTTGAGGGAGGGCTGAACGCGATGTACTGAAGGGTTCGCTTTATAAATCGGCGCCAGTCTTTCCTGCTGTGAATTTCCCAGGTCGGGAGGAAAAGGCCCGTCTCACATTATCCTACTCTTTAAGGGGAGAAACTCAGATTCCTCATATATGAGGATCTTGTAGTGGATCTTGTCCGAGAAGAAGAATAATGTTCGAGATCATGGATTAGCGCACCTTGGGATATCATTATCATGATTGTTGGCCCAGGCTCAGGTCTATGACTTGAGCGATCACTCAATTGAGGGATCATAGTAGGGCCCCTTTATCTCTTCCTAATTCGAAGATTTGAAAGGAAAATCGAAAACAGAAACTCTACATTATAGAAAAAAGAAATAAACAATAAGACAATAAGAAATGGAAATATCTACTCTCAATTCAAATCATGAATCTAAACACATTCGTTTCAGTTCTATTCGACTTCATAGTCACAATCCTATTTTTAAGTAGGGACCCAACAAGTTGTCATGGGTAAAACACTTCACTTACAACACAACACACATAGAAGTGCCAGCCATTCAGGGTACATGACAACAGATATCTATGAAACATAAATCCAAGATATACATCCAAAATCCCAACTAGAAACAAAACTCAAATAAGAAAACAACACACATGAACCTATTGAAAACGAAACTATTACTTTCCTTCTTGCAATCTCACAAGGCGGAAATCAGAAACCAATTTCTCAACTTCAGTTTAGGTGTCAATTCCATAGAAGAAGATCCTTTCGAGTGTTTTTTCGATTCATCGAGCTGTGGTGATAACCAAACTCAAGCTAGGAAGGAGCCTTGGCCGCTATTACTTTTAGGCCTCATGGGTCGAGGTGGTGGTGGTGGTAGTTCTTCTACCCCGGTAGAAATCAATATCCAATCTCTGGGTCTCTTTCTAAACAAACTGGATAGAATGCTGAATAATCTCTTAATTGGAAGTGAACGTGGTCTCACGTATTTCATATTTCAGAAATTCTATCAAAGCTCTCAATTCGTTGTTGATTATTTCTGGTTTCTCATACCTATCCCGTTTTTGTATTTGATGCATAAATACATCGTTTTCATCTACAATAGATATCGATTCACATTGCAATATAGAGCATCTTCACACAGATTTTGTTATGTAGAGAATTTTGACTATCAAACTGAAAATCAAGGTATCATCATTTTGAGGGATTTCCTTGAGACAAAAACGGAATTTGTTGGCAGTAGTCAACCTAAAGTGCAATCCTCCAACTATATGAAGTATGCTATTCCAGCTTATTACAGATTACTCAAATTATGTGAGAGTTTCCGTTTAGGTCTTGTCTGTGTTAACAGGCTCAATCTAGTGTTTGACACTGTGCATCGTACATATGCTGGAGCAGGTTTGAAATGTATTATCGAAGGAATATACTCTTCGATTCTTGTGCAAATCAGAACAGCTGTGTATTCGCCTCAAGATAAGCGAAAAGTCTATATACTATTCAATATTCTAGTTATCGGAGGGATAGGAGTAGTAGTCTGGTATAAGTTTGTCAATCATTTCCCGGAACCTTTTCTCATCCCTGAGCCACATGGAAGGTTCTTGAACCCTACTGCTGTGGTTGAAGGTTACAAGAAAGTCACCTTCTGGATTACAGATGATCTCAATGCTATTGTGCTAAATGCTTTCCTCCGCGAGCCACCCTTTCGCGAGATAATTCCACTGAATCAATATTGGGGTCCATCCATGATTGAAAAAGATCGAGTCACATATATAGGTTTAGCTATAATGATAGCAACCTTTATCACAACAGGGATACTAAAAACAGCTCACCCGATGCTGGCGTGAAGCACCCTGCATACATAGGTAATAATGAAGAAAGAAAGTGGTTCAAGTTTCTAATAGTATACCATCAGCTTCCAAGTATAGGAATGCAATGAGAAAGACAGATAAGAGAAACACATAGCATCGTTTAAGACTTGAAAAAGAAATTCCTAGGGGATTGGCTCTGATAAAACAGGAAAACTACCACGGATAAAGGTTTGAAACATCCTCCATTGGACTTATTAAATAGGGCTCCATATCAAAAAGATCCACGCTCCCTTCGTCTTAAGCTCGAAATCATTATCTGAGGAGAAAAGGTTACCCGTTACCTATTTCCTACTCGCCCTTTAGCAAGCCCTTAAGAAGTCAGAGATGATTCCCAGTGAAGGAAAAAAAGCGAGGAAAGCGTATGATCTGAATTAGATACCGATTGGTCTGAGTTAGACTCCAAAGAAAGGCCCTGTGCTATTAAAACAGGTGATACTCTCATTGAAATGTTCCTGACCCCACGAAGAAAAGGTTTATTATCAACGTCAACTGACCCCCTATGACTATCTTATTCTTCCCGGGATTCACTGCCTTAGGCGAAACGGCTTGAACGTCTTGATTTCTATCTGCACAGCCAAAAGGAAAGAAGGAATTGTAACACCTACATAGACTGGGGTCAAATCCCATTGCTTCGCCATATGTTTCAGATCTTTCTCCAGAACGAGATTCTCATCTTAATTACGTTCGAGTGAAAGGTCTTCCCTTTACTTACCAGGGCATGATCGCCTGCATTGACTGTAGCCCTTCCTATCACCTCTGCTACACCCGCCATTACTTGATCGATTCTAAAAAGATTTATTATTAACCGAAACGCGAGCTCAGGAGGTTAACGACAGATTGTATACACCCATTCCTTAATCGTCGACCCCTTGCCAATTGATTCTGACTTGTTTTATCGAGAGCAGAGGCGAATTGTGCAAAGACTTGATCAACATCTGTTGGAAGCTTTGGCTTACTCTTTATGACTCTGGCCCCTTCTTAATAGCAAATACAAAGTGATCTGCATATATAACAACAAGAAATTCCTTCTTTTGACTAAAAATATGAATCAACATGATATGTTGATGTAAGAAGATATTCAAAAAGAACTGGAGATAAGGGGCTTACCCGATGTATTCCTTAAAAAAAGAATGCATAACTTGATCGATTCTGATCTTTGATATCACTAGCTTCAATCAGATTACAGAAGGCATCATTACCTTGCCCAATATGCGCGCTTAATGTTGAAATGCAAATATGAATATTAATATTCAAAAAAGAACCTACTATATCTGCTTGAATGAGTCTATCAACCTTTCCCAATTTTGGAACATGAGCAAAAAAGGGGATGACTCCTCTCCCTTTTCGAAACCCATGGGAGTACGTTAGAAAGATGTCTTCAAAAACGATGTTCAAAAGCCGTATCCATGACAATGATGTCTGCCTTATGAGGCTGTCTAATGGGGCGCATCTCCCCCGGCTTATGTGGTTTAGGAATGCATGATCGATACATCGAAGAGAACTAAAAGGAAGAATTCTTTAATGACCTCTTAATCTCCTCCACTTGGGACTTGTCAAGAACTTCCAAAGTAGAAAACTTTTCCCAAAGACAAAGGTAGTAAATAACACATAATAACATCAACAAATAATCTTTACATTTTCTTATCCTCCTTAAAAAAAGAATAAGTCTTTCAGACCTTTTTACATTTGAAACTCATGTTCATGGTCTGTTTTATTCCCCATTGTTGCCCGTGTGAAAAGAAAGAAGAGAAATTGGGCCATGTTTCCCGAGAGAGACTGCCTTCTCTCAGGCCAGTAGTCTTATACTTATAGTCGACTGCTCTATGACGATCTGACCTCTTTCCTGGGCTCTGCTTGCTCGTCTACGCTCCGACCAATTCAGTCCAAATCGAAAAACGATGTTTCCTTGAAAAAGTATAAGAAATAGTAGTAGTAGTAGTCAAAAAGTGCACTTTTTCCATATATTTCGATTTATAGGGATCCCTATCTTTATCTCTATCCACAGAGATACCTATCTATATAGATAGAGATTTGGATCAAAATTGATCTAGACTATCCTCTATCCGGATAGATATGTCCCTATGAGCGACTAGGCCGATCTTTTTTTATATGTTTTGGCCACGTCCGTTTCCGCTCCAAAGAGGAAGGTTTGGATCTTTCAATCTTATGTCGTGAGGGATGTGACCTATGTTAGGTCCATAAGATACCACAGCTTTTAGTGTTCTATGATTCACCTCCGAATAATGAGTAGGTAGTTCGATCCTTTTGATTCTTATCTTCCTAGTAAACGGGGATCTGGAGCAATAGGTCGAATTACTATATAAAGAAGACTTGTAAACAAAAGGACTTATTGTTCGAGTAGGAAGATTTCGGTTTTTCTCCTTCCCTCTTTTCAATAAGAAGAAGTATCTGAAATGAAACAAATTCCTCTTCATTCTGTTGTGCTCAGCGAAGGAACTGCCTAAGCATACTTTTGCGGATCCAAACTTCTTTGTTCTTTCCAAGTCTTCTTCTTGCATATAAGAACGCAACTCTTGCAAAAACAAGGATTGGAGTAGTAAGCGGCATCCCCTCTGAGTTGTGATGAGTAAGCGGAAGCATTCCGTTTTTGTTCTTCTCCAGATTTTGGCCGGTAGGAATTTGCCTATGATTTTTCCAACTGATATGTCGATATAGAAAGATCTCCTTACTTCTTCACCGCGGGTTCTCGCGTCATTTTCTTTAAAAGATATTAGATCACCGTGGGAAACTTTCAAATGAGTAATGGTTACCAGTCCATTATTCAAACAAACCCTTCGATGACTTATCGGCTGCCTTGCTTGAGGAAGAGTGTCACTAAAATGGAGACGAACCGGAATCACGTCCGATCTTGTTTCTTGATTTAGTAAAAAAGGGATATATGAAGTTCGTTCTCTTCCTCTGTGCATCTCCCTTATGGGTAAATCCCCATAATAAATGGACAACTTTCGTGTAGTTTGTGATTTGATGTTACTGTTTAGATTTTCTCTCTGAGAAAGATTTCTTTTAATGGATCTCCTCCTGTTCCTCAATCTTCGGAGAATGCGGCGTTGGATTAGAGAAAGTTCTCTGTTCCGAACATTTCCTGGAAGTAGACGACACGTTTTAAATCTGAAAGCTGGCATGGCATATTTCGTTGAATCAGTCTTTTTCGCCACATCGCGTATAAAGGGAATCGAACCCGTGCCTTCGACATGAAAAGACGATATCCTAACCTCTGGATGAAAGGGACCACACTAGAGCACTGAACATTTGTTTTTATCTACGAAGAGTTGAGTTGCTACCTCGGGGTGTCGACTTAGCTATTTGCCGATAAATAAGCACAGCCTTCTACCCATTATGTCAACGATTAGGTAGAGCTCTTACGTGGGCTAGGTTACCAGGATACGACCGTTCCGCAATAGAACATGGCACTAATGTATCCCCTAAGGTCCCAGCACCTTTTGATCAATACCGAAATCATAACATTAACATTTCTATATGAGAATTGGAGATTGCTCTACCGGACCTGAGTAGTGAGTGTTGACTCATGCGAGTCACTCCTTCTCCGCTTTGACTTCTTGGCTTTTCATTGGTATCCGTCTTTCACTTAAGCTAAGCCATTGGCATGACCATTCGTTCTGCCCGATCGTCTTACTCTTTTTTCTACAGCTTAGAGGATCTCGCAATCTATGGCTCAGAAAGCAGGTTTCTGTTTGGTGTGTTGCTGACACTGCCTCTCTACTTTTCGGTTCGGGCTTACTACTCCTGGGGCTAGGGGACTGGTATCTACATCCGAGGCCACAGGCAGTTGTTCCTGCTGTGGGTCCAGAATTGTTGTATAATGGCTTAGACTAAAACAGCACCGAGACTAAACTAAGAGCTGAGTCAGTAAAGTACTTATAGGATTTCAAACATTACCTATTACTGCATTATTTGTTGCTGCGAGTCAAGAAAAGAAAGTGTGGAGCTCCGTGAAGAAGCAAGTTCAATTACTCAAACGTTGGAACTATTGTAAAACACATTCCGTCGCCCAAGATCAGATCACGAAATCATTCTACGATCGATCGAGTTATTCTCTATATCTTTATATCAAATAAGAAGACAGAGAGACTCGGCTTCAAGATGGAGATTGACCATCTGCACCTGCTCATTCTACTCCTCCACCGAGAAATCCGGACTACAATCTTCAGACAGAGGGTCCCTTCGATAAACTACTTATCTCATTGGGAATACCCTCTTATGGAGAGCTAGATTCCGTAGTGGAGTTGACTTAGCTAAATTAGCAACTTATCGATCTGCTGTAGCTTTTCAAATCCACTCTAACTGAACTATGTTAATTATGGAATACCGCCTATCCTTAGAAAATAAGATTGTCCTTGTACTTGCTCTCTCATTCCTGGGAGTCCTTCAAGGGTATCAGATCTTGAAACTGGTTTTTCTTTCGCGCTTCCCCTAGTGCAGGCAGTAGTTTGATAGCGAGTTCACCTTCCTAGTAACGTTTGCTCATTTCATTCATTCTCATTCAAATCTACTTCTAAGGCATGTGAAGTACCAGTTGTGGACAGATCCCTTGGCAGAGTATCAACTTGAGATTCTTCTTTCACCCTCCAGGAGTTCGGTTCTTTTCTTTCTATATCAGAATACGACGTAGAGGCTGAGCCTGCCGATTGATCAGACTAGCCGGGGCCATTCACTTCTATAGAAAAATAGGTGTACTGCGCGAAAGCTTCTCTTTATGAAAACCCCTCTGAGTCGTCTATAGCCGCCAAATCCCTTTTGATTCTGTTGTCAGAGGTGCCTTTCAATTTCATTGACCTTGGTACTGCATTTCATAGATACCTTCGCTATTACAGTAACGCAATTCTCCACTGAACCCATTGACCTAGGTACCGAGTCTGTTATGCGTACGTCTTTTCGGACTCTTTATTTGTTTGTGGACAACAGAAGTTCAAACATGAGAAAAGGGGATCATTCCATTTGGAACACACCCATCTATCTCATCTGACCTCTCCGAATTCCCGAGTAACGAACCATGGGCTATAGATGGTTGGGGCATATCATCATCTGGAGGGAGTGGTCTTAATATCGATGTCTTTCTTTAACCTTTGGGAGGTCAAACCACTGAACCTATTTCTTTGACCTTGGGACCGATAGGAAGAAGACAAAAAAGCAAGGACGAGTGGAACGAAGGAGACTAGACTAGCGTTAGGAAGGACAAAGGAGACAGACAGAATTGACATCAGAAAAAGAAAAAAAGACTTTTTGAAGTTTGAGGATCTTCCATTTCGGAGAATCGGCTGAAAAAACGCGGAATTGTCTTCGCCTTTGTAAGTCCAGCCTATCTCGCTTTTAGCCTTCATGGTGAATGGCCCACCCTTTCTTTGAACCTTGTCAATGATCGAACGAACTTACAGATATGAACTGAGTGCCATTTGATGAGTAAGATCGAACAAGGGAGAGGGATATGGAAAGGATGAAGTAATGAAAGAGGAAGTCATTGCTAGTAGTAACGACTTGTCACGATCCATTGGTTCATATAGAATCCATGTCCTAGGTCTATCAAAAAACATTCTTTTCGCTAAGCGTATATAATAAAATAGAGTGAAAGGGTCCACCCCGAAACCAAGGGGGTACTAACTAACAGCTGAGTCCTCTCCGAACCGCAGGAGATAGTTGCCCATCATACGGCTCACCAACTTCACTTGCCTCTAAGGGGGGCTCGCTCCGGGCAGGTTCGGATCACTTACTATACACGGCCCTACGAAGGGGTTAGGAGCGTTTTCAAGATGATTCTTTCTTTGTCGAGACGAAAAAGGAACCTCGATTGAAAAATGTGAGTCTGTTTTGCCCACTTTATCCATCCCCCTCTATCAAAATGATCAAAAAGGCATTTCAAATGCTTCTTATTCCCGTGTTTGATCTTATCCATCTCTGCCCCGCTTCCATGTGGGCAGAGACCCCTGTAGAGAATGAAGAGGAGCCAAGGATCTTACTCTCAAGAGTGCTTCGATAGGCTCCACTCTCTCCCCTGAATAAGTCAGGCTCCGTTAGCCTGGGCTGAGATGGGGATAACGAGTCGACGATTGAAGCCCCCAACGTTCTGCCAGACACTGGACAGGGGTAAGCTCTGTAAATGTGTAGAGCCAAGTGTAGTGTGGTGTAGTAGTAGGCACTTCTAGGCCCCTTCCCGGCTACTGGATCACTCCAGTGCTTCGGGTACTACGGACCCTCTGCCATCCATTGCAGCAGAGCCGTTTCATGAGCGGGGGGGCTAAGCGCAGTTCTTTGAATCAAAGGTTTCATGAAATAGAAATCGATTCTTTTTTAGATATCTGGATAGATGGATGGATCTATCTTTCTATTCAGATATCTTTTGCAATCAGCCCCAAATCCTTGATTTGGCCAGGAAACAAAGCACTGCTTTGGGCCCAGGAAGCGAAGGGAATGAGCTCGGCTGCTTCTCCTCCACACTTCTTTATTTCTCCGTGCCCCTTCCGCATGCGCTTCGCGCGCCATTGGCGCTTTGCTCTCCTCTTATTTCTTCATTGGAGGGTTCGGATGGACTTCGCCGTTCTTTCCCAACGAAAATGGAAAGGGCTGTATCACATCGAGATGTCGATTCGTTTTCCGCCCCAAATGAGATGGGGAATTAGTCACCTCTGTCCCTTCATCTTTTTGAAAGGAATCGAGGCCCGGCCCGGCTCGCGTCGTTCCAACAACCGACGGGGAGCACCTCAGTATACGATCGCGCGTAGTAACTGGGAGTCCTATTACACCTAAGGCCAACTTCCATTCACCAAACCCAGGTTCATCTCGTGTAGTGATTGTGGACTCGTACAAGGATATGGAGTCGACGGTTGATGTATCAGACTCGACCCTGTCTTTCGTAGCATGCATTCCCATCTGTGTTGCAACTGATTCGGTAAGCTACGTGTCCGGTGCACGGAAAACTGCCTTCGGTCTCCCAACCTTACTCATGGCAACCTTCCGGCCGCCCAACGACTTATAACGCTAGTCACTACTCCCACTGGGGCTAGGAAGTAAGCCCCACAACCCAAAGCGGCAAAGAACAAATAGAATTTGCTACAAAAGCCGGCTAACGGGGGTATTCCTGCGTATGAGAACATTGTAATGGAGAAGGTCATAGCCGAAATAGGATTCGTTTTGGCTAGAGCGCCCAAATCCGCTATATATTTGACACGGGTTTGCCGTAATGCTGGAACTATGGCGAATGCATCTATCGTCATTGATGCATAAATAAATATACCAATTAGTAGTGATTGAATTCCTTCTATGGTTCCACATGAGAAACCAGTACGAATATAACCTACATGTCCAATCGAACTATGAGCTAGAGGTCTTTTGACTTTCGTTTGGGCCATGGCGGCCAGTGCTCCTAAGATCATAGAAGCAATGCTGCAGAAAAAGAAGATTTGTTGTAATGTACCCCCATAGGAAGAAACAATAGAAACACGTGACATATTTGCAGAAATAGAGATTTTAGGCGCAATAGAAAGGAATGCTGTCACCGGGGTGGGTGAACCCTCATAGATATCAGGTGCCCACATATATAGAGTCAAAAGAGAGATTGAGTCCGAGGGAGAGGGGGGTTTTCTTGGGGCTCGAGATATTGAATAGATAGGGCCCCACAAGTTGTTAATTCGCCGCTGGGGAATTCACACAAAAGGGAAGGACTTATTCTCAACGAAAAAAGTGCTCTCTGAACCGAACGTGAAAGTTGTTTTCCATCAGACGGCTGTTCACGTAACTCCACTCTCGGCTTGGATTATATATCCATTTGGTCCGCTCTCGGCCATTCCACACGCTGCCTAGCAGAGACGTGGTTATCTGAAGTGGATTCTCTCTTTTGTAGTAGATGCCGAACCTGCTGCTCAGTGGGCGGGCGCAGCAGCTACATGGACCCCTTTCTTTATGTTGTTGCCAGCGCTTTCCCGGGCCGAGCCGGAATTCTTTATTAGAACGTCGGCAGGCAAAGCCCAAAGGAAGGCTGCTATCCCCTCGGCCTTCTTCCTTTTCGATGAAAAAACAAATCGACATCTCAATCTCCGAAAGCTTTTTCCTTACCCAGCTAATATCCCCCCTTCGTCGAGCCTTTCCTTTAGTGGTAAGGGATATGCACCTTATCTGAACGTCGGCAGGCATTCCGGAATTCTCCTTTTTGGGCCCCGGGTGAACATAGGCTCAAACATGATTGGAGGGGTCCTAGCTACGCCATGCGTTCAATACAAAAAAAAGCCTCTGGGAAGCAGCGGGGATTACAAAAAGAGGGTGCTTTCCTGTGTTGCACTGAAAAAAGGACAAAGGAGAAGACGCTCTTCGACTTTCTTTCTTCCTCCCGCGCCCGCCTAAGCCCGGCCCGCGTGAGAGGGGAAGATTAGCAAAGCGGAAAAAGACAGAGGGAGGGGGAGCTGCATCTTATTCTCTTCGCGAGAACTTCAGGATCGGAGAAGCATTCGGAAGGGGCGAGGCCTTCATTTCGTTGGCAGAAGCAGAAACGATCCAATCCATTCGGGGCTTCGGGGAACCCAAAAACGAACTCTGTTTACTTTTTTCATAGATAGATGATATATATAGGAATAATATATACATCCCTTTACTTTATATGTCTATGTATCTCTTTTTTAATCATCTCCCGATTCTCTTTTTTTTCTAGTTCGCACTGCTCTTTCTCTCGAAAAAAAGAAACAAAAAATAGAGAGAGAGAGAGAGCAGATGGATCCTATCCCCTATAACGAACACTCATTCCTATCTATTGATAGAAAAGAAAGATCTTCGTCACGGACTTTGCCTTTGTTCTATTTTTGGTTTTTTTAGGAATTCCTCATATCCAAGGCAGCTCCCCACAAACACCCGTTTTGTGAAATCCTCTAGGATGTTAATTGGTAAAAGGATTGGGGTTGGTTTAATATATTTCTCGAAATAGCTCAATCCTTTTTTGCTAAGACCCGCGGAGCCAGAGGTCGGGGAGATGATCAGATTGATCATGTGCACAAGAGAGCCATTCAAGTGGGTCAAAAAAGAGATATGCGATGTCCTCTCCTTCGTAATACCCAAGCAAAAAAAGCCGCCCTTTCGAACTGATATGATACAAAGCAAAGCTGTGACGGTATTTTCCATGATATGGCCCCTTGGCTCCACACAATAGGGTTCCTTCGAATGCAATGGAATTTACTTTAATTGGACCACCCTTGCCCGAGGATACGAATCCGAGCTATTAATTGAAAAGGAAGGGAAGGATATCTCGGAACTACAGCCGTCTACTACTATGGAAGGAGCCTACAACTATTTCATTGATTTATTTCTTTCATTCGTGGGGCATTGGATAAAAGCGCTGGGAATCATAGGAGCAATTCGTATTGGTTTTAAGCCGATCAAAGGGACTATCGGAGGATGTGTCGAGCCGTGGCCTAGCCCAAGCTGTCGATGATCACCTAGCGCTATCAATTAACGTAGGGAACGTACGCTACTACGAATGGTTCTACACATGCCGTAACAAAGCTAAAGGAAGCCGATCAATCGAGTAGGAACCTACACCGTGGCCGTTGTTCGAAAGAATCGAAGCCGATCAATTCACCATGAAAAAGACTCTTTTTCTAAGTTATACCTGTGGTGTTCCCGGTATAGCATCCAGGGCTCTTACGAAGTAGTTGGTTAAGATGTCAGCTAGGGAGTTGTTCTTGTTAGAATTTCTTTAGTGCAAGCGAAGCGGTTTGATCCCGGTAGCCAACTGGACTTGGCGTAGGGATGACTTTCCTAGTGAGATAACATGAATTACTGAGCCTCCGCTCATTAGTGGAAACTTTTTCTTCTTATTGTTATCACCGTAAAACTACTTGTTCAATAGTCCATACCGTAAACAAATCACAAGTCGTAATGGTATAAGCCTGGCATTTGAGAATTAAGTTATTGCACTTATTTTGCATCCCATTTTCATCTTTAAATCGATTTGAAGGTGATCAGCGACTTTCCATTTAGTTCTATTCCTTCTGTGCGTTATGTTCATTATGCTGTTTCCAAAACCTATCACTTATACCAGTGCAGATCTGATTTATGTGCATCCCTCGCTGTGACTACTATTCTTGTGTACAAACCTATGGTGGATAAACCTCTATGGTGCATGCATATCTGTTTCGCCTAACTTGTCTTAGTCATTCCCACATTGAATCGAAACTCTCAATGCCCATTGAGTCATCATATCTCGACTGAGCGGAACCAATCCAATAGGATAATCAATATGTTCTACTATTCCCTATATACCTCAGCTTGTTCGATTGAGCCGATACCGAGCCCTTATCTTTTCAGAAGATGTGCAACGAAGGATACCCTTTCTTTTGGTTTATTTTCAGTCAACCAATAGTAGATACAGGAGGAGGTGGTATTAGAGAACAATTAGTTGTTTGCAATACCCTTTGCTTTTTATTTCACTTCAAGGGTATAAAAACTTTGGTTCCAGCATTCGCTTAAGGATAGGAATAGTCATATCGGTCGAGACTTCTGTTGGACGTTCCCCATTGATTCCTTTTTTTCAAGTCTAGGTGCCTTAATGTTCGTAACATGCCGTAGTGTATCACTCGAACCAAAAGTAGTAGTGTATTACTTTCACTCGGTGAAGAGTCAAGACAAGGTAAGAACCCTAAAATGATAGACATATTGGTTCGCTAGTTAGATTAGTAGATGCTTATTTCACTGAAAGATCTGATTTCTTCGAATTTCCTTTCCTTTAGGGTGATGGGCTGATCATCTCCCGTTGCTATGGGGGAAGTCACTAAGAGCTCTGACTCGGATGAGGTGGAAACTTGTCTCTTTCTCCTTGGCCGGAAGGATAAACTTCCTACCTTCTGGATATATCCCTCGGCTAGATAGAATGGATATCCATTTGTTGAGAATAGAAATAACCCTCCCTCCTAGAGATCCCCCACTATCAATGATAACGTTTAGGAAACCTAACGCACATCTGCGCCGTAAAGAACTCTTGATCAGCTTGGTCAGTAGTCATAGCATCACTGAACGATATCCTCCTTCACCACCTACATGCTCCACCGGGGGTACGCCCTAACCAGCTCTCCCATAAAGCTAGCTTTAGAATTCTCACACACCAATGCAGGGAATTATGCCCATGAGTGAAACCTCCATTTATCAACAGAACACTTCCCTATTCCTTGAACCTGAAACGGCAAGCGGCACGGGGAATTTCTTTCTTCACTCCTATGTATCACCTGCTTATTCACAATGAGCTGGGGATACAAGGTGGAGTTCTCAATAGGAAGGGCTGGATCTATGTTCGCGAGCAGGGTGATGTCAGAAATAACTTGATAAGAGAGATGCATAAAGGCAAGAAAATCAATCTAAAGGCACCACTCCTCTTATTATTAGTAAACGGTAGGAACCCAAGGTTTTAGATGCTTTCTAAAATGCCATTAGCCGATAGCTGATGCTAGTGAATCGAAGACGGATCATAGCAGTGGTAGTTCGATGGCTGATTCCCCAGATTTCTGAAGAAAAACAAGTTCTAACCGCATTCTAGGAGTTGCCAGGAGTGATTCCCTTCAACAGGTGTGGAAAGGTCATTAGAGGCTCCTCTGGAGCAATTGAGATTTACCGGCAATCCGGTTCCTTTTGTTTTTATCCAGGGTTTCGGCTCCTACCAACAAAGGCTCCCTATACGGCAACCAGAAAATAACCTATTCTATTGATCGAAGGAATGGTGCACTTCGGGGATGCGGCTTCCTCTACGGAAACAACGGTACTTCCGAATCCTAATCCTAAAAGGCACCTGCTCCTAAAGCAATTATCGTAAATAGAGGTACGGCCCTCCAGCGCTAAATCGGATTTCTCGGAAGGATTGCTTGATCGAAAGGCAGGATTGGTTGGCAAAACAGCTTTAGCGATGACCAGGATTCGTACTATTCCTACGAAGCGAGGGACGAGCGAGGCCTAGGATTAGGAATTGGAATCCCCACATGCATAGAAGGGTACGGCCCTTTCCCCACAGTCACGGCACCTCGGCCGAAGACACCTATTCCCTTTCTTTCCAACAAGGGCACGGCTCAAATCAATTAAATAATACTATTCCTCGGCAAATCAATTATCCAGTTGTAGATACGGTACGGCTAAGCCAATTGATCTTCTCCTCGGCTCCACGAAGCGAAGGCAGGCCGGGCAAAGCAAAGAAATCCAAGTAATTTCACCCCCATTAGTACGAGTGCACTTACCCCCTTAACAGCAGCTTCCGAGAAATATTTCTCTCTTTAACCACAGGATACGCTAGAGCTATTCCTAGAGGTACGAGCGGCAAAGGAACAAGATGATCTGTTTATCTGCTCGGGAATCGAATCCGTATCCTAGGTTTCCTATTGGAGGTTCCCAGCGACATGTGCCATATTTAGAGCGATTCCTACTCATAAGAGAAATAAATAATCCTTTCCTCGGGCACCTTCTTTGACGGCTCCTATCCCTAGACATAGGAATGTAGTATTCCGATCCTACAACGGTAGTTCCTCATCCTCATCTGGATAGAGCTTTTTGAGGGGCAGATACCCCCTTCTACCTTTGCTTTGGTCAACGGAACACTTCGAAGTAGAGGCTCCTGATTGAGAAACAATCATTAATGCGGTGCGTGAGCTGGGTTCGTCGTGAGACAGTTCGGTCCATATCCGGTGTGGGCGTAGAGTAGTAGTAGCACCTATTTCCTGAGTCCCGTTCTATTGAGTTGAGCTCGTAACGAACAAGCAACGGCGCCTCGGCAAAGCAATTATCTAGCAGAAGTCTTTTCGAAAAGTGATTTTCATATAGTAGCAAAAGTACTAAACCCGAATTTCCCTTTGGAATGAGCCCTTGCTTTTTCGAAAAGTGATTTTGACATTGATGGAAAAAAGATAGGATTGAGGCGCATCTCTCCAATTGATCGGCTAAGACAAAGCAGTTCAAAGCAAAGGTTTTGTTATTGAAAGCACTACTTTTACATATATATGAAGATGAGTTTTCTAAAATCCTGTGGTGACTTCCCAAGGTAAAAATGTGAAGTAAGGATTTCCCATATATATGAAACTAAAATGAACCCTCCTCGGCTAAGGTTGAATCAGATATAGAAGAAGAGGAAGCAGGAAGCTGAAGGATATCCGTAGCGAATGAGGAATAGGACATGCATGTGAGCTAGCGAAAAGGGAATAGCACATTCTCTAGGGTTCGTATCAAGCGCTAGCAAATGGAGATTTCTCGGGTCAATCGAATCCGTATCCTCGAGCGCTGGGTCTGTCCTCTAATGAGGAGCTCCTTGCTTTTTTTTGGATCCGTGAATCCAAAGCTTTGGGAGAAGAGGGGATCTGTACCTTCATCTGAAAACTATTCGCCGGTTGTCCGCATTCCTCTCCTCGACCGAAAGGTGTTCCCACGCAATCGCTATCGCTGTTCCTACGACGTAGTCAATACGCATTGGAATAATGGCATCCCCTCCACCATAGTAAGAAGTAACGGGTCTACGCCCTGCTTCCTTGTTCGGTTCTGGTTACGGGAACGGTTGACTTTCGAAATCAAATACCCTTCTTCCATGTTTTGCAAATTCACCTAGAGCTAGCGAAGCGAGTCCGTTTCCTAAGGACGAGCGATGAAGAGCTTTTTCTAATGAAATATTGGTCTACGCCCTCCTTTGATGCCCAGAGGAAGAAAAGCGAAGGCAAAGCAATGGCATGGGCATGAAAGGCTACGTAAATAAGTACTTCCCCAAAAGAAAGGGGGCAGTCTAAGGCGGGACCTATCCACTACTTGTGAAGTAATAGAAGAGAGGATTTCTCGTATCTAGCGGAAGTACCACTACCAATGCTAGGCTCCGTAGAAAGGACATCGGCTCCTACGCATCCTACGCATTAGCGAACCTACGAGAAATGAAATACGAATTATTAGCTCTATTAGGGACGAGCTCCTGCTTCCTCGGTTTCCTATCCGATCAGAAATCCTATCCTTGCTAAAACCAATCCAATCCACGAAAAGCATCGTATTGTAACACTTGTGAAAGGCTAGTGTTGTGAATTCGATTGAGTTCAAAAGCACATTCCCTTGCTAGAGATATTCCTTTTATTCATCCCGGATTGTGTGAATGCGTTCACACCTATCCCGAGTGGGTATAGTTATGTGGTTAAGTAATCCCTTCCTATGCGAGGTTCATTGTATGAGAGAACATAAGGAAAGGCTTGATACATCCATGTCTAGCTCATGTCGATCTTCGTGTCATTTTTCTTTCATTAGCTCAGTAGGATAGTCCACGTTGCTAGGATGTGTGGGTCTAGTCAGGTCGTGACCCGGGCTCTCAATTTCTTGGACTTGAATGCCTTGCTTTGAGTTCGATCCGCCTATTATACCAGTGCTTTTCTTTTCTATCCATGATTTATCTTTTACCTACCTTGCTTCTGCTTCTACTTGACCGGTGCTTGCTTATTAGATTAGCTATTCCTATCCACGCTAAAGATGAGGGCCATCTTTTGCAGTTCATATCAGCTATCCCATCTCTTTCTTGCTCGGTTAAAGGAATATCACTCTTCTATTAGTTCTAGTTACTTACCCTCGAATACTGTGCTTTCTTACCTAGCTATTATGCATAAACCAGTGCTGCTAAAACACCTAGTCCTTACTTCTATTGAGACTCTAGTCAAGAATTCATCTACATCTGCTGAGCCCTATTCTCTGGTATCTGCTGACCCTTCGTTTGTTGAATGAATTATACTTAGCGTACCACCATGGCATGGCTAATAGCACGACCATTGTCTATCTCTACCCTTGCTATCAAAACACTGTCTGATCCGACTTTCTCTTCCCCATGCCATAAGAGGGTTAAGGTATATGATGCATTAGTCTAGTTTACAACAATACAACCAAACTAATAGCTTTGAGTAAAGGTAAACTAGTTGACTGAGGGCTCTCTACCCACATCTCTATTATCCGTTCGTGATACCCGACATCACTCACTCCATTCTTTCTGTTCTAAACTCTCTACCCACATCTCTATTCTCCGTTCCTCCCTGGTTTGGATAACCATTCCTAGTGACGGCGAACCAACTAATCCTTGCTTCCCCACGGATCGTACTTCGTTGCTTGGCCATCAAGTGTAGTGACATACTACAGTGTCCCTTATAGAGATAAGAATGAATGAATGAAGGAAAGTTGCATATATATATAAGGAAAGTTCAAATGATCCCACTTCGTTCGTAGTCCTTGGCATCCCTCGAAGGTTCCTGGCAGAATGCTACTTCCTAGGTAGCAAAATACTTTCTCCACTAATCCACTCCATCCTTTGCCGACCCTAGTACTTCCTAAGCCGCGTGCAGCACATGGTGGTTCAGCTCCGGCCCCAGACTCTATCTACTATTCCCCTTTTCCAGTGAGAAAGGCAGCTTGCTCCTAGATCTTCTACACTGCTTATCCGGATAGAATCTTTCATTGAAGGATCAGAAGGTAGCCTCGCCAACCTACATACAAGTTATGTACCAGTCCTTTCTTGATTTTCTATAGGTTACGGATCTAGTACGATATGCCGCTACCCTCTATTCCTAACCCCGGTTGAGTTCAGAAAGCACACAACCACACCCAGTCAGAAGATTTCTCATTTCTTTTTGATTTCCCATCTGAATCAGTCAATCAAGGCATCCATCGGTCGTAGACTCTAAAGCCCTCTGTTGAGATTCTTTTTGAAAGCTAAGACAATGAGGAAGGTAACGTACGGATTCCAATGTCCACTCACTCAGTTCGATCGATCATTCGACCACCTACCTACGCGCTATTGTGTGTGTGTGAGGATGCAGCCACGTTTCTACCTGGGATGCCTGCGGAGGGCTTCTGGTAGTGCTTAGTAAAAAAGCCATTCCGATATACTACTTTGGGTAAAGAGAGTTCGAACCTGTGGACACCAACGGATCTCCAAAATGGTTGATGACTCCCACAAGGCAGCATTCCCGTGAAATTGTTTTGGGACAATTCTAGTTTTACTAGCGGTAGCTCAGCCAAGTAATCTGGTATCTCACCATTAAGACGGTTACCTAGCAAGTTCAGCTCTGTGAGGTTCTTGCATCCTTTAAATGAATGTATCTATAATACTCCAAGTCAGATTGTTATTGTGCAATATGAGTGACTGCAGAGAGTTGGCTTGACATATCTCGGCTGGGATAGAACCTGAGAGCTGGTTGGTTTCTGCAGAGAATGCTGCAATGGCAGCACTGGCAGAGGCCCACTGAACATGTTTTCTGCAAGAGATATGGATCGAACACTCGCCCTGTTCCGTATCCAATCTGGAATATGACCCGAAAGTCCTTCAACGAAAAATGTGGCAATAGCTTCTAAATCTGCAAGTTCTTCAGGGATAGAGCCTGTGAAGGCATTGAAGGACAGATTTATGAGCGTAAGCTTCTTGCAGTTACTAAGCTCTTTTGGTATGCTCCCACTGAGCCCAGCACCTTTGCAAACAGCCGAGTTAGATTGCCCAGCTCACAGATGTTGGCAGTTCAGCATTGAAGTTGTTCTCTGATATATCAAGTTCCTTCAAACTTTTGAGACCACCAATTGACCAAGGGATGGTGCCTGTGAACTTGCATCCGGGGAGTTGAAGAACTTTTAGCAGCTTCAGGTTACCAATCTCTTCTGGAATGCTTCCACTAAGACCATTCTGTCTCTAAATTAGCAATTCCTGATTTTCCAGTTGACCAATCTCCCTAGGTATTGGCCCCACCAAACTGTTTGATGAGAGATCAAGTGTCAACTGGTTCACCAACGCTGTTATTCCCGGGAATATTGATCCAGTGAGGTTATTATGGCTTGCATCAAGGTGCTAGAGCCGAGACTGGTTACCAAAAGCTGCTGGTATCGACCCGTTGAATGAAAAAATGTGAAGGTCCAGGATCTCCTCGAGGATGAACGCCCAATTCGATCCTTGAAAGACCCATTGCACTACAGCGGCAGCTCGGGCTCGAGCAACGGCGGGAGATAAGTCTTCTCTTCATTCAGCATTCAGTCTATCTTCGGAAAGCAGCAATAATTGATGCACGCAGACGATGTGAAATGCTTTCTTGATGAGCGCTATAGGTGGTGCCTAGACGCTAGGAAAAAGTGAGGATTATAGCTTCTGCCCCATAGACCATTCGGAAATGAGAGGAATTTCACTCCCATCGACTGAGAAAGAAATCGGTGGTCTATTGATTCGAGAGCTAGCCGAATAGCTTAACTATCAGTGACATATGCGAACGATCAGTAATGAAAAAGTTAGAAAAAAAAGATCCATCTGCGAGTGGTTCGGCTTTTTCCTAAGCAAGGACGGAGCCGTCGAGTGAGGATTGGCTGAGCGTGCTTTCGCTGCTCGTGGTGGAGTACTCTATGAATTATTCGCTCTATTATTGCCTCAGGATGTGATCGGGATTAAGCCGCGTGTCGATCGATACCCGGGGGGGGGGGGGGACTCAAGGGATTCATTCTTTTTCGCACTAATGGAGGACATGAATTCTGGGCAAATTATCTATGTTACAGTCTATTAAAAAAAGGACTTCTAATAAGAAATTATTCTGCTGGCTCGCCTATAAATAGAAGCTTCGGCGCACTCTCTATTTTGCGGGACAAGAAAGAAGCCATGGATATCGCTGCAAGACTTTCCCTCATTCCTCAGGAAATTCTCAATATAGAAAACAATAGGCTCGAACTAGAGCAAATCCTGGGTGTCATCTCGGCGCCTGTGTTTCTGGCTTCCGTCGATCCAGGTGATATACACAATCATATACTTCATCTGAGGAATGCAATCCACATTCTTGAAAACAGTAAGAGGGCGCTGCTGGAAGAACAGCAAGAGCTCATCGTGGCGGCGGCTGCCCAACCGTAGAAACGAAAATAGAAAAAGGTAGTTACTCGTCTATCAACGTAAATGAACGAAGTCACTTAAGTCTTCCTACTACTACTGCTCCTTCTTACTTATTTTCGTTTTTTCAGGATCTAAAGAAGAAGAGGTTTTCTTAGCGGGCGTGAATCCGGTAGCTTCTACTTCTGTTCTGTTGTCTCACTTATGAGGAGCTGGTACTTCCTGATCAAGATGTTTAGGTGCAGTCCTCGGCAGGCACCCCAACCACCTTAGGTGGAAAGCCTAAGGAGACCCCTCGAGGAAGCAGATCGAATTCAATCAAGTGTGACTATTTCTTTCCCCTTCCTGCGTGCGGGTAGTGAGGTATCCATGATTTAGGATATCTAAGCCCTACATACAAGTTTGAATAAAGTGCTCGCTTCTAGGGTCGGGGCATTGCCGGTGCCGACCTACCCCCTGCCACTTCTTCCTCTAAGTAAAGTTGATAGATTTCTGTACGAGTTTTCAAGTGCCATCTCCAGTCTAAGAGGTTGAGTTCAGTGATTGTATCGAACAAAAGCCCCCTCCCGGGGCAGGTACGCGACTGTCTCTCTTCCAAAGTGTGATCATCTTCTCTAGTCTCCCGTTTCCACCTATTTGAAATGGTCAGCCTGTGCGGCATCAATGGAATTGGAATTCGCAAATTTTTTTCTTCGGTGAAGGAACCTATTCTCTGGTATCTGCTTCGGCCATCTCATCTGGTTTCGGCCTTCTTTGTGAGCAGCTCCTAACTCGCTCGACGGGGTATCATCGCTACTGTTGATAGGTCGATCGGAAAAGAATAAGTTCCAGGGCATGCACGGGAGAAGGATTTAGGGAAAAGTACCACACCACTTCACCCGACTTATAAACGACGCAAAGAGATAATGACAAAGACTATCGGGAATCTGTTTACCACAGCTGGTTCGAAATATGAACCACACTAGACTTAGAAAACAATCAAAGAGATAATCACACAGACTATCCACAATCTTTTGAACACAGATAAAGCAGCTCAGATTACTTAACTCACTAGAGAAAATACAAAAGTAACACTTACAAAAGAATCAAAGAGATAATCACACAACAGTCTTCATTCAAAACCTGTAAGCTTAGCTATCACCTAAGCCCTTAACCTTTAGCGGGGACATTGTTTTAGTAGTTGTATCTACCGTTTAAGTAAGTCACTTATAAGAAAGTTAGCTTGCTTGAGTTATAGTTTCAGTACCAACAGAGAATTGACATTGCAAGTCAGCTATACCAGCTAGAAGGTGAAAGCAAATCACAATGAAACCCACAAATCAGATAGCAAAGTAGTAGAAGCTGGATAGAAAAAGTACCACTTTGAAACGAATATCAGAGATAATGACACAAGAGTGAGAATTGCAAAGTGTCAGAAACTCAACTTCATGGTTCCTAACAGATGTCTTCCCCTGCGGGGAAGTCTCGAGTTACATACAATAGTAAAGAAATACTCGAGGACACAATCACATGGTGTCAACAACCGTACTACCACAGTGTAATGATGGTATTGAAAGAACATCAATGAAATTGATTGAATCATACCAATTACATGCATAAAATCGGATGCTGGGAAGAGAAAGAAATAATGCAAAAAATACACACACAAAATCATGATCCTATCTAATATATTGCCAATTAGTGTAAATCCCTCTTATATTCGAAATTCTATTCAAAAACGAGAAATGAAAGTGCTGAGTACGCATCCACTAGCCGATACAGCTTTACGATTCGACAGCAGGATTCGAAAACCATTAATAGATAATCTTGACATGACAAAATCACGTGATTATCTCCTTCAGTCATACAATCGAATAAACCATCTCAATTGGATCAGAAAAGAGCCATTAACCATACGAAATCTTGTTTTATCTCATTATAATCAAATCAAAATCACACCAAAAGAGAAAGCTTTAGACAAATATATTGAATTCTTAAAAGTCAAAAAACTGGAATTATTTTCTAAGGTCAGGTGTTTTTCTTACGAACATATAGGAATCACCGAGAAGAATATACCTTTATATAAAGTAATGGTAACGCCATTGTCTTATCTGGGTTACCACCGAAACCCAGAAATTTTATTACATATGTTATATGTGAAAGGAATGCTTTGCACTATTGCATTGGAATTATGGAATTTGAATGGATTGAGTACATCAAGATGAAGAAATTAACGTAATAAGCGATATTCTAAAAAGATTCGGTCATGCCAGAAACCACCTCTTGGAAAGCAGATCGAAAGCCAATCGTTTCAGAAGATGATGACCCGCGTGTCTTGTGCTCCTACGTTCCTGTCCGTCCCCCCTGCTAGTTGGTGGATGAAGAATAGGAGAGAGCTTGAGTAGAAGATAACCCGCGAGAAGGATGTGGTTTAGCGCTTAGGCTTTCTCATACAAAAGGCTCCGGCGTCACGACCGAAGATAAGGCTCGATCCCAGCTTTTCATTGCTCTGTCGCGCCACCTGGGAATGGTCCCGTGGCCTCTTCATTGAGCTCTTTCACATGGAGAAAACGTATCATAGGTTGCCCATGCTGAGCGTGACTTTCTCCCCTCTTTCTTTCAGCCTGACCCAATTTCCCAGAGTTTGTTTTTCCATTCAAGGGATTGTAGGAGAAATAGTGATCACAGATAAAGGGATTTGTTACAACTATAATGGTAGGGAAGGGCTTTACTAAGTATTAGATATGGGCTAACGGGTCACATCAGGGGCGGTCTACGAGAAAAACGATCAGGCTTCAGGTACGCATAAAGGGATCAGCAGGAGAGGGTGGGATACGAAGTCGGGCATCTAGGTGCAATCCTCCATCTATGTAGTCAACAACCTATGATGGTTCAGAGCTGGTTGCTAAGCCCTTGAGATGACTTCGTTATCCAAAAGATCTTGTTATTTCATGTCTTGCTCTTTGCCCACCTCGAAAAGGACGGCAGACAGACCCAAAAAGAGGCTTTACAACGCGTTCTCCCCTTTCTGATTTTGTAAACTATGCCCAACGCCTTCGAAATGACGGAGGAAGAGGGCTGTCAACTATTCAAAAAGGGTCCATGTGTACCATGTCTCTAGGTCAGTCGGACCCATCAATTGGTCCGGAATCAACTTGTACTTGTACTTTCCAAAATACCTGACCCTGGATTTGAAGATAGTACGGTTAAGGTTGAGTTAGTCCGGAGAAGCATTGAACGAATTCGCTTAAAATCTGCGATTTTCTCGCTCTGTCTGTATTAAGTATGACGGCTCTGCCGCTACTAATGGGCTTTAGACTTTGGTTTGGCGATATCGAATAGGTTAATCCGCCATTTCAGCTACAGCGTGCAGGCATTTATTTATGTTAAATAGCATTCTTGCCATCTGCAGCATCCAGTGTATCCGCTCTTTCTCTATTTCTTCCTCATATCCTTGCTTCAGCTTCCACTTTTTGGTAATAATAAGGATACCGAACTCATGTGATGCTACTTCAAAAAAGATATCCTATCGTTGGCCCGGACGAGTAGCCAGACCCATCTCAACATGGGGATCCAATCCCCACTATATACTAAATCAATCCTGCAAGTGTTGACAGTCTCAGCATCTCCAGTAAGAAAGAGCTCGATCGGATTTTACGGTTGGGTATTGAAAATAAGATTTTGGTATAGCAGTTGGCGCATCTGTTCTGGTTGCTGTAATCGATGGTGTTTTTGTTGAGCCTTTTATCTATCTCAGTAAAAGAAAGGGGATCCTGCTCTTTTGGGCTGTAGTGCGAGAAGGGATCCGCACGCACCAGCTCGGAAACCATGTGTGAGAAATTCTTCTTATTTGACTTGAAAAGTAAACCATTTCTTTGAATTGCATGGAATTGAAAGCCTTATCTTTCGTAACCTTTGATTAGCAAGAATGATGCAGAGCCTTGATACTACTATGCAAATAGCACAGTTGAAAATGCAATCCATAAGTCATGCTGGTCAATCAATGACAATGATAAGCTCTATAAAAAACAGAGTCTATTGCTCTTCGACACGTTTTATATCGACTTCAGTCATGCTTTATTGGAGTTATCTGACGCCAAGGAGGAAGGAATATAGATTAGGATCCTAGCCGTTCCTAAGAGAGGTTACAAAAGAAAGGGACCAAGGATTTGGAGTCTTATTAGTGCATCAATCTACAGAAAGATAGGTCAAACTGTGGACTGAGGTTCAGTCAGGAATTAGCATATAGAAAAGAAAGAAAACGTATGCGCTTTAAAAGCGCTCATCCCTTGTTATTTCGCTTGGAAGCTCGTGCTTTCAGCAAGTTCGTACCAGTCGTCAGGAGCTCTGCGCCTAGCCGCAACCTAAACGCTGGTTCTATCCGGGAAAGAAAGATCAGGGGAAGAAGCGGGGTAGAGGAATTGGTCAACTCATCAGGCTCATGACCTGAAGACTGCAGGTTCGAATCCTGTCCCCGCCTAATCACGTGTACGAGT
>OV702279.1:110171648-110184148 GCA_916181665.1 Avena sativa | reverse complement strand
ATCTCTGCATATAATACCAACCAAGTTGGTTGTTGTTACTACATGCAGCGAGCATTTGGGAAAATGACAGAAACAGAAATGGGTTTCTAGCTGCATAAGCACAATTATACAGAAAGCAGTCTCTTTTATTCGTATCTGGGGAAAGGAGTGGTTCTCCTAATTCTCTTTAAAGCAGTACTGTAATTTTTTGGTGAAATGGAAAGTGGTTGCTACCATATTGTTTGTAGTGATTACATCATAATCCTCATCTTCAAAGCGAGGCTATAGCAAGCACAGAAGCGGATGACCGGACCTTACCAACATACTCAAAAAGTATTCTATACTGGGTGCTCTTGACAAGCAGTGTTTCCAGTCTTTAATGTCAAATCGGGTGTTCAGTGTCCTTCTAGGTTCTGGCTGGTAGAGCAGAGGACTAAAAATCCTCTTTAGTTTAGCGCGTTGGACTCCAAATCCTTGCTGCGCTTGCTGTGGTTCGAATCCACCTCAGAACGAACAATGAATGAATGTGGGCGGTCAACCAGGTCTTTGAGTGCCCAGGAAAGAAAGGACTAGGGAGGGATTGAGAGAAGCTTTCACAGTGGAAAATGAAAAAAAGCATATCGTTCTTAGAAATTGTGGAATTCAAATCACTAGGTTTAGCATCAAGAGGGAAGTTTTGTAAAAGCAACAGGAAGAATTGCTCAGATACCCGTGAGCTAAACTAGAAATGCTCTGGCTAAACCTATTGATGGGAGAGGCGAAATTGTAGCTTCGGAATCTCGCTTAATTGAATCTCCTGCTCCGGGTAGAATTTCCAGGCGTTCTGTATATGAACCCCTTCAAACATGAAAATGGCTATCGATTCGATGATCCCCATAGGGCGCGGTCAGCGAGAGTTCATTAGTGGGGACAGACAGACTGGCAAAACAGCAGTAGCCACAGATACAATTCGAAAGACAAAAGAAAAGGTCAAGATGTAAGAAGAACGAGAGTTTTTTCTTCACCCGCCTTTCTTTCTATCTGAGTTCTTCCCTCTTTCTGCTTTCGAACTACTGGTTATGTCACCACCTTTGATGTTGACTCTGACTCTGAGTGGTTAGAAGATTAGCAGCTAACCTATTCGATTTTCTGACTTACCACCTGTATCTCATGAAACAAAAACCGGAAATGACAATCCTTTCGATAGTATGTACTAAATTACTTTGTACGAATGCACATCTCGGCCGTCGGGTAGCTTATCACCATTTCCAAGTCTATATCCGTGGTTCAATAAATGGAATTGCTATTCTCGATTCAGACAAGACACTGATTTGTTTACGAAACGCTCTTCATTTTATAGGATCTCCCAGTCGTCAAAAAGGCCGTTCCTTCTTTTTAAAGACCAATCATTTATTTTATTTAGAGATAATGGAAGAAATGGCGAGCTATTTAAGAAGCTATTTTAGAAATGTGAATTCGCATTGTTTCGATGATTCTCAATGGAAGATCGAGGCGTTTTTGACCAATTCTTTTGCTAATAAAAAAAATTCCGTTCAAGAAAGAAAAAGATCCATTTTGGGCTGAACCAACAACCTGATTATGTGGTTATTCTGAATGCAGATAGAAAGTCTTCCGTCATACTGGAAGCTGATCGATCACAAATACCTATTGCATCCTTAGGGGATTCTACGATCCCATGGGAATGGTATAGACGAATCACTTATACCATCCCAACTAGGGATACTCTAGAAATAGTATACTTTTTTTGTCATTTGATCATGAAAACAGTGATTATTGAACAGAATGAGATTAAGGTGGAAACAGAAGAAAGAAAACTTCTGAATTCCACTTTAGCCGCTAGAGCCGCCTACTCCTCAACCTCTTCCCCAAAAGGAGGGAAAAAGCGGGCATCTGGCTATTTGTTTTGGGTTATTTTGCCTATTGCAATAGCAACCGCTTTTTTTGAAATGAATCCCTCTTGGATCGCGTCCGATCAAGCTATGGAACTAATCATGGAATCGATTCTATCGGTTTCGCAATATGTTTTTCACATTCTAATGGCCTTTTTCGCAGAAATGCGGGAGACCTGGAGTGGACGGGAGCGCTATGCTCCCCTCGGCGGAACAGAGCAACTGGCAAATCCAAGTCCTTCGCGTTCGGAGGAAGAAACCCCCAAGGCCCCACACGTTCATCTAATGCATAGTGATAGTGATAGCGTTAACCAAGGGGGTGGGAGCGATGTTCTTCCTATAGCTTTAGCTATAGACTTGAACCGACCGGCTGAGTATCAGGAAGGTATTCGGCAATATGCCGAATCAATAAAAGATTTTAGAATTGACGAGCAATTTGAGAGTTTCAAAAACGATGAATTAACTAAACCGCTCTATGAGCAATTATGTGCCTACATGGGAAATGCGGATGCTGTCAAAAACAAATGTATCCGGGAAATCTCGGAGAACTTTCATTCAACAGACGCTGGGTTAATTGATTTCGTCAATCAGACAGATAAGATTCCAGGGCAAAGAAGAGTGATATTTGATCTTATCAAGCTTCATTTTCAGGATGAGCTAGATAAACTCCCACCCGAACTACAACAAAATGCAAATCAAGAGGGCTTAAATGAGTCTTCGTCTGAAGATGATTCAGATGAGGATGACTGAGCCTGATCCTTCTATATGGGTTCGAGGACCCGTTGGTCAAAGGAAATGGGAAGATCTAGGATAGGCGTCCAACCTCCTGCTCCGTTTCTATGAGCCTCTGATTCCGAGTTCTCGGGATTCCAGAGGTTGACCCGGAGTAAAAGTTCTTCATTTGAAGACTTAGTTGGCCGGCCCGCAGATGTAAGAGGAAGGCTTTGATCGCCAACTGAACTGCGTAAATAAAGCGATTCCTTTTAGGCGAAGAAAGGCGAATTTCGTTTGATCCGCCTATGCCAGTTCGAGTCTGGCGAGTCGCTATCATCTCTTGCCCGAACTGAGTCTATTAGCTCATCTTGTCCTTAGCAGCAGGTGAAATTCGAGTTTTCTTATTAGAAATAACTTGTGGGCCAAGGTTCTTGCTGGTCGATGGAGCGAGCAGACCATAGTGGATAGGGGGTTTGGGATAACAACTTAGCGAAGGGAATCCTTCCCGAAACTATAAGAGTGCTGCTATTCTTATGTACATTCCGTTGCCTTTTCAACAAGAAGAATAGGGAGGGAGCCGAAGGCCCTTCAGAGGTTGTTATGCCTTAACCTGCCCTGCCCTTGCTGATCCTTCTGGAGCCTTGCCAAGAGCCTCTTCCACGACGGGAAGGGGACCTGAATCCTTCTTCGGGACCCACGCCAGCTGCTTGCAATCTAGTTTTTTCACAACACAAAGGACGCGGCTCACTTGACCAAGGGTCTCTAAATCTAGTCTTGCCATACCAAAGCTATTGAATAAACAAAGAATGGGAGCCTTGTTTACAAGATCAGAAAGGAGAGAACCTTTCTCTGTTCACTTGATTGTTTTGATTTTGTGCACAGCTACGCGATGGAGCGAGAAACAGGCTTTCGATGAAATCGAATACAAGTTGGATTGGTTATGACTAAACCCTGTGGATCCAGCCAGTGGGTAAGAGAAACATGTCGGTCGAATATCTTGTTTCAACTTTGAGTACCATTTATTTGGGTTCGAACCTCCTGATTGAAAAACTCGATACCTTCTAAAACATAGCTTTGGTGGAATAATATCGTTGTTTGTATAGCTTAAAGGTGTGCAGGAAATGGGTAATGCAAGGGAAGAATGTTCTCATATCCATGCCGCATATTGATTTGTTTTTAGAATCAAGCCACTTCTATCGCTTCTCCTAATCTATATCGGGGTTGGCCACTGCTCAAACAAAGGGACCAAACAGAAGAGTCCCCAACCCCGAGTTGGCTCCTCTTCTCAATAATAAAGAGGAGATACAACACTCTAAAGCCAAGATGCACTAATAGCCAATCAAGACACTGAAGCACTGAGCACTAATGGCCAATAGTCTAGTATCTTTGTTTGGATGACTTCCCTCCTACCACTGATAAGCTGAGGTTGAAGAGACAGTTGTGGGTACGAGATCCTATGGCGGTAAAGGAGACCTTTCAAATACAATAAATGCTCAATGTACCAACACAGGGTCAAAGTTTTAGGCCAGGTGAGAGCCTTCCATAGGATGTGCCGAAATGCCTACCTCTATGGTTTGCGTATAACGATGGTTGAATAGCTCCTGTCTGTTGTTTAAAAAGAACAAAAGCAAGGAAATAGTTTGTCAAGAGAGCAAGGAAACAGAACTTGGAATTGGTTCTATCGAACAAGAATTTATTGGTAACTGCTTATTCTTTGAAGTTGATACTTCTATGTGTATTTGCTTTCATTGATTGCCTGCACTTCTTCCTAGCCATGGATTAAGGATACTGGCTTCCTAGGAAGGACTTTCTCCGATAAGAAGCAAGTGAAAGAAGCCCCCATACCCACTCTTATCGAGGGAGGGGCAGCTTATCGACCCGACCGAATCAGTCTGTAGCTTGTGTTGAAAAGAAAAAGAGAAATGCAGCTATTAAGAAGAGGACTCTACGGGAGGGTAGGGTACTCTTCTGCTTGTTGGAACTTGTAGCTAAAGTGAAAACAAACTAGTTGTAGCTATAGGAAAGTCTTTAGTTGTTACTAGCTCGGTACTTGCTCAACTATCTTTTTGGGGGATAGAAGGAAGAGGGATGGCTAAATGCAGCTACCCCGAAGGGCTATGTTGCTATGCGGCGAATATTCATGTTTGATTGGTTGAGGGTGAGAGGTCAACGCCCTGCTCTGCTTTGTCGAAGACGAAGCCTAAAAATAAGATCACTCTAAGAAATACTTGACCTTCTTGCTGAGGATGAAGGTGCCATGGGTGATAGATTCCCTAATTGAAAAGAAAGCGCCAACCTAAAGCTAAGGCCAACCACGGGTATCTGGCCCAGTGAACCAAGAGGGTCCATCTGATAGCGAACCGACAGTAAACCAAGAGGGTGGTATGGGCAATGTTCTGATTTGCTAACTCCATAGTTAGGAGAGGTGCGTCTGCGGTGAGCATAAGAAGATTGCCCTTCTAATGGAATTCCGGATCCGCCGGGGTGAGTGATTTTCTTAGGACTGTCAAAATCAAAAGAAAAGATAGCGAACTCCACCAAACGTGATACCCTCCCCAATGGGGGATTGACCCGAGTATTTAGTCATATTCTTCTTAGGAGGCTCCCTTCAGCTTGTGAATCTATTCTAGGATCAATGCATATACTCAGACAGGTTCGATCTGGCTTAAGCTTCAATCCGTCTAAATAGTGTAGCGAGGGACTGGATAGAATTTCCTATTTGGATACCAAACCACGATCAAAGGTTGTAGCTAACGGCTTTCGAGTTAAAGCGCACTAATACGATACGAACTTTCTTCCATAGGCCGATATGCTCATACTAAGTGCTGTAATCTCTCATTCATGCGCATTAAGGAAATTGTAAAGAAGAAAGTCAAACGCTCTACGCCTCGTCGAATAAGAGTGTTTCCGGATCATATCTATTCTTCTCGGGTACTCTTTCTTAATGAGAAAATCATAACTTGATCCGATCTTTATGTCGCACAGTGGTGTCCCAGGCTAGGGCTGCAGGTCCAGCATAAGAATCTAAACTCAAAAAGTATGTTTACGTGGTCCATAAATAATGGTGACAGAAATCCCTCCTACTGCGCCTCAACTTGGACTGGAGCGTCTCTAGGTATTGAATTAAAGAACGGGTTTCGCTTTGCTTTGGGGGGAGTCCTGGTGGGGAGATATGCTAGCAGGTAATGGCTCAGCTTCTACTTAAAAAGCATTTTAAGCGGGTTTCCTTATTTATTTGCGGGTCTCTCGTACAAGATTCTATCAGTTACAGCGGATTCAAGGGATGGAGCCAGATCTACTATCCGCTTGCTGTCCCTAAGCTGATAATTGCCCGAGCCTATTTGTTTTTTTTCCGGGGAGGGGCACATAGCGATAGATACTTTAGAAACCTATCACTAAGAAGCGGGCTCACTGAAAACCAAACTGTTCGTATTTCTTTAAAACGCTGCTGCCCTAGTCGGGGGTCTGTCTATAGAAGAAGGGAATCCAGAGGAAGAAGCAGCTCCCCGAAGGAATCCTTCTAACTACCACCTACCTACCTCCCGCTTTTGTTCGGACAAGGCGAGTTTCCTAAGATTCACCCACCGCGGATACACTAAGCGTTCTTCCCGTTGGTAAATCTGATTCTTGCAAATCAACATCAGACTTAGAAGCTTCATGGGGTCTGGTCTCGCCATTTGGCAATTTAAGCCAAACAAAATACAGTACAGAGGTTATAACCAATACACAAGCAGGCGTGAACCAGTCAGAAATTAGAATGGAGAAGTAGACACAGAAGAGGAGGTGTTGGGACAGTATCGATAGCCGCCTTTTCACTTATTTCTAGGAGTGATTGTGAGAGAATACATAACATAGGTGAAATCCAAAAGGCATATATGACCCGCTCAGCCCAATGGAAGTGATTTGAAACTTTAGAATTCGATTAAGAATAAGAACATAGACCGGCTTCTAGAAAAAGAGACGTGCCCTCTTCTCTATCTGTAGATTCAGGAGCAACATGCTGGTTCCTTTTGTCATAATACCTAACGGCTGTGGGCAGAATGAATGAAAAAGCAGATGAAAGACACTATACATACCAATAGAATGAGAAATATAGAATAAAGCTAGGTGACGTCACGGCATTTGAGAACCAATTGCTTCTTTTGCTTTTCACCAACCTTCATGTACAATCTTATTTCGTATTGGAGTACAGCCTATCGTAGGCCCAGCAAAGGCAAGACGGAAAGCAAGCATTAAGTGAAGAAGCAAGGTCCAAACAAAGTAGTGAAAGATTGACATTGAAAAGCTTCTCCATGTCTATATCTGTCCGATGGACCAAGTTCAAAGGAAACGGCTTCTCACTGCATCAAAAAACCAATCCAAGCCTGAAAAGAGAGCGTGAGGAATCTAAAAAACCCCGTGTTTCTATCAGATCCTATGCTTCATCGGGACAAGCGCATAATACAATACATCCCATCCCGGATGAGGGGTTTTCTAGCTCAGTGGGCTAATAAAACACGCTAGGATCGGCTTTTCACAGCTCTCATGATGATGAAATTGAACTTCGATTGATTGATGAAAGCAAGAAAGTTTCTAGGGGAAGCTCCTGGCGAGGGGCATACTCGGTATAATCAATGTGTCAATGGTATCTATTGAATGGAAATCACCCACACACACTATGAGCTAACAACCATGCAAAAATGTTGTTTTCAGCAGCAGCAGCAGCTCATACTTCAAACACAACTTCTGTATCCGCGGGATCGCTTCATTAATTTGACTAAAGTCATCCTTCTTCTTTCCCAGCTGCCCGAATAAGTTGATCATTCAAAAGTAACAAGTCCATCTTTTTCATGAAGACTTTCCTCCACTATTGCCCTATTAGAGCTATCTGTTATTGGGAGAGAGCACCGTAATGAATCACACTATAGAAGCACAAGTTTTAGGTAGGCCAAAGCATAACCTCAAACCGAAGGGGCGGAAAGGATTCGGGATAACCAGGCCTAGCAGAAGCTCCATCTCTTGCTTGCTGTCTACCGATTTTGGATAGTGAGTGCCCCTGCCTGCTGAGTGGCAAGTTTCTCTTTTCGATAGACTGTTTTTGGTCATTTGACGCAACTCGTGCTCTTGTTCTTTATGTAATAAGATATTGTTCATTCTTGCACTTGAGAAGGGCGAAGCCCTCATGGCCGGTACCGGTATCTGTTGGGGGCGGGCCCAGAGATGAAATGTGCCTTAGATGCAAGGGAGGGTTGGGTCCGCTGATATAGAATACCGATCGGCGCTACCCGCCTCACCGACCACTAGAATAAATTGATTCGATTTATTTAGTGTTGAAATCCTAGGGATCCTTGGTAGGATGGTAAGTCACTTGTGCTACATAGAAATACAGCTTTTTCTAATACGAGCTAGAGGGACAAGCGGATCGGCACAGCCCTGGGTGTCGAGTCCAGGCTGACAATAATACTTCGCCTCTGCGATTGCATATATAGAACATGTCGATTGAGTTGCCATGGCTATGCATGGGTGACTTCAACAAAACAAACCCTCCATGCAAGTGAACATTTCAGTGTCACAGAGCGTGCGGAATGGCGGATGGCGGCATTTAGGGAAGCCGTTGATGATTGCTCGTTACAGGATTTGAGCTGGCATAGCCTTAGCAATTGCGGTTCGAATCAAGATATCCTCTCGCTGCAAAGCTTCGCTTGGGCCTGATAGGCTCTGACTTCTTCCTCATGCCACCCGCACGCGGGCCTATTTCAGCAGATCAAGAAACGCAATAGATCCGTCTCTAAACAAAAACTAGCCGCTAGTAAACTTTAGGTACACAATACCATCAAATGAGAGGACTTACACCGAGTATGAAGTTGAACAAGCTGCCAAAGCAGAGGCGGCAGATACCGAGTCTTTACAAAAGGCAATAGTGGAGTCATTTTGTATGATATTTGATTTTCTAGACCTTATTTGCTTGCAGCTAGAAACTACTTATCAGTTGGCGGTAAAGCGTATTCTGAGCAAGTTGTTTTGTCAGGATCCGCTTCCCTAGAGTCCATGTAACCACAACCTTCTTTGCCTCCTTCCTTGCATTGGTGACCCGGCCAAAACACCTATTCCAGCAACAGGTTATAATAGCGCCTGAATTTCAGGAGCCTGATCCAGTGGCGCACACCGATTGAAGGAAACACTTGTCCTTGTGAATAAAGATGCTCGCTGAAGGAATGATGGAATGTGGATTCTTTCATTTCTATGCACTCAAGGTAAACCAAACCTACGGGACAAGGGGTCACAGGAACGAATAATGCTATATTGAAGAATTCCTATAGCCTCTCCATCCCCAACTGCAGTATCAAAGGATCTAAGCAAAGGGATACATAGCCATACCGCTTTCAGCTTATAATGGATGAATGAGGAGCAATTAACAGAGTTAATAAGCCCAGGGGATGGTGCCAGCTGTGGGTTGCCTAGAGGATGGCGGATGTTGTTATCTTAATTAGGGTGAACTTGCAAGATACTATACTCACTTAAGTAAAGGTCGAGTTCGAAAGGGTTCATATTTCAGTAGTGGGGGAAGTGGGCATTCTTCTCTGAAGGCCCCTGGAGGAGTCGTTCTGTGAGTTGTATTCAAGCTCGCCCTTAGACCGAGTCAAGTTAGCGATAAGAGTCAGCTACTTTGGCCTTGTCATTCGCTTTGTTGCCATATAGATAGGTTGGAGTGCGGGTGGCCACTAACCCAACGAACGAACTTACGTGTAGGTCTGATCCTATCTGCTCTTCCACTATAGGACTAGAAATCCAGTACATGCCATCCAAACTTAGAACTATGATCTGGATTACCAGCTTTGGGATGGTTCTAGCAATAAAAAAAGCTCCAGGATCTGGCTCCTCAACCTATTTTCCATAAATAAGTCATCTGGTCTATAAAAACTAATAGCTTCCTTTCGTTATCTGCATCTGCTTTCCTCAAAAGGTCTAGCTTAGCCAAAATCAATAGTTTAGTTGGTTGGGTCCTGTCGATCAAGTTATAGGAGCTGCTTGCTATCTATCAAAGGGTATAAAAATACCACGTTTGCATTGAAGGAATGTCGCAGGAAGCTGTCGATCCGCGATTTCAAGTAGTTCGTGCTTCGATCGATCGCCTACTTGAATTCCTAATCTATCTCTAATGCTTCGCTTGCAGCGAGAAAACAGATGCGTAACGGCTTCCGAGTAACAAAGAGCTGGTTTTGCCTACCTCTTGGAGCCATACCATAGGTTTTTGACCCACCTTATCTTTGGTACCGGTACGGGCATGTTCCCTCAAGGGGAAGGCTCTCGGGAGTGTGAACCTATGTCTTTCACTCTCGACCACCGGACTAGTCCATTTTGTATTTCTAGTGGAACTCCTTCTGATCCCACCATAGCAAAGGATTTAGGTTCCTGCGAAAAACGGAGACTTTTTAAGCAGATATGAATTCCCGATGTGATTGTTATGGGCATACCGCTATTTATACGACCGTCTGATCAATTCCTTTCATTGGTTATGGGATCCAGTAGAATCGCAAAAATGCGGGAAAAATCAGCTAAATCAACAAGAAAAGTTCCCTAACCCCGGGATTTGAGTTGCAAAAGGAGCATTTTATATAAAAGAAGCAAAAAAAGCACCAGACCTACCCAATATGGGTATAATGGAGTGTTTAGTGCGGGGGAAGATGGAAGTCCTTGCCTTGACCGGTATCAGCAGATGGCTCAGGTGAAACAACCGATGACCTTGATGAAAAGGCCCATGCCGGTAGATTGTAAATTGAGCTGTCCTCAGCGTATTAGAAACCGACATGCAAAAACCAAGAGTGGTGGTCTGCGATCTCCCGTAGTTCTTCCCTTCTACCTCTCGATCTTGCCATTTTGGTCTTTGTAGACCCATTTGCAATTGACAGCACTTCCATGTAAACATTCATACGTTTTTAGTGAGGAATGCGATCCGAAGTATCGTGTGGGATCTATAGCATCCGTTGGGTTAGGGTAGCCCTAAGTTATATAAGTTCTAAATAAATATGCATTTGAAAGTCGATTTTATACTGGTAGCGATACCATCCACCTTCTCAAGGCCGAGAAAGTGCGATATAGGCTCCGAATGAGGCCATACAACATGGTTCTAACCTCCCAATGAGTAGGGAATTGAATGATATAGTCTTATTACTTCTTTGATTCAATTGCCGAGTTGAGGTAAATCGGGAAAAAGGCTTTCCGCATTATAGAGCAGTATGTTATTCAAAGAGATGGAACTGATAGGCTCACGGATGGATGATACCTTCCACAACGGGAATGTTTATCTGGTATAAGATCTACAGAATTCGATGCCTTGTGAAAACCATCCCCAAGGGGTCTGCGTCAATCCGATGAATATGATCACTACTCACCTTGAGAACTCCCAAGTTATTCTTCTTTATATATAAATAAACCAAATAAATCGTAAGAAAAAATCAATAGCACAGATAAAGCGAAATCAAAAAAGAAAGAGCACGCCGAAACTATATTCCAAAGAAGTTGTCACGTAGGCATGAGAAATAGCGTAGCTAGCGTATCCGGGTCGAGAGCACTCTTCTTCCCACAAACAACCTTTGTTCACATCCTCTTTTCTGCCTTTGAGTAGAGTTCCTCCATTTCATATATCTTCAGAAGTTGAGCCTCTAGCTCATATCTGAGTGTCCATTCCTGAATGGTCATGTTCCTCACTTGTCAATTACCTCTATGCTTGCTTCTAATAAGATTGTCTTTACGGATACTGGCATCACTGTACTCATTAACATTCCAACCTCTCAAATACTTTCTAAAGGATTGGGATACATCTTGCCAATAATCCTTCATATTAGCTTTGCATCTTTTTTTTCTAGAAATAACCTCTTCTTTTCAATTCTCTTTCAGCAACCAAAAAAAAACCTGAATTTGTATGGGGTAAAAGCTCTATCTTCCCCTTCTACCAATAAAAGAGGTGCATGATCAGACCCAGCCTGAAGCAAACTTATCAAAAAAGAAAACCAAAAATACAGTGGAATCAAGCACTTCTCTAACAGGATTTTCTTGTTTATTGGTCCAAGTAAATTGACCTCCAACCCTCCTGAATTCTTGTAACTAAACTTCAGCAATGAACTCATTCAAGGCTGCCATCCTTCTAATTAAATTACCATTAGATTTTTTCATGACTGAACCTAATCAGATTTCAATCTCCACCCATTACCTTTGGTAAGTCAGTACTGTGCACCCTTGATGTCATTTCTGCAAAGAAATCATCTCTAAGCTCCTGCTGAGTAGGGTCATACACATTAATCACAACCCAAGATAATTTGTCTTTTCTCCTTGTTACCAGCACACAATTCTAATGAGCACCAGACCCCACAAATACAGCATCTATCTAAATCATCCAACCTCACACCTATCAACAATCCACCTGCAGAACCCACAGAGGGATCTACTGATACAGAACCATTTGAACAAACTTCTTACTGCAAAATCTGACAGCTCTTTGTCTGTAAAGTTCTACCTTTTTGTCTCCTGCAAACAAACCACATCTACCTTATTGAGTTCTAATAATTCCGCCAACTGACCTCTTCTACCATTTAGCTCACATTCTAAAATAGTATCTTTATCTTGGACAGTTTTTCTCAAGAAGAGGAAAGCTGATAAGGAAACCTGGGAAGCAAACAGGTCGTGGAAACAGGGTACAAAGCTTGTGGGTGTTAGAAAATGCTTCTCATATTTGATTATATAGCGTTATTGTATTGCTCAATTTGTTTGGTGCATTTTAAGAGATAGCTTTCAGTGGCATGCTATCCCTGGTTGTCTAGATGATTATTTAGTAGAGATTGCTAGGGAGGATAAATAAGAAATATAGATCATGGTCTTAGCAGCAGCTTGCTTGGGTTTGTGGCTTATCCTCAACGATATGGTGTTTAATAACAAGCAAGA
>OV702279.1:110139148-110166648 GCA_916181665.1 Avena sativa | reverse complement strand
TCGTTGGCATCTTTTTTCTTTGGGAGGAGAGTGATGGATGCCTGGGTTAGCCTCCAAACATAAAGGCCATTGCTATGAAAGAGCTGCAAGAGAGAAAGCAGTTGCGGGTGGATGATGTCCCAGAAGGCTTGGATTGCACAGATTCTACCAGAGGATGTTGAGATGCTCCCATTGCAACTCACTGATGGAGAAGAACTCGAGAGCTCAGCTAGAGCTGGAGGAGGTGGTAGTACCAGTTCCCTACTGGTACCAGTGGTGGCTTGATCACTTCAAATTGGAGGGAGGCAAAGCTCAACCTCTTACCGTGAATGAAAGAATCGGCTTTCTTTACCAGGAACACGCCAGAGCTTCTAAACACTATTTTGGATGTATAGCACTGATTTGAAATAATGAGAAACATATTCCACGAGTTTAGTCATAGAACGAAGTCATAGCCAGCTTTAATGACCCACCACCACCTGTCTTTTTGACTTCGGGACTACCGATCTTCACTTCTTATTCGCTTCCGCCGGATGAGAAAGCCGTGCCTCATTGATGAACCCGATTGATGAACCTGATCTTGACCTCCCTGGTCGGATCTCTAAATTGCATTAAGTAAGCAATTCAGTAACAAGTAGTGGTGATCCGCGTGCGCATGCCGTAGAAGCAGGGATAGGATGAGCAAGGACACCATAGAGAAAGTATCAAGCATCGGTACCGAGGTCTTGCAATTCGTTTGATTCGGAAGGAAATACTTATTATAGGCTTGCTAGTCGGCTCAGAAAGGAGCTTGCTAGCTGACTCAGAAGGAAACGCTCTTACTGCAAACTCGGTATTCGATTCGGAGGACATGGAAAGCTCAATATCTGATTCCGAAGAAAATACTGATTATAAGCTCGATATTTGGATTGGTATCTGATTCGGGAGGAAACACAGATATGGGAAGCTCGAAGAAAGGTTTATAGGAAGCTCCAGGAGAGATCTTTATTCGGAGCAAGGGATCCTTGTTCGAAGCAGGCGCTAATAAGCAAAACAAGAAAGGGTTGGATGGATGGTGCATCCTTTATCTTTCTCCCGCGCGATTCAACTGCTGGAAATCATACTCTCGAAAGAAAGTCGTCAGGGCCTGCTCAGAGCCGAACTCTAACACATTTCTATCGCCAGCCAAAAAAAAACTCAAACATTTTACTCTTCGTGTGTGTCTTCCCGTCAGCCAAGGAAAGGTAGTCTTATAGGCGAGCCTCAAGAGAGGTGACCTCCAGGAAAGCTTGCCAGTGGGCGACCATCTCTATTTAGTTGCGAAGCCAGTTGTATGTTCCGATGCTGGATGCAAAACAAAGTTCTGAGGTTCCTCGAGAGCGAGGTGATGAAGATGCGCATAGCTCGCACGAGTGTGTCCCTGGCCACGGGCCAAATAATACAAATACATAGCAGGTGGTAAAGCGATACCTTGGGCACTTCTCCTCTCATAAGATAGGAATTCAGATCCTCGATCGGAAAGTGGACGATCCCGTTATTAGAAATGACGAAATAACTCAGTTGCGGGCTCCGGTTTAATAACTGCATACTTGGTCTTTGTACTCCGCTTTTGTTCAACAAGACCCTAATCTTGCTTGTAGTTGGGGATGCTTATCTTGGAGTTAAGGAGGCATTATTCTAGTGAAACTTTCGTTACTCTTTCCTTACTTTCATTTCACTTCGTTACTTCTGCTACCAGCTGGAAACGTTGAACAGTCACTTCTCTTAGATAGGGGCTAAGTCCCTTTTTCACCAGTAGGAAATCAATTAAGAAATACTAGTGCGCTTAGGCCAAGAGATTCTGATCAAAAGGGAGATATCGACCGGAGTCAACGATCAATAAAATTGTTCTGATCGAGAAAACCGTTCTTATAATACGCATGAAGAAAGTGAGTGCCTAAGTTACAATATGATACGGAGATGTAGCCTTTCTTCTTCAAGCTGATGGCTACAATCACCTCCAATACCTGCCCGATGGGGCTTTCTTGACCAATTCCTCTACCTTATTCATCAATTTCTATGCGCGCACGGAGAGAGGAGTTCCTACTGTTCTAGTAACCTCTGATCAATGTACCGCACTTAGTAAACGTACCTCCTGCCTGTCTTCGACTGAACAATTACATAGTCAATATTTTATAGTCGGATGGCAGTTTTTTTCTTTGGAGAAATCCCCCGCTAATTACTCGTCTTCGCCAGGACCTGTTCCTTCAATAGGACGGGGAGGATTTTACCGCTCTACCACTCTATGATTTCGTAGCAAATATGAAATGATGCCATAAGAAATAGAAAAGGAATGGGTACGAATCAATGTCTGGAATGATACCTTAAATTATTTCCTATTCATGTGGGTCGAGTAAAAGATCGTGCATCTGTGGCCGCAACATAATGGCCTACAGGGTCTACACCCAATGCCAACGATTATAGAAAATGATTACAGAAGCTATGGCTCTCCGTTGAAGATAATTCTAGAAAAGACCCGGACATGCTTGTGCAACACGGGAGCTAGGGTGGTGTTCGTAGATAGAACATGCTTAGTTTATTATGTCAATTCGAAACTAGATAAACCATCATGGAACTCTACTTGCAAGCAAGAACAATGGCTCTAGCCTAATCATGTGGGGAATGGCTTGATACCTACGTTTTAACATAGGCTAAGCCAAAACTGCCACGTCTTCCTCGCCAACAATCCTCATTTATTCTTCGTCACTGGGGTCCTCTGGACCTGTAGAGCCGGGTTTGTGTCCTTTCTCATCTTCCTTAATTTCTCGAGAATTTGGAACGTAGGCTAAACCGCCTGGTGGATGTGGATATCTCACATTCAGACCTACCTCATAAATTGGTATTTTTGACTTCGGTTTTCAATAACTTCTACGCCAGTGGAATGAACAAGAGCAACAAGAGCAGTCTACCGAGGACCCCCTATGGTTTGCTTACATAGCTCTGTGCCTGCGCTCACACTAAACTAAATAGAGTGCATTTTCCTCTCGCCAAAGATTCCATCCAAAAAAACCATATTTTGGCTGTCTTCAACTATATCAACTGTACTTGAACTGTTAGATAATCATAGTCGATAATAACATCACAGCTCCCACCACTATTGCAAAACCGTACATGAAACCTTAGCTTCATACGGCTCCTCTATGATCAGAAAAAAAAGGACTGTTTCGGTATTATCCCCCTGGGCGTAGATAGAATTAGGTAAGATAAAAATAGATTGGAAAGTCCTAAATTTTAAGAAAAAATGCTAGAATAAGAAAAAAGTGCTTCCGAATTGATCTCATCCTGAGAATTGATCTTTATTCAGTAATAACTTAATCTTGCAATAAAACACTCTTGCTTGGAAGGTATGGTAAAGGTAAACTGTTTCTCTTTTTATATAAAAAAGAGAGTGCTAAAGGAGTCATTCAGAAGTGAGTGAAGGGGCGCAGAAAAAAGCTCATTTCTTTCATTCAGGAATGGACACTGGACCAGAATGAAATGTGGGAATATCGGGATTGGCAGATTTGTTATATTGAAATATATAAAACTCAACACGACTAGTGAATTCAAATTAGAGTCACTTGCGGATTTCTTCAAATTGTTGTAGTGTAGTATTGTGGTTTTTCAGTAAAGACCCCGACCTATAAATATTCACAGCCCGGCTCATACGGGCGGACAATATTCACCCAGAGCCCCGTTGCGACCGCAATGCTGTTCTTGAAGGACCTTACCTTAGAGCAAAAAAAGGGAATAGAAGTTAGGAAGACTACTGACGTAGGGCGGCGGGTGAGCTCAACCAAACAAGCAACGGATTTTGGAGCGCGAAACTAAGGCATTAGCGCATCCGTTTCCTTGCTCTATCGTTATTAGTTTCTATTCTCTCCCTGCACGAACCTCGGTCCAATCAATTTGTTTGGAATTGGGGTTAGGACCGGTTAGAACTCCCATTTCCCGATCGGAGGTTTGAGCTGCTATGGCAAGCTTTTTTTCCGAATAGTGGGTATGGGGAACCCACCGTACCAACACGATTGGCTGGTGTTGCTGATACTGGACCCGTTATAACCCTGATTGGAAGGGCAGGCCAGTCTGAGGCTCTGGGGATGCGAGGCCATTGAAAGTTAGTATCCCATATTCTATGACGGAGATAGAGCATTAATTGCAGTTTTCACCCCCACCTTAACGACCGAGGGATGAAATCTTTCGACGACTAGGGCCCGAGGCCGATTCCAGTGGATCACTATAGAATCTTCTAGAAGCAAGCCTGGTTCTCCGGGCACTATGGTAGGACGTGGATCGATCATGACGAGAATGGACTTCTCCGTCATGTAATGGTTTAGAAGAGTCACGGTCCTGTTCCCCGCCGGGCTTTTTCCCTTCTCGACTAGACGAAGGAGATATTCATTCCATTCAGGCAGGTGAGGAAGGGCGGCGTCGGCTTGACCCTGTCTTCTCTCTTGGTCGGGTCGGAGGCTAAGTTTCTCATTCAGTGGTGAGGTGTTCATAGAAAGCAAGGCCTCGCCCAACGAGTGGCGGATTTGGTTTGGATGGGGTCTCGCTTGGACGCTGGGGAGATCTGGATAGAGTCTTTCTCGCTCAGTAAAGAAGAGTACGCGCGCTACGGCTTACGCAGTGGATCTTCGGGCAACCAACCTTTTTTCCAATTCCGATCAACAACTTGGAGGTATGGCTGAGTGGCTTAAGGCATTGGTTTGCTAAATCGACATACAAGAAGATTGTATCATGGGTTCGAATCCCATTTCCTCCGACACGGAAGTAGAACGGGCGGGCGAAATTATGTGAGAGAAAGAACCTCAGATTGATGGAGTCCGCCGTCGGACAGAATAGCACTGCTTAGTGACTAGGAGCGGAGCGCCCCTTTCTTGTTCTTGGTGGCGTCTATAGCGAAGAAGACCTTCCCGAACGAGGGCCGTCCAGTCCCTGGCCGGCTCTCGGTTCTTGAGCAAGCTCCTCCACTGCAGGTAGGATGCTCATAGATGAAGAAAAGTTAGGCAAGTGGTTCTGGTAGCTCAGCTGGTTAGAGCAAAACAAGCAACGGATTTTGGAGCGCGAAACTAAGGCGTTAGCGCATCCGTTTTCTTGCTGGACTGCAAATCCTTTTTTTCTTGTTTCAGTGGGAAGAGCAAGGGGCATTGCCCTTGAAATCCTTCAGTGGTTCGAATCCACATCTGAGCGTCTTTTTTTCGGTATGCCGCTCCGCGAGCAAGGAGCTCCGCGAGGAGAGCGAGAGAACGAAGTGGGCTTTGGTGATGTCGGAATTTGCACCTGTTTGTATCTATTTAGTGATCAGTCCGCTAGTTTCTTTGATTCCACTCGGTGTTCCTTTTCCATTTGCTTCCAATAGTTCGACCTATCCAGAAAAATTGTCGGCCTACGAATGTGGTTCCGATCCCTCCGGTGATGCCAGAAGTCGTTTCGATATACGATTTTATCCGGTTCCTATTTTATTTATTATCCCTGATCCGGAAGTCACCTTTTCTTTTCCTTGGGCAGTACCTCCTAACAAGATTGATCTGTTTGGATCTTGGTCCATGATGGCCTTTTTATTGATTTTGACGATTGGATCTCTCTATGAATGGAAAAGGGGTGCTTCGGATCGGGAGTAACCACTTTTGAAAGGGCAAAGGGGGGAAGGACATAGGAAAGAGGGATGCCTACAAAAAATCAATTGATTCGTCATGGTAGAGAAGAAAAACGGCGCACGGACCGTACTCGAGCTTCGGATCAATGTCCCCAGAAGCAAGGAGTATGCCTGCGTGTTTCGACGAGAACACCGAAAAAACCTAATTCAGCTCTACGTAAGATAGCAAAAGTACGGTTGAGCAATCGACATGATATATTTGCTCACATTCCAGGCGAAGGTCATAATTCGCAGGAACATTCTATAGTCTTAGTCAGAGGAGGTAGAGTGAAAGATTCGCCAGGTGTGAAATCCCATCGTATTCGAGGAGTCAAGGATTTGCTGGGAATTCCGGATCGTAGAAAGGGAAGATCTAAATATGGTGCAGAAAGACCTAAATCGAAATGAATGGAAGATGCCTCACCTCTAACAAATTGGTATTCATCTCGATGGAAAATAAGACACAATGAATTTACGAGTAATTGAACACAATGAATTGACTCAATATTGAGTAATCAAATCATGCGTTTGTTAGATCATTTAGTGAGAAATAAAATGAGAATAAAGAGACCTCAATATCGACAACAATGACCTGGCAAGTGAAGTAAAGTAAAAGCAAAGTAGAGCCCGGTTGATGTCAAACATTTTCAAATCTTACCCACCATATCCATTCATGCACGTTACTAGATGAAAAGTCCAAAAGAAAGCAATGATGGTTTTGATCTTTACAACCGGTTTAGCAACTTCTTCATGCCCCTACGAACGAAATATTTGGAGTTTGACAACTGGTTGACGCCGGTTGATACTCGAATGAATATATCGCCGGTAGATACTTGCTTTTCTAATGAGGTAGACACTTTTGCATGTTAAGGTTTCCACTTCAAACCATCCAGATTTACACTTCAATTTCTCGTTGTTGACACGGTTGACATTTGACTTCATTCAAACTGACACTTATGTATCTATCTAGGCGGGCGGGCACTTAACCAAACTCAGGTTGACACAAACTATACAAAAGTATTAATTAGGGTGTACAGACAACCCGCAACTCCGAACAGAACTGACCCTGACTAGACCTTTTCCCAAGCAACTCCGAATACTGGAAAATCGGAATGAAATTCGATAAGAGCATGTTTCTCAATTTGTGATAACTACTTATTTATGAGTGAGAAATGCTTCATGCGAGCACCCTTGGCGGCCTGCTTTTGAGACAGGGAGGCCATGCTCGTATCTATGCTTTTCATCATTGGTCTGGTCTACTTGTACCCCACCCCACAAGGTACATCTTCGACTACCGTGCTTCTTATCTTTACGCTATACATTCAGTTCAGTCAGTCCCAGAGACTTATCCTTCATAAAAAGGTAATCCACCCATATCGGACTTTTCTTCACCTGGCCTCGCGGATTCAATATCGAAAGACTTCATTTCGCATACCGACCTGCTAATTCCGGGATTTGCTGTTCTCAATGACTGGTGGATGCCTCTTTTCTACCTTAGAAATCGTGTTTTTTTATGTACCTTCTCCCTCTCTACACCTTTTTTCCGCCTCGCCGCCCAGAAAGACCTATAGAAGAAGGAAGAATTCAATCCGTATACTCCAAGCGCCGTAACTACCGCACTTTCCAAGCAACCCGTAAATGAAGAAAGTGCAATTGAAACAATCAAGAACGGAAAAATAATTAGACTCCCTCGTCAATTGTTTGGATTGCTCCTCTACTCTAGTCGTCCTCTTCTATTTCGGGCAGTAGCTCAGCCCGTTCCGGGCCTTCCTTTACTGAATCTATTAGTAGTGGAACTTTTCGACATATGCCTTTATTTAGGCATTGGTTGTAGGTCTCTTCAAGGAATTTCTGCGCCCGGTTCCTGATCAAGTGTTGGAAAAACGGGAATATGATGCTTTCTACTTACTTCAGCAGTAGGGTTGGCCTGAAGCCAGCCCATAGAATAGATACGGGCGTGTTCTACACAGGAGTTCTTGTAGAACATGTTCCAATCAAACCTCTTTCCCTTCGTCTCCGGTTTTCAATACGAACAAGTGTCATCCTCTTCTCCCATCGTTTGGATGGAATACCCACGTGGAGCTGACCTTCACTTTTCAGAGACAGGCGCAAGCCGAGAATTTGTAGCCTCCCCGGTTGACTTAACTTAAGGTCTTGCCATGACCCAATACGAGGATCAATATGTTTAGATGATAATCTGCGATTCTGTCACAACGTGAAATAAGAAACAGAACGATGAAACAAACAAAGAAACGAAACAAATAACGAAACAAGTAGAAAAAGAAAACCATGGACAGAGAACAAAACAAACAAAGCGTGAAATGTCGCTGCGGCGAACCCAACGGACGATATAGATAAAAGAAACGACGTCAACACGAATGCGCGTAACCAAGAAGGAAATTCGTTCTTTTTTCTCGTGTTCAGCTTATCATCCAAGAAAAGGAAATGAAGCTTCCGACGAGACACGGAAATACTGCGCGCAACGACGACCGGAGCAGCCCCCAATCAACCCGACGACCGCAAATGGGTCGGTCGATCCGGCGGCACGAACCAATTCATCTTAAGTAGTCCCTAGTAGGAAGGAGTAGGCCATTTCAGGATAGGAGCCAGCTTCTTTGCATCTGTAGACACCCCATGTTCACCAATGATGTATCCCAAATAGGCCAACAGGTTTTGAGCAAAAGAACATTTAGATTTCTTCACCTTTAGCTGATGTTGGTTCCAAGGTATCAAACACCAGCTGAAAATGCTTAAGATGATCTGACGGAGTAGCGCTGTATATAAAAATATCATCGACGAAGACCAAGATAAATTCGCGCAAGTATGGAGCCAGAATGCTGTTCATTGTACTCTGAAAGGTAGCAGGTGCGCCAGTAAGACCATACGGCATAACTTTGTACTCGAAGTGGCCATGGTGAGTTTATTGAGACCGTTTCTATCAGAAAAGAAGAAGTTCCAAAAGGCCCCTTGGTACCCATTGTTAGAGATTAGGAGCTATGATCGAACCAACAGGAGTCTACACTAGCGAGAGGGAACTGACACAAGCAGCATGACTTCCCCTTGCTCCGCCGTCTTCTTTACCTCCATGAATTCCGCTAGAGCAGTAAGCATTCACTCGTTTCTAAGGGTTCGGTGTCCCAAAACCGTTAGGATTTCAAAAGGCTGTAGCTCAAGTATGCATGGAATAGCACAGATAGCGGATAAATAATAGTTTAGAGATGGAAAGCTCTATTGAATAAGCCTTGGTTTAAGAGAGGAGGCATCTGGATAGCTAGGGATAGGGGATTCCGGTCACTTGGTAAAGAAGGGTGGATAGCCGACATAGGGATGTAAGGGAGTTGTAGGATGCCAGAGAAAGCATTGAATAAGTGAAGAAGCACGAGGCAGACCTTTCTTCAGAGTTAGCAATGGTAGTTCGGATAGCAAAGCACCAGCAAGCGGATAAGGCTAGGCATGTCAGTAATAGGCAGGAAAATAAAGGAATAACAAGAAAGCCATGATGCACGCGACTTGGTTGAAGAAAGATTTGGAAGATCTTCACTTCAATTCTTTTCTCTATGTTCTGAATTCGATGAGCTGAGGACAATGAAGCAATGGAAAGAACGATGACCTAGGAGGCAGTAGTAGTACGAAGCCGGAAGAAGAAGCGAGGTGACAGTGGGTAGCCCTGCTTGAGTCCTCTTCTACATATTGAGTACTTCCCACTCCAATGGATCTCGTTTTTAGAATAGCTTTGATCCGGCCATGTAGAGCACTCATAGAGGTCCGGCTTCACGTCAGTAATCTACCACACCCATGCTGGAATTCAGTAGAGTCCCACGAGTCAATCGACAAAAGCGAGAAACGAGGTTGTTCGACAAGGCTACGGTCTCACTTTTTCTTCCTAGCGGAGTTCAATACGAAAATAAAGGCGCTCCGCGTTGGGAATGGCGTACGTAGTACGGGTGGTATTTCAGGTATAACTGATCAGGGTTGTTCTGAAAGCAAGTCAATTGGTGCTTTGGAAAGTGAGTGCCAGAGGCTAGTCACTGCTTGGTTTACAGAAGGGAAGGAAGAAAGAGATACCGAAGCAGATTCAGTATAGAAAAGAAGAAATTGATAGATCTAGATGATTCAAAGAATGATTCTTCCCTGGGTATTTCCCCGGTACCATTATGGAAATTGGAGCTTTTCAATTCCATTTTGGAGATTTAGGGTTTAAGACCGCTCGTAACGATTTTTTGCTTTTATGGCTGGGTGGGCAAGAAAAGGATTTGACTCTTGAAGATATCAACTCATACGCCTGCTCCATACATTCAAAAACATTTTTGGTACTTTCTATGAGAATGGATAAATAGAAATGGGTACATTCCTCTTTCTCTTTCCTGGCCAAACCACCCATAAAAAAGAAGAGAGCTGTAAGAGCGGTAAAAGCAAGCTCGGTCTTAGGTTCACTACAGGTTGATATATCCTTTTCTTTTGAAAGAAAAGTCAATTCGCTATGCTATAAGGTACCAATTCAAAAAGGTATAAAACCAAATCTACAGTGGGAGTCCCTATCTACTTTCGATTCCCTTCTTACTGGCTTTGCCAATACATCATACTGATTTGACGCTTCCTTACGCTTTCTTTCAAGCATTGCTTCCAGGACAACGAAGAGTATTCCAAGATAAAGAACCAGAACTGAGGTTGACACTACTGAAAGATAAAAGAATGGTGGATAGATGGATTCGCACCATCCCAAAACCGAAATACAGACAGACCAAAAAAAGACGAAAATAAATACTCCACCACCAGCCTACCTACTAGCATGTATTAAGCGAATAGCTTGTATGGTAGTTGTTAAAGAAAAGATGTATGTAGTCCCGGAAGAGAAGCAATTGTAGTACGACCTGTAAGCGTCACTTTTGACTTCCTTGCCGTTTGTGAATTGAGTCAATCGAGTTACGTTTGAAAAATGAATGGAATTCTGGAGTGGACCGAATATCCATGGCAGAACCCCACACTGGTCAAAAAGAAAAGTCAATCTCTCTCAAAAATAAGCACTTCAACAAGTCAGGGCCCTTTATTATACAACTCCTATGCGTAATTGATAGCTTTTTGGTATTCTCCATATATATATACTACTAGGTACGAAATAACAGGAAAGATAGAAATAGTGACTTTGGCTTCAAATAGAGAGCAGCTTAAAGGGAACTCGCACTGGAGGACTGCTCTGAGAAAATAACTGAACACTGGCTAGGAACTGGGCTGCACTAAGCCCGGCACTTTTTGGGCTTCTTCATGAATCTAGTTTTCAGGTAAGGTCAGATCATCTTATTGAATAGATATCTGAAAGAAAGCAAAGGAATGAATCGTTTTTCCAATTACCTTCTCTCGAAAACCATAGATCTTCTGGTTACCATTGACTATCCGGCACTTTCGTCTGTAGAGCGAAGCAAGAAATTGCATGGAAGGGCTTGCCCTACTAATATCAGCCTTGTTTGGAATGGAACAATAGATGCAATCCATTTCAGTGTATGTCACTGAGTTCACCATTACAGTTGAGACGTCAGGCAATTGAGCGTTCCCTAGAGTTTGGTTCAAAGGCTAAGGACTCCCCGCCGCCTTCATAAGGGCACTAAGGCGGAGCACGGAAAATCAAATTGGGCACCCATGTTTTACCAGTCCCGGATCTCAGGGCCGTTTTGCCAACCGCCGACATGAACGAAATCGAATTTCATTGCGGGAAATTAGGATTTCATGAGGGAGGAAAAGGCGAGGCGGAGGGTGGAGAGTCGTACAATGCATTGGTGGGATGAAGGTGCTAGCTTGGCTGAGATAGGAAGTTTCTATGTGTATGTAGATTTGGTTCTAGTGCCCCCACCCTTTTCGAGATCTGTCAGGATTAGCAAGATGTTCTGGTGTAAACTATAGAGAAATGGAATGAATGAAATGTATCTAAGAAGAAAGGAAGCCATGCTCCATCCTGTTTATAAAAAGAACATCACCTCCCTTTTTGGTTAGATACCGCTCCGTTAGGTACTAATGCTTCTACCTATCACCCTCCGGGTGAGTTTGAGAGCTGTGTTTTTTTCCAACATTAATAGCATTCCGCGAGAAAAGTCATCTACTTATGTTGTCAGCGGAGTCCCTCGTCCATCCATGTATGAATAGCGGTATCCCCCATTTTGGACAGTGATGAGGTAGTCGACGCAATTTGCATGTGTATTTGCGTTCGGCTTTGCTACTTTCCTTCTAGACTATAAAAGAATGTCCGCGGAAGGGAATAGTCTACGTGGCCCGGGGTAGTCTTTCAATTCCTTTATCGGGTGGGAGAGTTTAGAACCAGTTAAGCCAATAGCTGCTGCTTTAGTCACACTAGCTACATCAGTTGATCATGGATTTAGCATACCACCTCAGAATAGTCTACGTGGCCCCTTGTTTTTACTACCATTTTGGATAGTGAATCCAGTAATGCAGACAGCCCTTTTTAAAGCGCTAGGCCGGGCTTGCCCCTGACTCTCAAAAAGAGCAGGAGGTTTTGCCTCAACTCATTCCATGAATGTTGTTTCATTCCCCACGCGGCTGAATCCAACTCAGTCTTTATCCTGCCTTGGAGTTCTCTCTCATATTCCTTCCATGAATTCGATTTCTCGGATTTCGAGCTAGCTGCCCTTTTCTTGCTCCTTGCCATTAGCGCAGCCCTTTTCTTTTTCTTAGCTAGCGTAGTTTTTCACCTTAAAAAGAAGGCGCCAGCGCTTTTGTAGTGACCCCTCCGGGGTCCCGGGTTGCTTTGGCGCGCCCCACCCCGTCAGTCCTGTGTTGTACTTGACTTGACTCTCCCCCGCTTGCTGCTTGCTGATCGCTGTGTTCAAAAATGACACGAAGCTGGATATGAGTAGATGTTGTTGGTCGAAAACGTCTTTCATTCACAATGAAACAGAATGGTCTCGCTCGATGCGTCATTTTATGATGTGTACTTTCATATTAAGAGTTCTTAAAAGTTCTCAACTCAAAGCCCAACCGTCAAAAGGATGCTACAATGTTCGAAATTATCAACTTAACATGCCCCCTTACTTCCTTCGTGACCTCCCACTACTTCATCTACCGAAATGATTAGGCAGATCTCCTTTTTTCTAGCATTAAACCTGCTCATGATCCTTAGGCTATAGAGCATGGAGCAGACAGAGAGATGAAAGGACCACCTTCTCCTGCTTGCTTGATCGGAATCTATTCAGCTGAAGTGCTACTTAACTTCACTTAGTAGTGGAAACTCGGAGAGACAGAGAGAGTCCTCTCTCATACAAAAAATGCCAAGGCAAGGGAATCTTAAGGAACCAACCTTAGTTGCCCCTCGGTAGAGTGAGTCTACTTAGCGAACTGGCAGGACGCGGAGATCGATTAATCAATATGCATATCGAGAGTTGATGGTTGACCGCCGCCCCCCTTGTCCTGTCCTGGAGGCTCCCCGGCCGGGGAGGCAAAGGGGATTGCTATCGTCACCCTTTCTCCCGGTGTATGTGAAAGAGAAAAAGTGACGCACTTTTTTGATTTGCGGTCCAAAGAACGAGAGTCAGCTTCCTTAAGTCCGTTCTTCCTCAGTAGCTCAGTGGTAGAGCGGTCGGCTGTTAACTGACTGGTCGTAGGTTCGAATCCTACTTGGGGAGATTTGATTCATTCAGAATTCGAATTGATAGTTATAGCTTTTCTTACTAGCGACCCCTGTCCTTCTCCTTTTTCTTTTTCTAAAGACGCAGCAGAATCGTCAAACGGGACATCAAAAGTGGGAAGTTGATTGTAGGATTTCTATTCCTCACTCTCGTATAGGTGAACTTGGTTCGTTCAATGAAAAGGGATAAGAAGGATCCACTGGGAATGAATGGGAAGACTGGGGTAGTAGCCGGAAGGAATTAGTCTCCACTAGCGTAATTCGAAGAACGAACAAGAAAAGGCGTCACTGTTTAGGTAGGAGGATGGATGGATGTGGTCCAATGGCTAAAGCTCTGCCAGCTTCTTGTAGACTGGCAGTCTCCGAGAGGAACCTTCACCCCCCCGGGTTAGGCCGGGTGGGATGGTATACTTTTTTTTTCGCCACAAGTAGGAACTCAGTCCTTGGTAAGACACAAGGGGGGAAGGAAGATCTTCACTCATTCATTAAGTGCCTGCGGTGAGACGCGACCCACAACAAACGAAGGGGGTGGAGGGATACTGAAGAAGGAACAATTGTCTTGAATGCTACGCTGGGATCAGCAGCTTCCAGTGAAGACAAAATGAGTCGGGCAGGAAGAGGAAGATCGGGCGGGGAAAACGGGGTTCGAACCCGCGACTTCTGGCGTGACAGACCAGCACTCTAACCAACTGAGCTATTTCCCCCTTTCGTACCTACTGTCGATTCAACAGTCACCTACCGGTTACCTTTGTAACTATACCAAAGAAAACAACAGAATGCCCTTCGCCTTTAGTACTTTTCTTTTTCTTTTGACGACAGTAGAAAGAAATGGCTCTGCTCGCTTAGACTCGGGGCTCCGCGCTCTATCAGCTATCAGTTAGTTGGCGCTAGCGCGCGACTTCAGTTGACAAAAGCGAACAAGATAGCGCTAGCGCCCGCGGAGAACTTTCGTTTGTTCGCCTGGCCTACTGACCTGCCGGTGAAAAAAAAAGAATAAGACGTAGTGAAAAAGTACCAAAACAACTGAAGCCTACATCCCACTACGTCTGGGTTCCCCCTTCCTATGAACCTTGAGTCAATAGGTAGGGTCAACTATACCAAAGTGGAAGGGCCACTATCTAAGCTATTAGTGGGCTGGTTTGAACTATTGATTTACTGAATCGAGTGAAGCTGTGTTGCGTAACATATAGGTCGCCAAGGCCTAGAAGTACAAGTGGTCGCCCTAACGGTCACTCTCAAACTCACTACTTGAGTGACGAAAGTCACTTAGCTTCTTTAATAGGGCTTGCCAAAGAACCCCTCCGGGGCCCCGGGAAGAGGAAGAAGGAGATAGAGCAAAGGTCTCCTCTTTCTGTCCGCTCTTCCCGGCATGTAGAGATTGGGCTTATAGTTTAATTGGTTGAAACGTACCGCTCATAACGGTGATATTGTAGGTTCGAGCCCTACTAAGCCCATCTGACCTGCTTAATCAATGACTCCGGTAGTCACCTGAACCACTCTCTCGGATAGCCCACAGCCTCTCTTCTGGATGCGAAAGAAGATTCTATCAACGTACAAGGTTTGCCTTCTTGTGAGAAGGAGGGTTCTTAATTGTGTTCTCAGTGCAAAGGGAGTCTTTGAGAAGGTTCAGTGAGTCTGAAGAGAGAGAAGATAAGTAGAGCAGTCCGGCAGCTGTTCGGGGGTCAGCTTTGGGATTTGCCTGATCGACCCCTACCAGTGTATTAATCTAAAAAAATGAAGATTGACATTCGTCAATTTACCGGATCTATCCTCTTCTACTAACTTTACAAAATGGAAGGGAAAATGTGAAGACCAAAGGTATCAACTACTAAGCATAGTCAATTGCAAATTTTTTTGTTGGTTTGCTTCTCTCCAAGTATGGGAGATTTTCCAATCTTCGAAAGACGCTCGTACTTTCTTGATCTTATGAAGAAGGGGCTTTCCTTAGCTGCGGACTTTGGGATCTTGAGAGTAGACCATGTCTTACGTTAGGGAATCCGAATCAGAGAACTATTCCTCACTTTTCAGCTGCTATTTGAATACATGTTCAGATGCAAAAGAGCTCGACTTCGAGTATGGTCTTGTTCTTAACTGCTTGAGAGAACGCATATATCCCCTTTGTCTTGCTAAACCTCCACAAGCCTTCCCATGCTCGCTAATTGCACCGTCCGTCTTCATCTTAATCCATTCGTTTCCCGGTGGTCAACACACAATAGAATATGTTTTGTTTTTGATCGGATTGAGACACAAATTTGGCTAGGATGTTCCGCCGATTCTTCCTCTTCTTTCTCTCATAAAACTGGAGATACTAGCTTCTCATTTTTTTTAGAAAATCCTTTTCCATTTGGATTTTTGAAAACATTAACTTACCTCTAGAATTCCACTATATATAACGTTGACGTTCCGCCAAAATGTGCCAGAGCGAGTGAAAGGCAAGCCTACCCACGGTGTTAACTTGCCATCCCCAACAAATCTGCTAGCAGCCCATTCGAGTTCCGCTTGGAAACAAGAAGCTCTTCTTTATTTTCGTTTTTTTTGCCAGCCAGAGCCAAGCCTATTATAAGAGTTCAACTGCCATATTCGGATGGAGTCCAAATGCTTGCATCTTGGGCTGAAGAATGACCCAATTCCTTAGCTTTCATGCATTAATCATATCCGGGGATGTGGGAATAGGGAGATGCCATCCATCTACACGACACGATAGCTTAAGCAAAGAATAGAGAGAGCTAAGCTAGAATACAAACGCAAAATATATTCCACTAGCGCCATAGACTAGTCTAAAAAAACCTTTTCTTTGTCTGTCAGCGGGAGAGAAAGCAAGCTTACGGTGCTTTGGATGTTAATGTTTTTGTAGGATACTAAGCACCTATATATATATTATACATTTTTTTATACTCCTCTGTACAAGCGTATAAGAGCTATTATGCTCGATAAAAGGAAGTTTATGAATAAGTAATTCTTTTTTGAATAGCCGGCGGGAGAACTTACTTTTCCGGCTATCATATGAACAATGCCGTCCGCTTTTCTTTTTTGAGTTTCCATGGATCTCTCCGACGAAGTAGCGGAAGCATGAAATGCTATTCATGAATGAGCATTGCTATCTGATTCCTACAAAAGAGATAGGGGAAGCTCACTTTTGTCAAATGGGGCTAGAAAGCATAGAACCCCGTCTTAAATAAACCGGTGAATCCAGAATCAAAGTGAGGAGAACAGGATATGTTATGAGAAGAGTGACGTGGGAATAGATTGCATTTCAAAAAGAATCTATACACTCAATAAGCCAGAACGGGAAGATTCAACTGCAAAAAGAACTGGTACGGTGTGAGAAGAGGCCTATTCTCAATAATGAACAAGATGATGCAGCTCTAGTTGCTGGAGGCAGAGGACGTGGACGCGGCAGGAATAGATCCAGGGGGAGGACGCGAATCAAAAAGGCTATGAGGATCATCAAAATGGAGGTGGAGGGAGATTGTATAACTAAGGATCGAGTAGAGGAAGACGTCAGTCTTTCAGTTGTAGATGATCATTACCGAAAAAGATGTACATTCGAATGAAAAAAGAGGGCCTGTCCGAGAGGAAATAAAGAATATTCATTTGCGGTCCGAACAAGCAACGGATTTTGGAGCGCGAAACTAAGGCGTTAGCGCATCCGTTTTCTTGCTCGGGAACGAGGGGACTCACAAAATTGTCAAAAGCCATCTTTATCTTAACTAACTAAGTATTCTAAAAAATATGTCTATGAGGTATTTTGACTTAATGGGAAGTAGGCATCTCATTCATAGGCAAGAGCAGGCCGGCCTGAAGGCATGAACTGAAGGCAGGCAAGAAGGCATTCAATTTGAAGGATGCGGTGTAGCCTGTGCGGAGTACAATATCTTTCTTTCTCCAAAAATATATGGGCGATCCTATCCTATTTTTGAAGTCATTTTAGCATTCGAAATTCTTTTCTTTCGCAAGAGCACTCAAACATAGATTGAAGATCTTCAGTTCTTCGGTCGGCAGCCGCAGTCAGTAATAGCAAGCTGCAGGCTGTCCCATACTACTTTTCCTTTGAATGTTCATTCTGGAATTGAATGTCACAAACAAGACTCATACTTCAGACTTTGAACTTCTTGAATCAGGAGCTGTAATCCGCAGCTTTAGAGATAGGGGCGGCAGTCACAGCATTGGCAGCAGTGAGCAGAGGTCAAGAAGAAGAAGCGGTAAGAGCAGTTAGAGAGCAAGCAGCGGCTCATCAAACCTTTTTGTTTCGGTTATTCTGTAACTAATTCAAGTAAGGTACTCAAGCAAGCTTTCCTCCTGAAGACAGAGTTTCGGGTGAGCTAGCAAAGAAAGTCAGCAGTTAACCGGAAATTTAGGTCAAATTAGCATTTCGTAAGTTTTAGTAAGGCCAGTTATGGGAAGCAGGCCATGGAGAAAGAGAGGAATCAATCGTCCAACGCTATGTTAACAAATACGTGAAAGGTTTGATTATTCCATACACTTGAACGCGTTCCTTATCAATAGGTTTCGGAGAGACGAGCAATGATTGCTTGACGATCTTCACTGCATGAGACTAGACTTGACTCAAGCTTCATACGAAAGCATTTACTGAACTAAAGCCGTTGAGCCAAGTCAAGCGAAAGACTTATTCGAAGAAAGCTTTAAGAGAGTTTGTTGTCCCATGCCTTTCTGATGGTGAACCTCCTACTGCTTCTTCCAATTCTGAAACATGGATTGGCCTGTTGACTTTGCCCTTCCTTTAGACAAAGATCCCCCCGCCAAAAGACCTCTGCGTGTTGTCATTCAACTCCACACAAGCCTGTCGTTGGGCTACTTGCGTCTTCGGCAGATACAAAGGAGAAGTGACGGTCGGTGAAATAGCCCTCCAACTCGTAGCTCTTCTTGCTTAACGTGAAAACTCTCCTTTCCGATGAAAACGAGAAAGAAAGATGTCAACTACTAAATGTGCTGCTTTGTGAATTTGATACTAGGTAGTTCTCCCCTCCTCGGCAGGCAAGTAGCCTTTGCGACTTACATCTCTGCTACAGGAGGGTATGAACCCCCGGATCTAGGCGAGGTGATGGCGGGGAACTCCAACAGGTTTTGGTATCCTCCTCACTGATTGATGGAGCCCAAGACTGCTTGACGACTTTCGGTGTGGGGTCAGCTTGAGCCGAGGTCGTCTCGTAACAGGAACAGGAAGAATAGCAAACAAGCACACAAGCAGGAATAGGAATATTGGCTGTCACTATCCTCTGGTTAGCAATCAACTACGGAGCTGGCAACTCACAAGCCAGCAAGTCAACCTCTGTCAGATCTTCGGCCCAGTTTTTGAACGAAACTTACTGGGGAGAGCATGCCCTGTCTCAGGCAGTATATCAGTCGTTAACGATCTTACCGGGACACATCCAATTGAAACTAGAATCCCAACCTCTTTGGAAGAAGCTCCAAATAGACTTTATTTCAGAGCGGGGAATCTTCCTACAAACTCAAATGTGTGAAATAAAGGCTATACCTACCTCTGCCTAGAAAAACTGGAGTTTCAGGCACCCTCGTGGGAGACATTGGATGTTGTCAACCGGCCTGAAAATGCTCATAAACAGCTCTTCCCCCTTTGACTTAGTTTTCGCTCTCCTCTGTTTCTAGTAGACTAAGCCTGATCCTACTTTGCGAGTCCAACAGGTCTAGTATTCTTTTCTTTTTCGTCTGAGGGAACGTGGTAGCCCTGATCTAGCTAAGACTTTAGATTCCATTCTATTTCATTCTGATCTCGTTATGAGGAAATAGGTGAGGCGAGGCTAAGACAAGATATGGGACTTCCCGCGCTAAGTTGTTCCAATCTCTGTACTTAAGTAACCGAACTCGAAAGTGCTGCTATGAGCTAGATTTGTGCGTACAAGGGTAAAGAAGCGAGCAAGGCTACCTTGGAGCTGGAAATCCTATACATTCTCTTATATACTGAAAAGTACGAACTGACTTAAAGCACGAACATGAAGGAAAGGCTGAATTCGAAACATCTTGAATCGGATTCTCTCTTCTCAGAGAGCTTGAGAGTGAAATGAGTGGGCCGGCCAAAGAAGACCACTATGGAAGTGAAAGGGGAGGGCAAGAGCGGTTCGAAGGTCAATGAAATGGGTGAAGTTCCCTTGTCAAATAGGGACCGACCCATGTTCAATCACTGAAGTGTGGTTGAGTGAGATGATCCGCAACCAACAAATGATTTGTCATTGTCTCTAAATCACTGAATGAATTCGTTTTTTATTTATATATGAGAACTAGAGAGTTCACTAGCGCAGTCAAAGGAGTGGAATTTCTCGTGAACTTCTGCCGGTTGAATCAAATGTGTTTGTTCAGCTTATAGTACGCCTTCCTTCTTCTTCTTCTTTATCTTCCACTTAGCAGCTTCCGCACGAAGTCTTCCTCGGGAATGGTTGATCTTGGAATTTCATCGAGTCACGCCCGCTCCTGAAAAGGGGTATGGAAAGGAAGAGAGCATTACGAATTGCCGATTTTTTGAGTTAGGTTTGAGTTAGGAGTTCTAGTTTTTAGTTTACTGTGACCACGGGACTAAATCAGCTGTTTCACCTTTCCTTTTCTTCGAAAAAGTTGTATTTCTTGTTTCCTAGCCTCAGGATCTTGTGTGAAAACAAACTGAGTCCCAAAAAGTCGAGCGTTGGATGGGCGATCTCAGGTCGATTAGTGCGTGCTAATATCTTCTTTTTAAGATGGTTCCTCCGCTAGTTGTTCTTTGAGGTAGGCAGAGAAGAGCTTTCCATAGTGCAAGGTCGGGATTCCTCATACCTTGATCGAACCGCATGTGCAACTCATTAAGAATGCAACTCATAAGAATCTTACTTCCAGTACGACTCTCCTTTATTGGTTTATCTTTCGTTAGTTCTAAAGCCTAAAGCCGGTAAAAGAATTTCTATTATAGATTTCAATTACAGCGCATAATTGTTAGAATGATATTTCTCGCTAATACGAGCGAGTGCTTGATAAAGATAAAGTGGATCTCTTGTCTTCCCGGATGCGGGAAGTAGTTCATCATTTCTACTTCTGTTCTACTAGTCAATCAGTAACCCACTTTTTTAAGAAAGAGCAGAGCGGCCTTATTCCGAGCTCAAACCCTAGAGCATAGGGATCCCGAGTCTTTTGAGAGATAGAAGCAGCACCAGCCGTAGATAGTGATCAGTCTTATCTCTCATCATGTGAGTGAAGCCGTTGAGACAAAGAAAAGAGTAAAGTTAAGATGAGGCATGGGCAGCGAGTGAGGGAGACGCCTACCAATTCAAGAGACCCTTGTCCTTCATGAAGCTCCTAAGGATGTGTTGATGGAGCGCCAGGAGAGGGTAGAGCGGAAGATAGAGACGCTAATCTCACAGAGTTTGGAAAGAAGGAAGACGATCCGAAGCAAGAAGAAGTTCGTGGTTTAGGCTTGGCCTCGAGTATTTAGTTATTTGGATTTCCGCCATCTGCGATAGGCCGGATGATTGTCCTACTAGTGGGATTTCGAATGGTGAGTCTTTTTAGTGGCCTTCCCTTGGTCCATAATAGTCAAATGAATGATCTATCATGCAGATCCCCTATCGGCAATTCTCTAGTTTACAAATAGGCCTCTGAATCGATTCACCGACATCTGATCATTGATACCGACTAGAGCTACTGATATCTCGGGAGGGTACCAAGTCCACCACACTATGACATCTAGCTACGATATGCTTGCTATTAAGGGAAGATAAGTCATGGCAGCTCACCTTAGGAAACTAGTCATGTTATGATCGAATTGGAATGTGCAGGCTTTGTGACTACCACTCCACTGCTTGCGGAAAGGAGGAACCTTGCCAGTATAGATTCCTGAAAACAGTTTATGTCTCTTTTTCCATTATGCCAGCCTTCCCCTCTTTGAGTCTTCACTAAGTCAGCAATATCTACAATATCCAGCCATAGAGCCTTTGCGCATCTGCTTCCCCATTTGCGCTATAAAAAACAACCCAGGTTAGTAAGATATCTTCTCCCTCCCGTCAAAGCAAACTGGGCTCATTTTCCTCTTGTTTAAGTAATTTCGATCTAAGCGCGTAAATCTTTCTAATCAGTACGGGATGGAGACAAACTCGAAGGGCGGGGCCCTATCAACCAAGCAATTCCCTTCTTTCTCGCTGACTTGAATCAACTTACGATTGAAGTGAGGATTGACAAGATGATTCGATTCTTTCTAAAGGTGAGAATTGATGATAGGCACCCTTAACGATAGATTACACGTCAGGCCTTCACCCAATTTCATAAATGAGAAATTCGTAGTCTTTGGCTGAAAGGAGCATTCCTTCCTATTAACCATACAAGGGTAACAGCTGCTTTGCTACCCTCACTACTCCACTAGACTCGACCCCTCGATTCCAATTGGATTCTTTATCCCATTTTCATGACGCATGGAGAAGTCAATACCCCCACGCATTGTTAGGAAAAAGAAACGATTATTTATATAGCAATCCGACCGGCTTTCTTCCTTAAGTTCTAAAGAAAAGAATGGGGTTACGAGGTCGAGGTAAGAAGTTATTGGATAAGTCGTACCTTCTCATAGCTCCCATTCCTTAACCGTGAAGGCATTCGTTTTAAGAACTGCTTCGACTACCGATTCAGATAAAGATAAACCAAATATGAATGAGGGATCGAACCTTCACTCGTTTCTGGTTTCTGCTTTCTCCCTAGGGAAATAAGAAGCCTGAGTATCATCATTATTTAAATGGGAGTTTCAAATAACATCCGATAGGGCTTGAATAGTGATTTCCCAAACTCAGGCATATTCGGTCCCCATGCCTTTGTTCTATTTTTGCTTTTTTTTTTTAATCAACAACTAGTACCCCGCCGATATCAGAAATCAAGTACAAATGAGCCCTCTTATTAAGGAAAATCCAAATGATAGCCTTCCGAGCCATTCTCATTTCAAAAGCAAAAGATCACCATCGCAGAGACATCCTTACACACTATGCGGTTGGTTTAAGTGCATCTCTCTCCATAGAGGACGGACAACCATAATCAATTTCTCTCTTTTTTCAGCATGGATGCCACCCCATAAAGTTTTTGAATAAGATTTGACAGACGTCCCTAGGGCTTCCAAATACATTAGCCAATATGAGACGTAAACATGTCAGTCAGCCAGGTCTAAAATCCACTTTTCAGTCTTATTGCTTTCTTTTTGAGTCCTAAAAAAGAATTTGCAATTATGGCATCCTATCTTAAAGGCCAGCCCTATATTTTATTAATCAAAATGGAATCGCAATTTCATGAGATGGGAATTAGTATCAGAGAGAGAAAGAAATGGCTTCTCTGCTTGATAATTTTTGGCTATGAGGCTCTTTGAAGATCCAGGTAGACAAAGGATTCGTCATGGGGAGGCAGGCAAGGGGAAAAGGGATGTTTGCTTTGGTACCCGTCAATCATTTTGAATCCCGCTTTCATTGACCTTGAAGTCTGAGAGAAGGCTTTTTCTTTCTATTAAAAGATCACAAATAAGAGGGGTGATCAGTCCTCTTTCAATCCTTCATCTTCTTATGAGTAGCCGCCACAGGGGGTCCTCAGTCTGAATCCTCCACTAGCATTGGACCAACAGTCAGTCTAGCTCTCGCTCTTATCCAATTTCCTTATCCTTTCAGGGCAAGGTCGGAGTAGTAGGCAAATACAATTTATTTTGTTGCATGCGGACCCGCTTGTGAGACTGAAGAAATTGAAGCTAAATGACAATCTGAACCTACTTGCTTACAGGATCTTTAAGAAACTTTGGACTTTTGCACCTTTCTGTCTAGCTTGAGTTATCTTTGAGTTCTCTCCCCTCGGCAAAGTGGATAGGAAAGAGTCTTGCTTCCATTCCACAAGCCAAGAATAAGGAGAGTTACTTTCTCTTTTGAACCTCTTAAGCTGACTTTTTCAAAAAAGTGGTACATTCAAAAGAACTGCTCGTCCACTTTCTTGATAAACGACTCGATGCATTTTCTCTTCCTTGCCGCTGAGACTGAGACATATCAAAAAGATCTATTACTAAAAGGAGATTGGGATCATCCTGTGGTTACCGGATGATGGGAATAACTAAGCAGAAATTTGGAAATGAGCACGAAATGTCTACAAATGAATTTTCTCATTATTCGTTATTTCTGGGTCTTTTCGTTGCATTCACTTACAACAAGAAACAACCACCAGCGTTTGGTGCAGCACCTACATTTTGGTGCATTCTTCTTCCTTTCCTTGGTCTTTCGTTCCGTCATATTCCAAATAACTTATCTAATTACAACGTATTAACCGCTAATGCACCTTTTTTTTTCAAATCTCAGGGACATGGTCTAATCATGAGGGTAGTATTTTATCATGGTGTTGGATCCCAAGTTTTTATGGATTCCTTTTTTGTTACCGGGGTCGACCCCAAAGCCATAATGTCTCAAAACGAAGAGGCTATAGAGAAACTTTGATTTTTTCCTTTGTCTCGAACTTCGTGAAGAACTCCATTCTATCTCTCCAACAAAAAAGTGGGGCTGCGCCCCAGTTGTACACTCCCTTCGTTCGGAGAACCCTTGTTGATTCTGAACTTCGTTCGCAAAGTAAGCGTCCTTTTCACGGGCCAGCCCTTTTTAATGCGCCGCTTGACCCTGTTTTGAAAATGAGCTTTGCTCTTCTGGGCGCTGGGCGCTCCCGTGGTTCGCGAGAAGGAAAAAGGACTAATCTTTTGTTACATCTGGCACGAGATGAAAAAGAGAGAGCTTCGTCTATCGATGAACAGCAGATTGACGGAGCTCTTGGCATTGCTTTGTTTTTCTCTCCTTTCCTATCAGCGAGTTCCGATCCTTTTGTTCGAAATTTCTTCGTTCGTACCGAACCGCTTGCAGAATCAAATCCTGTTCCACAAGATCCTATATCAGCTATACATCCTCCTTGCATTTATGCCGGAGACGTCGCCAGTGCTATGGGCTTTGGGTTATGTAGATCCAAAATGATGAATGGGATTGTGGCACTCCACTCGCCGCCAATGCGGAAGGATGCCGCCGAAAAGAATGGAACGCTGCTTCGCTCTGCTGGATGCGTCGGATCCCATATAAGAAGCTCGCTCTTTACCCGATCATTCAAACATTTTGTGGGCGGCGCGCCTGCTCTATTGTTGCGTAGCAATAGAAGCCTGCTCATGCTGCTTCGGCGGCGCTTTTTCGCCTTCTCTTCGCTCTGGACAGGAGCGCTAATGGACACGGGGAGGGAGCAGGCGAAGCGTGTCGTTCATAATGGAAAGAAAGACACCACTACTTCGCCTCTTTGTTGGACCGCCGGCGCGAACACAGTGGTCTCTGACCAGGACCAGGAACCAATTCGAATTTGGATCTTGACATGTCGGTTGTTTTTAACCGTAGGCATCTCGCCAGGAAGTTGGTGGGCTCATCATGAATCCCGTAGAAAATGCGTCTTTTATGCCTCGGGTATTAGCCACAGCTCGTATTCATTCAGTAATTCTACCCCTTCTTCATTCTTGGACCTCGCTTCTGAATATTTTGACTCTTCCATGCTGTGTCTCAGGAACCTTTTCAATACGGTCCGGATTGCTAGCTCCCGTTCATAGTTCTGCTACAGACGATACACGAGGAAGATTTTTATTGCGGTTCTTCCTTCTAACTACAGGCATATCTATGACTCTTTTTTACCAGATGAAGCAGGAGGCATCGGTCCGTAGAACCTATAAAAAAGAGATGGTTGTGGCGCGAAGTACTCTTGTGCACCTACGTCACTCGGCTCGCGCGCAACCCCGCCCCGTTATGTTATGTTATGGAAGAATTTAGCTTCTTGCTGGGCTGGTTATTCAGAGCCAGCAACTGGCTGCCGGATTTCGTCCCGTCCGTAGCGCTTCGGAAGTCACTCTGGCGTGGCGCTGCTGGATACTTCTGATCAATAGGAATAGGAGGGAAAAAAAGCTTATGATGAGCATCTATTGGAGTCGATCATTTCCAAGATCTAATTCGAGTTTCTTATTATGTAGTGGAAACGCCTCACAATCTTCAGTTTTACGCTTACGCTTAAGGGAAGAAATGTTCTTGGTGGATGCAGGCCCTGGTACCCCCAAAATTTGTATGCAAGATGAGCTTACAGGACTGCCAATCAAGCGAGCCACCAGGTTTGAGAATAAGGTGGGATCCAAGAATGTAGTGGCTGGTGAATCACTGATCAAAAAGCGGATTTTGGAGAGATTCTTCATCGATCTAGTGGCCAGTGAATCACTGATCAAAGAGCGAGCAGCCGCCAGGTTTAATGATTTTGTGGGATCCCTGGATGTAGCGGCTGGCGAACCGCTTCTTCTTCCACAAAGATTCAGACAAAACCGAGCTTGGATAGAACTGAAGAAGATTTGGCGAACGAAGAAAAAGGTCAAAGGGTTTATTCTCAAAAAAATAAAAGGAGGTTATTCAGTAGCCATCGTAGGTTTCATTACTTTTCTTCCATTCAAAAAAGCTCTTCTAAAAAAAAGGATAGCGAATGATCGATTCACCATTGATAGCATTAACCCTAAAAGGAGGGATATTGTGATAATAGCGGCAGATCAAACAAGAACTTGATGAAAAGATAGAAAAAAATTATGCAAAATCCGAAGCCCACCTTAATCCATTTTGTTGAGGATCTTGCACTTATTCCGGCCCTATATTTACATAGCCAAGAAAGGCTCTGGCGATCATGCGTGACTGCGGAGCGCCTATCGCCCTGGCACGGCACTCTAAAATGCATGTTGGGTTTTTTTTGCAAGAAGACTTCGACTAGGGAGACGAAGAATGGAATTGAAGAAGGCAGCATAGTCTAAGATAACAGAATGGAACACCAACCAACAAGTAAGTGGTGGATTTGGATGGAGTCTCGCAGAAGAAGAGTACGCGCGCTAGCGCGCCCCAAGACGTCAGTCCTTATTCTGCTTGCTGGCCAAGGTCAGTTTACTGAATCCCTTCCAAACACCAACCCAATCTCCATTCCTTGATGGGAAATGAGCAAGACCATATGTTTATATAAAATATAGCCCCGCGGTTATTTTTTTTAAGTGACTAGAACTTCTATCAACTACTATTCTAGCACACAGTTGTGCCATGTGTTTATTATATTCTATTCTTCAGGTATTCCTTTGAATAACTCATCTTTTCAGGTAAGACAATTTGAAGATCTTCTTAGTCAGCCTATCTGTATTCTTATCCTCTAGTGCGGATCCAATCAGATTTTCTAAAGCCAAGGCCTGACATCCATTGTGGTGATCATCTTTTATCGGGAGACATGGCCTGGTGGTTTCTGATCGAGATTCCTAATCAATAGGGCGAAGAGCTCTTCGCATGATCTGGTCCTACCTTTTGTCTACGCTATTTTGTTTTCCCTTCTCAGCTGCTGTCCTTACTCCGGAGAAATTGGAACACATTGATTCCGTTCGTTCCTGCCCTTCGCTTCAGGCCATAGTGCTTCTGAATTATTTCTATACCCCTTTGATGATGCAGCCTCTGACTCTCGTGGGTAAACTCCTACTTGATTAGTCATAACTTCTCTTTCTCAACTCGTGGACCTATACCTATCTATCTTCTTCTTTTTCAGAGATAGGGGTTTGCTATTCTCATGGATTGCTCATATTTATTTACCCCATTGAATCGTTTTTGCCTTGTTTCAGCCCTTCCTTCATCTGAACCTTCCAGTACTAATCTATCTTTATGGGGAAGACCCTTCATCTGACCTCCGAGCTACCCTGTCAATTGTAAAAAGTAGTTGAGTCGTGTCTCGCAGGAGCAAAAAGAGTGAAATGAGGACGTAAGCCCCCTAGGTCTTCCTCTTCCTTCTAAACTAATTGCTTTCGCTTGACTCTTCCAGTAAAAAAGTATACTGAGTGGTTGAAGGAAAGCGAAAAGGAATGGCTTTTTCATCTCGTGCCAGACATCCAAAATGGACATACAATCAAAGAGTAAGGAGCAGTTATTTGCAATGACGGGTGGATTGGTCAGAGCTGCAAGGAGAGACTCGGTTATGGTGCGATAAAGAGCTTGCTTCAATGCTCGGATTCAGGTAGAAAGTAAGAGCAGTAGCATATTCATAGGAGAGCTTTGTACTTGAAATTAGTAGTCCCGGTAGTTGGAAAAAAGCTCTGAATACAGATTCAAAGCATCAAGATAGGTAGTCCGATCATTAGTTGGCCAGTCAACAAAGAGGGATAGGGAGCTTCGGGATCAGATCATTCAACTAAAGCTGTCAGGCCGGGTAGGCTTTGAGGAACATTGGGGGTTCCTTATGTTG
>OV702279.1:110124148-110131648 GCA_916181665.1 Avena sativa | reverse complement strand
AATGAAATACCAATTGCCGTTCTTTTAAGAAGTTCCTTGCCTTACTAATGTAATAGTTACAGAAAGCTCTTCCTTCCCCATCCGCCCTTTTCGGTTTAATTGAATAAGACCGGCCCGAGCCATACTTCTAATTATCGAGGATACACAGATGGCTGCTGCTTTTATTTTCACCTTCGGTTCTTCTTCTTATTTAAGGGATCCAAAGTATCTTCCTCAAAAAGGTCCTTAACCCCTTGACCTAGAATAGAACCAAATTTCGCTATCACCTACGAATCCATCTCATATATTCCATATTATGCCTTTCTCAAAGTCAAAAAGCAAAAGATCCCTTTCTAGCCTCCATCAAGGGAAAACCTTTCATATCTGCGCACAAAAGGCTTCCGGTTGTTTGATCAACCGCTGCCCCTGGCGTGCCAACAAAGTTAAAGCGCTCAAATTCTCTCAATTTGCTTGACCTTCCAATTTATGTTGAGGGAATGGAATTACATTCTCCCTGGTCTGATTTATAGACCAGCAGTGAAACCGATTCTTGCCCTACGGATGAAGGCCCGAGTTTACGAGGTGAAGCACTCAGAAAGACCAATCGAAAAGAAAGAACATCCACGGAAACTCTATCTTTAGTAGCGAGAACATTGACTCACTCAGAGGCCATTTTCCGATCTTTCTTTGAAGGTGTGAGTGTGAAGCCAACTCTAAAAGTGGGTCTTAGAAGAAACATGCCAAGATAAAAGAAGACGGAGAAAAAAACCCCTTTCTTAAGCAAAGAGGCACGAACGCAACGCTATCTAAAAACGTCCCGCACTTCTGTCAGGGAATAGAATGGAATCCGGGATCAAAGAAAGGGGATGAGTTCAAAAACCACCTAACTAAGCCTATCACACCAAATAGAAAAGAGAAAAAAAGACCAAAACAAGCTTTTTTTCAAGCTCTACAAGTCCTATATATAGTGAACCACTAGATAGCCATGTTCCACTAGTCCAGTCTTGCCGAGTTGCCTAAGGACCCAGCCAGAGAATTTCATAAATAGTCTCTTATCGGAAGGAGAAATAAGAATAGAGTAAGGAGGCCCGCCTAGTAGAAGTAGAGGAGATGGTTGCGTCGGAGTAAACCGAGTCTCGGTGTATCCTTTGTCTGTTCAAAATCGATATTTGGAACATAAAAAGAGAGATTGACTTTATCTTAAGTCTACTTGCATTAAAGTCCTATCGTCGATAAATTCACCACGGCTTGTCCTTCAACGAAGCACTGTTCACCCGAGGCGGGAAGCATTGTAGGTGAGTAGATACTCGAGTTTTGGGTATACAAGAAGCCGCGAGGGATCGTTATATAGTTTTCAGTAGATAGATTTCTTGCAATATCTATATGATACTGATCCCAATGGGTAGCAAATCCAAGGAGGCAGGTACTCCAACTCCAGGTGTACGGTTTTGCATCTAAGATTAGGTACCTATGTTAGGTGATTTGAGGTGATTTGAATGATGAGTCAGACGGGTGGGCATCTATCGAGTCGTCACCTTTGCGGTGAGTCTTTTTAGAGCTTTTTGGCCCCAGTTGAGAGATATATGCTTCAGGAGCTGTATCATGGCAGGTTGAACTCAAAAGTCATTTAGAAACTTCCAAAGATTCTGGATGCTAATATAGTATCCTACAGTATAGACCCATATGTGTTCTAAATGTTATGTTTAAAGCTCTGACACTTAGATTTACTCCTCTAGCTCGACAAGTAATCAGCTCTCTTCAGACTGGATTTATTCCAGGGAGGTACATTTTGGACGGATGTGTAATTCTTCATGAAGTTTTGCATGAGTTGAAAACCTCTCACTCTGAAGGAATTCAAAAAAGTTGGACTTTGAAAAAGCTTATGATAGAGTTCAGTGGCCTTTCTTGGCAGAGGTAATGCATAGGAAAAACTTCCCTGACAGGTGGATAGATTGGATTAGACAAGCAGTGGAAGGAGGCAAAGTGTGTGTGAATATGAATGGAGAGGTTGGCCCATATTTGAAGAGCTACAAAGGATTGAGATAGGGTGATCTCACCTCTTCTTTTTCATTTGGTGGTGGTCACTCAAGTGTACGGCATTCTTTGTCCGTCCAGATCGCGGTACATGTTCGGACTGCTCTGGATTGTAGAGGAACGAATTTTAGTTTAGATGGGGTGGGCTGCACCCATTCTCGGTTAAGATGGGAAATCCTATAGGGGTAGAAATGCTACATGAAAAAAATAAGCTCTTGCTGTATTAGGAATGGAAAGTAAGTCAACTCCTTCCTATTAGAGCAACTTGTCGCAGCTGTGACTACTCTTTCTATTTGAATTGAATGTCAGCGAATCACTTGTTTCACTAATGTGACTAGTCTTGACTGCTGGTTTTTGCTTTCTATAGCTATAGAGACGCTAGAGATGCTTTTTAAAGGTTTGCTTGGTGGCTTCCTTGCTTGACAGGCTTTCCTTGTTGGGTCCAATTGAACCCGGAAATCGCTTCCTCTAAGTCTTAAACCTACTCTTTCTTCAAAGAATGTAGCATACCTAAGAAATGATTTCTCTAACGAGTCAAATCCGTTGTGAAATAAGGAAATGCGCGGATCGCTTCTTCTACCCTTCTCTTATTCGCATTTCCTGCTTACTATTGAAAGAAAAGCTCATGGAATGCAAGGAGTGCAAATAGTGAGTTGACTGCTATAGTATGTAGTGCTTAATGACAGGAATCTAAGGACAAGAGAGTATGGTCGAAATAGTGCTTGTTACTCACTCGCTATTTTGGTGCTGGTTTGACTAATTAGCTTTCGTAGTGCCCTCTTTTCGTAGATTGGAAGGACCCTCGCTAGATATGTTGGTGTAGGGAATTCCTGTTCTCTTTCATAGATAGGAGGGGCATGCGTGCTTAGAGATAGTCGAAGGTGTAATCTTTCAAAAAGTAGTAAGTAAAAGAATCGCAACTCGCTCTGGATGGATATTTAGGTACCCTCGCCCTATTATGGATTTTGACTAGTGTATGGAAAGAGAATCGTGTGCCCCATACATAGGAAAGATAGAATCATCCTACTGCATTCCTTCTCCGGTCCTTTCATGGCCCATGCTGTTCAAAGGCTAATACAGAAATAGGATTACTTACGAGCTGGGATGGGATGTAGAGTATAGCCCAGAGTTTCTTAGTAGGAATACAACCTTAATGGAATTCGGAATGGGACTTTAGCATTTCCCTCCAGCAGCACTTTGTTTGGGGATGGTTGATTGCTTTTTGATTCTCTAAATCCAAATCCTGCCTCAATATTTTGGATTGATCAGACCGCCTATTGTAGAAGAGATTGCTTGCTAAAAATAGTACCGCATTTGTGCTTAAGAAAAGGCTTTCTTGTCCGGGGTCTATATCCACTTTTAATACACCACGCACCCCACTATCAAAAACTTCTCTTTCAATTCTAAACAAAGAGAAAGCTCAGGCGGCTGCTCAACGAGGAGGTTCATGCTTGTTAACTTACACTTACTTTTAGCACTTCTCTACCAGTTCTCTCTCTTAGATAATAATCTCTAGCTCTTAGCACCGGTTTTCACTTCGTGTAGCAGCTTCTTCTTTTGTCTACTCAAACACTTCATCCATGAGAACCAAGTTTTGTTTTGATCCATGATATATTCAAAAAGTAAGAGCAACTCTATTAATCTACATACCTTCTCTCTGGCAACCATGTTTTCTCCGAAGGGTGAAGGCGGATTCTCAGAATTGAAAATAAGGGCGAAGGATACATACAATATGCCGGGTCTAAAGTGAAGTAGTACAGACACAGGAAATCTTAGAAAAACTTAGAGAGTCTCCATAATCTAGACTTCTCGGTTTCTTAATCGGTGTCTATCTGAAAATGATACTGGTGCAGCTTAATGTGCTGGTGCTCCACCCCACTCTAAGAAGTATGACTGTGATTTGCCAATACCCAAATGGGTAGTGTACTGCTCGCACCCCTTCTTATTAATTCTGACTTGTTTGCGCACACAACCTCCCTAGAACTTTCTGACCTGGATCCAACCAATGAAGGAAGATGTATGGCCTCCCTCGAACAAAAGAAGGAAGTATGGGAGTTTACCGGTAGGCAATGACCACTGCGGAAGTCAAGTGCTCAGCTCAAAGAAAGAAGGGGTTGGTCTATAAGCTTCACCTCCGACCTGTGCTATCCATTCTAGTGCGCCGCTTTTCCCAACTCCACGGTTCCTCTCATCTTTCTTGTCGGAGAAAGCCAGTCATCCCCGAACAAGACGCTCTTCCTTAAGAAAACCACATTTCTCTTAAAAACCTGATTCCTTGTTGAGGCAAAAAACATCGGATGGGCTTCAGTCCAACCTCCTTCCAGACTCTCCCCCTGCTTTGGGCATGTCTTCAGTTTACCATGAGTCTTTTATCCGGCAGGCACGAGTGGAGCTTCTATAGACTTAGGGGAAATGCGCTGCTCCATTCTTTCGATAAGCCATGGTGGTTCTGTTCTTTATCACACGCCCTCCGTGGCCTTTTTTTAAGTCGAGTCGTAACTCGAACACAAGAGAAGTAATTGGGTTGGTTTTCGTATCAATCTAGAATAGGATTTCTGAAATTCAGTATGAGCGTAAGAATTACAACAGGAAAAGCCAAGAGAAAGGGGTAACATGTCTGTTCCATGGTGGTTATCTCGAGAAGCTTTAATGGCCCGCGTGGAGTTCTGTGACAACTACTATTGTATTAATAAAAGCCTTACATCCTGACGTCCATTGCCAAGCTTTTGAACCACAAGTTCACCTTCAAGCAAGTATTTCGGCCCCTATACTGTCCTCCAGAGGATTGGTTCTGTTGCCTATCGAGTGCTACTACCGGCCGGCTCAACTGTTCATCCCGTCTTCCATGTGTCCCAGCTGCGCCGTGTCTTGCGTCCAGATTTAAGGTGTCTCTTAACCTTCCCTCTTCTACTGATGAATTTCCTAAACCGTTTTGGATCAAGGCTGGCGCCGTAAAGGTAACAAGTCTGTGGAGCAAGTGTTGACACAATGGAGCAATGGTACCCCTTTTGGGCGCATGCTTCCCCTTCTCAGTCTCGATCATTCTAGAAATCGGGCAGTTGAACTCGTGTTGGTAGTAGATCCACTATTCTGGTATGAATCCCTCATTTCTTCAGTTTACATGTGCAACTCCTTCTCTCACATATCTTTTACGCCATGCGGCGGACCGTTAGCTTTACTAGGAAGGGGTGGACCCTATAACTATTTAGTAGCCTCGAACTGAGAGAAAATCAACACCTAGTTTTAGAAAGATGAAACTATCTTCAGATCGTTATATGCATCGTTTGCCTGATTCTCTACTTGGTTCTTCGAGAAGCGAGGATTTTTTGTCAATAAGGATCCTAATATCTATATCAATATGGGAAAGAAAGATCATATCAACAATGATTTTCGCTCCATTATTCTTCACTAGAATCTACTTGAACAAGAAAATGTTTTCTATATGTTGGCAATCCATAAATTGGGTGTTTTCTTGACCTTTTCTGCTATGTTTTGCTTATAAAATAAGTCAATATGGAAATTCCTCCAATGGAGTTCTTGTGCTTTTTGCATTATTGCTGCGTGCAGCATAATATCATGTATCATATGCTTTCTATAAGAAGATTGATTCTGATTGTCAATTGATATCATCTTAGGGTTACATTCCCTTGAACAGTGTTCTTGGCAAAACAGATTAACCAACTCATCCGGGTTGATATAACACAAAAGATCATTCAAGTCCCGCACTTTAAAAAGGAGTCGATTATTCACTGAATCATATACACGCATATTTGAGATATTATTATATCTCGTAAGTGGCGAACATTTGAAGTTCAGATTGTGGGGATGTATCAAACTATTCCTTAGTAGACTATATCCGTCATCTCTATTGAGATTCGTGAAATAAACGTTAATACTCCTTTTTTCATTTTTCACTTTGTTAAACTAGTTAACAAACTATGTACTAACTGTGAACCTCTCTCAGATAGAATATTCGTCACACGTGAGTCATCAGTGGTAATGGCTTTCCTAACGGGTAGTTGATTAGGTATAACAGGAGAGTCTTCAGTGGGAAATAAATGATTGGCCTTCAAAACGAGTGGTTGATTTGGTCTAACCATAATGAAAGCGGCAGAATAAGGGATCTTGCATTGTTGATATCTCTTCATATAGACAAGTGTTTTGATATGAACAACAATGAACTGCTTTAATTTGAGCATCTGCGGCGGAGGATGGGGATTCTTCTTACCATCTTGGATGGTTATCGTAGTGGAATAGTAATGTTTCAAAAGTTTCATTTTTAGGAGTTTCAAATGTTTCATAGAGGATCTTGACTTTAATGTATCAACATTATTGTCAATCACTATGCTTGTTTTCTGTATGCAATCATTGCCATATTTGTTGAGTCTAGCATCTCCACATTCTATACTATTCCATTGTTGCATGGATATCAATATGATTGATTTGTCCAAAAAGAAAGTGTTCAATCTCGGTGTTCTTATACATCTAGTAAGATATGTGTGAAATAGAAAAATGCGAATTATGTACCAGTTGAAATTCCACGTAATGATCATACTTTCCATTCTACAAATGTCAAATACGTTTAAGAAAAGTGAATCTTCAGGTCTACACGTTTCATAGGTAAATAACCACCACTCTCCTTCGGCATCTTTGATGCCTGTCGCTTTTTCTCCCGCTTTAGCTTCATTTACGATTCCATTGTATACAAATTCTGGTATATCAGCAATCTTATAATAACTGAAATGCACTTGTTCCAATAGAGGGAACTTCTTTCTTAGTATGCGATGTTGCAATTTGACCTTATCATGTGGACCTCGGTTTTTCCATTCATCATTATAGATTTCCGTTGCTATCGCTATATGTGACTGAAAAAATCTCTCATCTGCAGACAAAACGGAATAATCTCTTTTAGGATTCAGAATCCTATTTGGAAGATGAAAACACATAAACATGGTGGAATTCATATTTCATTGTTGTTCAGATTTGGATTCTAACTGCTAACGATTGATACCCATTCAGAATTGATGCTTGATTTGTAAGCTCAATCCTGTCTTGGTGGTCCTACGCATGACTAGATAAAGAGAATCTAGTCCACTCTAATATCTCACTAGAGATGAACCAGCAGGAGAAGACATCTCTACATGTTTCATTACACCCTTTATTTGAACCTTTGAAAAACCCATCAATCAGATTCTTCTTCATCTGAATCAGTGTAGTCGTGCGTCAATGTTTCTACTACAACGTGACCATCCGCCAATAGGCTTTTCTTTCGTATCCCTAAATGAAACACTATTTTAGCGAGCCTTTTTTCCTTAAGATTCCCTTCTGCATGGACACCTATGAGTTTAGGTTTCCTAGCTCTGCTGCTGCTCTCTTCTTCCCTTTTCTTGGCCTGTTCTGCTTCCAGTTTTTCTCTCTGAACCTGAGCTTTATCTTCTCTGATGTTCCTTTTCTCTTTCTTCTCTGATAAGCCTTCTTTTCTCAGCA
>OV702279.1:110084148-110119148 GCA_916181665.1 Avena sativa | reverse complement strand
AAGCGACAACGCGATCATACTTTCTTGCTCCTTCTACTGGTGTACCGGGCACAGGGGATGTTGACTCACCTAACTCATTTCTCTCTGGCATCTATGTCTCTTTGAGAAGACTGACTTGTCATTTCAGTCAGAATCAAGTGAAGAGATACGATCTATTGTGCAACCTTCCCATCGAAACCCACCACACACGAATACTTCTACCCCTTATCACTGCTCCAATGCCCACAGGCATCTGTCTCTAGCACAAATCTTTTCTCAATGAATAATGAATGCTTGAGAATACCGAAGCTTACAAGATCCACACAAATGGTACTCCTTTCTTCGTGAGAGGTCTCCTAATTATGTATATACAGGATGAGTCACATCTTGACCGGAGCACAAAAAGTGAGGAGAAAGGATCCACCAAAAGAGAGAAATGAAAGCTGTTCCTCCCGCAAGTTCTCTTTTCTATATTTACAAGAAGCAAAGTGGAAACGGGAGCTTTCCCACCAAGTACCGGCATCCAACTCTTCTCTTCCGTAAGCAAAGGGGCTTTCAACGAGATAGGGAGCTGTACAATTCCGTGGCTACAAAAAAAGATTGGATCAAATATACGTGTCCTAGAAAAGAGGGAGGTCACTCATCTTATTAAGCCTGATTTTTTTTTGAAACAGATGCATCAGGTGGTTCTGTCCTCATGCAACAAGGCAGACCAATCAAAATTTCAGTAAAACCCTTGGACCCAGAAATGCTGCTATGTCAACTTATGATAAGGAGAAGCTTTAGCGATTTTGGAATCCTTGAAGAGATGGCGCCACTACTTTCTTGGTTCCCAATTCTTGATCAAAACTGACCTTAAATACGAGTACGAAAGGGAACAGCATGTGAAAAAAAAATGCGATTACAAGATTGAATACTAAAATGGCAAAGAAAACAAGGTTGCAGATGCTTTGAGCAGAAGAGATTCTCTTATGATGGCAGTCACTGCAGTTACTCCTGCTTGGGCTTCCACTGTATCAACTAATGATGATCATCCTTCTATTTTTTAGACTTTGTTAATGATTCTTTTTGAGATAGAAAGAATATATGTGGGATCAGATGCTGTTCTTAAACACCAAATCATTGATTCACTTCACAACTCTCCCATAGGAGGCCATTCAGGCATTGTGGCTACTTATCAAAGGGTCAAAAAGCGATTTGATTGCCTGGTTGAAACTTTTCTACATGAGTGTGCAGTTTGCCACTGAGTCAAGGGAGAGCATTGCCACTACCCTGGTCTCCTAGATCCACTGCCTACTTTATCTATCTTTGAGGGTCTTCCCAAATCATGGGGCAAAGAAGTCATATTGTTGGTGGTTCACTAAATATTCTCATTTCATTCCCCTTGCTCACCCTTATACAGTACAATCAGTCTCTCATGCTTTCATGTATAATGTTTTTCAGTGGAATGGATTGCCAAAGCGCTCATCCGGTGAGTAAGATATGGGAACTCGGATCTGCTTCATTCTTCCTGACTAGAACTATTGGAATTTCGATCTCATTCTGTTCAATAATCACTGTTTTCATGATCCATTTGATTTGAATAGAAATCTCTTCTATCCCACCTCACCTACTAGGGTCTCGGTGGCCTCGTGATCTATGTTTTTTCTACATGACAAACCAAATGTTTGATCTTATTCCATATTATGGGAGGTCTTATTGATTGAATGTTTCATATTGTCGAAATACTTCCACAAAAGTCCATTAGTGGTGTATACAGTAGTCATGCAAGTTTGCATTGCCATATAGAGCATTTGCGTACGTATCCCATGTACCATTTGCTTTTTGGTTGCTTAATAACGTAGTATATTTCTCATAGCTGACAATGAGGGATTTGAGATTTTTCATGAATTACCGTGGATTTCTAGTGGTGGATTGGCATTGAGACAATATAAAACACATGTTTTCAGCATGGTAGTGCTGAAAGGGGTAATAAGAAAGAATTTCGGATTCCTATTCATGGCTCTCATTACTTCCTCTGCGAAAGCCGTATTTCTATCTTTTTCTATTTATTTATCTCAGCAAATCAAATACGAAAAGGGGTAATAAGAAAGAATTTCGGACATCTCCATTCCTTTATTTATGGAAACTCAAATTATCGTCGTATATTTTGCAAGTGAGTTGGAACTCTAACCAATCCTCAATCTTGGCGAATGCTTCTTCGTAAGCAGTGATGCGCGAGACGGGTGCAAGCTCGAGGAGCTAGGAAGGATGGAAGAAAGCTTGACCGTCACTGAACTACTCGCACTTTTTGTTCGAAATTCAAATGAAAAGTTTGAGAGAGGGTTGAGCTTCATCGGTTAGTGTGCACCAAAGGATGAGGTTTCTTTCCCGTCCTACAAATTGAAACCGTTCTTTAAGATACCGCGATATCGGAAAATCATCCAACGGAGCATGGAAACCATTTCGGTGGCGGTAATGGCCTCCAGTAGTTTTCTATGGAACCATACCACTATGGTCATCTATATGATTAGACCATGCCGCTTCACTAGACTTTCCTGAACCATCCATTTGATCCCCACGGTCGTGACACCACTTTCGAAACAAAAGTTGGCGAAATCCAATGCGGAACCAAGCAGTAAGAGAAATGAATCATGGTAATTATTACTCGAAAACCAAAGTGGAACGGAGAGTCAGTTACAAAGATGGAAGTGAAAGAACAACATTCTGTGTCAGAAATCTCGTATATAGACATTTTTCATGTATATCCGGACGTCATAAATCTCGTATATAGACATTTTTCATGTATATCCGGACGACGCTTTTGATTCCATTATGAAAGTACGCTGTACTTCCTGCATGCCGCAGAAGTGCAAGCATAGAAGCGGATGACCGGACCTTACCAACATACTCAAAAAGTATTCTATACTGGGTGCTCTTGACAAGCAGTGTTTCCAGTCTTTAATGTCAAATCGGGTGTTCAGTGTCCTTCTAGGTTCTGGCTGGTAGAGCAGAGGACTGAAAATCCTCTTTAGTTTAGCGCGTTGGACTCCAAATCCTTGCTGCGCTTGCTGTGGTTCGAATCCACCTCAGAACGAACAATGAATGAATGTGGGCGGTCAACCAGGTCTTTGAGTGCCCAGGAAAGAAAGGACTAGGGAGGGATTGAGAGAAGCTTTCACAGTGGAAAATGAAAAAAAGCATATCGTTCTTAGAAATTGTGGAATTCAAATCACTAGGTTTAGCATCAAGAGGGAAGTTTTATAAAAGCAACAGGAAGAATTGCTCAGATACCCGTGAGCTAAACTAGAAATGCTCTGGCTAAACCTATTGATGGGAGAGGCGAAATTGTAGCTTCGGAATCTCGCTTAATTGAATCTCCTGCTCCGGGTAGAATTTCCAGGCGTTCTGTATATGAACCCCTTCAAACATGAAAATGGCTATCGATTCGATGATCCCCATAGGGCGCGGTCAGCGAGAGTTCATTAGTGGGGACAGACAGACTGGCAAAACAGCAGTAGCCACAGATACAATTCGAAAGACAAAAGAAAAGGTCAAGATGTAAGAAGAACGAGAGCGAAAGAAAATGCAAGTGAAAGAGAATTGTAGGCTTCTTTCCTAAAAGCGGTGGTTCTCGCCTCCCTGTGCCCAAAGCGGGGTGGGCGACAGCGCTGCGGTTCGAGTCTTTATCGATCGGGTAGATCCATATGTTCTGAGGGGGAGACGAGGTGTAGCGCAGTCTGGTCAGCGCATCTGTTTTGGGTACAGAGGGCCATAGGTTCGAATCCTGTCACCTTGATGTGGTATTCACACAATGGGGCCGAAGTGCAAAGCCCCGTAGCCTATCCGTGGTCGGGAAGGCAGGCGAAAAGCGCGCACAAAAGAAAAAGAAAGCAAATAGAAATACAAAAATTTTGGAATCCATTATCAGGCTTTTGGTATTCTATATCTATCTAATATTAGATAGCTATTTTACAGGTTTGATTTACATACCTCAGTCATGTTATTTGTCTAGCCTTCAATCAGAATAGCCTCTCCACCGGTTCTGAAGATTCTTTCGGCATCAATGTGCTTTTGGAATCTTCCTATGAAACAAATAACATTCTAGAACAGTTTAGGACAGAACAGGCCTCAGTAGAAAGCGAGCTTTTTTCGCGTTTTTTTTCCTCGAAGCCCAATTAGCGCACGGGCTGCCCCCTCAACTCAACCCTGACGAGTACGCTAACTTGGTCAGGGAGCATTTAGACGGTGCAGTTAGTATTGACCACTACCACCAAGTCCCAAATTCCTAAATTGAGAAAGTCCACATAATGGAGCTCAAAAGCCGATTCAAAAAGATACTTTTAGAGCATCTTGAAACCGCACATAAGAAATATTATGAATGAATCACCTTACAATAACATACGAGAGACAGCTTTCTATTTTTTAGAACAACAAGTCGAACCCAATGAACAATTCCATTAAAAGGAATGTTCTAGAGGGGCCCTTTTCCACTAGATTCGCGATATTTCACAAAATGGAATAAATGAAATTATTAACGATTTCTAGAGTTCCGGGATTACTTCACTGATATCTATTTTCGCCTAAGCACGGCCTCTAGGTTAGTTCAAAGTGTAGTACAACGAATTATTGATACACCGAAAACGAGTCAAGATGGATACATAAAATGAAGACATCGTGGATTACCCGGGACGACGATAGGACATTTCACTTTCTTTCGCAATATTTCTGATCATGACTCAACCACTAGCAAAGGGGATTGCTTACTCTCAGCCGCGTTTTCGCTTATGCTTAGTCAAGTGAGGATTCCATTCGAAGTAACGTAACAGGAGCACCATCTTCAAAACTTATCGGGATCCGGAGTTTTTCGATAAAAGGTCCCATCCTTCAATATCATGATTGGGTCAACCAGGCCAGATCATAAGTGAAATAGTTTGATCGGGTCGACCAGGTCAGGCCCGATCATGAGTGAATAGAAAATCGAAAACGTACATAGTTGTTCCAGCGGAAATACTTTGTTTAATTCTACCACTTCTACTAGGAGTAGCCTTTTTAGTGCTAGCTGAACGTAAAGTAATGGCTTTTGTGCAACGTCGAAAGGGTCCTGATGTAGTGGGATCGTTCGGATTGTTACAACCTCTAGAAGATGGTTTGAAATTGATTATAAAAGAACCTATTTCACCAAGTAGTGCTAATTTCTCCCTTTTTAGAATGGCTCCAGTGGCTACATTTATGTTAAGTCTGGTCGCTTGGGCCGTTGTACCTTTTGATTATGGTATGGTATTGTCAGATCCGAACATAGGGCTACTTTATTTGTTTGCCATATCTTCGCTAGGTGTTTATGGAATAATTATAGCAGGTTGGTCTAGTAAGACGGGGGGCGGCCGTTCGGTCGCCTATGATATACGGACCAATTGGTCAAAAATGGGTTTGTGCCGCAGGTGTTGAACGATCTACTCTACACAGGTGTGGGCTTACAGGGCTAGAGCTCATAAACCCTTTCTTTCATTCAGAAAGGGGTCGGTCACTTTTCCGGGCCGGGATCGAGAAGTGGAAGTCATAAAAAAGAGATGTTTCTCTTCGCACCTCATATCAAGAGGAAAGGTAGCTTGTCCTTCAGTCTCACTATTGGAAATTCTAGCTTGATTTTTTTTTCACCGGCTCTTCTTCTTTGTCAACGCTACTAAGGACCTGACGGTTCGCCTACTTGATGGATGAAAGAACATGAGAAAGGGTTATCAAATAAAAGGCTAGAAAGTCTACTACAGTACAGTCAAAGAAAAAAAGAAGTGCCTCGCCTACTCATTTTTGGTAGGCGAGCGAAGAGGCTTAGGGATAAGAGAGTGTCGGTGCGTACGTAGCCTTCATTCTACTACGCTACACAAAGTCACTTAGCTCGACGTTAATTAAGAGAGTAAAGGAGTAATACCCTACATAGAAGAACCACAGTTCGCTTACAAAGGTATAACCTTTAGCTCCCCGGGGCTAAGCTGCTTCGCACCACTGATAGACTACTTAATTAAGGTTCCATTTCAAAGGCGCTACTTTGTTTCGCAAGCCTTTGTCATTGTCAGTCAACTAAGGTTGGCCCTCGGCCCCCTACGAATCCGTAAATCAGAGAGCATGCCGCAAAAAAAAGATGGTCCCCTATGCATTTCATTCTTTCCGGAACGCAAAGAATGAAAGTACCTGACCCCCCATCATGGTGAACCTCTCCTTGTGATCGGGATGAGGTAGATGCCTCCCAGCCGGGGGGCGGATCGAATCGGAGTTTCCTTAGGTAGCCACCGACCTACAGTTCTCCTTAAACTTCTGTGCTTGGTGGAAAAGAAGCGAACAAAGGTACGCTCGCTTGCTGTCTTGTTCTCTGCCGCGGACTGGGATCGCTCGCCAGCTAGGCCCTCTAGAAAAAAAGTTGGAGCAACATTGTATGAGAACATATTACCCATCTTCGGGGACAAGGGGCGGAACGACCTCTCGATCTACTTACTGCAGCCCAGGACGGGCGTCGTCGTCTAGGCGTGACTTCTTGTTTTGATCTCCCCTACGCCTAGGACATTGTCTGGGCCAAGAGCCATAGTTAGTTGCTGTTTCCATTTGGTTCTTCTTTCTCATTGTTGATACCGGCAAGACCCAGCCAGATGATGATGTCTGCTGGTTGGTAGTGAGAGGACTCTTAGTACCCGCAAAAAAAGGGCGCTGGTGAAAAAAAACAATCATTTGATTTAGTTTCTTGCTCTCCCTTAGCAGCGGGAAAGGAGTCTATCTATCTGCCTAGCTTTGGTAGATTTCCCCCAACGCAATTCAAAAACGGAAATTCCACGAATCCCTGAGGTGGATAAGTCCGACGACTCAGCAGCAGTGCGGAATTGAGTTTCTGGTCCGGTGGATCTGATCTATAGTTAGGGGGCAATACATACCAAAAGGTTCGAAGAAGGAAGGCGCAGTATATAACCAACCCACCCATAGCCGGTCTAACTGCTGAGAGAGAAAAGAACTTTTCTTTCCCTAAGAGTCCTCGAGTACACACAGCTATTGCTGATCCTTTGCGAGATCAGGATGATACCCTTCAGAATTGAGAATCAATCCATGTTAGGTCAACATCGAGACAGAGCATCTCAGTTGGCTCTGTCAAGGAAGTGAAACAGGCATTCCTAGGTTTTGGGGTTCCCATAGGATTGACCCTCAGTCAGGCCTCCGATTCCAAGGAGTTGATTCAGCAAGTTCCCCGCGCTACCCCGCGGGAAGTCTAATCGGATCAATCGGTGGTTCCGTAATGAGTAGTCGAATACACATTGAGGGGGCCTTGCCTCCTCCTTCCCGCCCACACCTTCATTCTTTTCCTCCTCTGCTTATTGATATTACAATCGTATCTTATGCATTCTCTCCTGACGACTCGGCTTCGGCTCAAGGCCCCAGAGGGAGAGTATCATTATTGAGTTGACTAACTCCAACCTCGGTATCAAATTCTTTATCAGCGGGTTCGCTTTTCCAGAATCGAAATTTGTATGATAGATCTACGGCGGAGCCGTTTACCAATGTGGAAGTAGTAAGTTTTGACTGACCCAATACAGCACCCTTTCAACTACTATTATCCCTCTTTTTTCATGTATCGGCTCGGGGTATCGAAAAGAAAAAGTTCTATCTCCCCTGTCCATAGATTTCAGGATAGCGAGGCATACCAACGCCTTGCCAACAAGAGGAACCATCCGGACTTAAAACAGCCGACCTACCCCCTCCACTTCTTCCTCTAAGTAAAGTTGATAGATTTCTGTACGAGTTTTCAAGTGCCATCTCCAGTCTAAGCGGTTGAGTTCAGTGATTGTATCGAACAAAAGCCCCCTCCCGGGGCAGGTACGCGACTGTCTCTCTTCCAAAGTGTGATCATCTTCTCCAGTCTCCCGTTTCCACCTATTTGAAATGGTCAGCCTGTGCGGCATCAATGGAATTGGAATTCGCAAATTTTTTTCTTCGGTGAAGGAACCTATTCTCTGGTATCTGCTTCGGCCATCTCATCTGGTTTCGGCCTTCTTTGTGAGCAGCTCCTAACTCGCTCGACGGGGTATGATCGCTACTGTTGATAGGTCGATCGGCAAAGAATAAGTTCCAGGACTGAACAGAAAGAAAGTACTATAACACTTTCTTCGCCATTCTTTTCTATGAGGAGCTCTATTAAAAAATACAAATGTAATGCTACCTCCCTACGGCGATTCATAACTAGAAGAACTCGTTGGCACAACCGGACCTTATTAAAGGCCTCGGCCGTCTGATCGACTGAAAGATCTTATCTTGGAGTTCTAGTATGGGTCGTCGGCCCTTTCTCCTCCTCAGTAGGTGCAAACCCAGGTTCTGTAAATGATTCTAACTGCCTTGGAGCAAACCTTCTTCTGTTTGAGTATGATGGATGTTACACCCACTGCCAGATACAAGCAAAAGCTTTCTTAAAAGCTAGGAGTCAGAACGAACTCATGAATCTATCCTTCTTCTTGGATCTCAAGATTCAAATGGAACCCCGGATTTTGGCTTGAATTTCCACTTTATACTTGAGTTAAGCAAGGCACCAGCATGGGAGAGAAGATAGCCCCTCGGGATCGCTTACTAGCCGGCCTGCTTGATTTATTTATGAGGTATCCAGATGGCACTGCACCGGCGAGGGAAAGGGAAGCTGATGAGAGGTAAGGGAAAAGTCCATTTAATGAATAGGTTCACTACAGACTGTACTATCTCTAGACCCCCTCTCTATACTCCCTCATAATATATGGATCCCCCGGATAATATGGATCCTCCAACAGCTGACATATCTTATCTAAACTCCCGGAAACCTGGGCTCATTTTCCTCTTGTTTAAGTAATTTCGCAAGAAGCAACTTGAAAAGCACAAAGACTACATCTAAACAAACCTTACGTCTTCGTTCGGCTCATTCTTGCTTATCTCACCCTATTTCCTTACTTTAGCTTAGAAGTAGGCATATGGGAAGTTACACAAAGATGACTTATCGGTTGGCCTAAGCTTACTCGATTCTATTCTTTCCAATATCATATACGCCTAGTGAAATGCATCTATCTCCTCTCCTCCCCTTCTTTCTTTTTATCCATTTTATATACCTAGTTGAAGACTACTTCAGATTATAGGGCGGGCTTTTTCTTTCTATTAAAAGATCACAGTGTTTGACCGCTCTTGGTATTCAGACCTTGGACTTTTTTTTTCGCTAGGAGCTGATCCATTCTTTAAGAGCTCTATACATAAAGAGAAGGCGTATTCACTTAAAGGACTGTGAAATCTACCCTATGCCCCGAAAAGTCTAGGCACCTAAATAAAGATGGGATCCCTGACCAATAGATTAAGCTATCCAATGAGTTAGGAACCTTTTTTCTTCCCCCTTCTCTTCTCCGCTTTGCTCTGTTACTCCTTTTGCAGATGGTTGGTCACCACTCTTAGGCTTTTTGTTCTCTGCTTGTGGTGGGTCTCCAATCTTGATCCGGTGCTGACTTAATAGGGAAACCTACCCAGAAAATGACCCCTTTTATACACCTGCCGGTCCGGTTAACAAAGCCTGTAAACCAAGAGCGGAACGAAGAGCTAAAACGTAACCTTTACCCTTGTTAATCCTATTTCTTTCTTACTTGTAAACCAGACCGCGTCATTCCTTTTTTCTTTCTTTGGTAAGGAAGGGACGGCTATTCCCACAGGTTGATCTTGATAAAATGTGCAGCGGTAAGCAACTAATAATCTCGATGCAGGACTTCCCCCTTCTTCGACATATGAATATGCCTCGCCTCGAAGATCAAGAAATCCTTAGTAAGGAGAGAGATTCTCCACACGAACGAACGACTCGTCAGGTTCGAACTGCCATAGGCCTTACTAAGACCTATATTCTTCCATGAAGGAGTCGCAAAACTTCTGTTAGGTTCTTATCTTAGATTCCGTCTGTCTCGGAGTCTAGTTCTTCACACAATAGAAAATCTGAATCAAAAATACGGAGTCTAGACCTTTTCTAGGCCCAATAATCCATTTGATTCATGAATAATACAAAGCCCAATAAAATAATCAAAGCTTTGATTCATGAATAATAAGATCAAACTCATTAGAATCAAGAAAGGGAGGGTTAGAAGCGTCTAGCTTATTTTTGTCTCTTTTACCGCAGGAAGTTCTCCAAAAGTATGAAAGGCTGGAGGGCTTTGTACCAACCATTCTAGTGTGGTTGGATTCTGTTCAACAGCCCAAGGACTTTCCGCACATTTTTTGTTCTTTCCACTGCTTGAAGTGATTGCGACAACTACGAAGAAACGACGAATCCCAACTACGGATATATAAGAACTGAAACTGCTCAGAGCATTCCATCCGGCGTAAGCATCTGGATAATCTGGAATGCGACGTGGCATACCCGAAAGCCCTAAGAAATGCATCGGAAAGAAGGTCAGATTAACCCCGAAAAAAGTGATCCAAAAATGGATTTGGCCTAAAGTCTCAGGATATGTCCGACCAAAGATTTTACCCACCCAATAGTAAAATCCAGCAAATAAAGCAAAAACGGCTCCCATAGAAAGTACATAATGGAAATGTGCAACCACATAATAAGTATCATGTAGAGCAATGTCTAGCCCAGAGTTTGCGAGAACTATTCCAGTGAGCCCTCCTACGGTGAACAAAAAGATGAACCCTACAGCAAATAACATGGGTGTTTTGTATTGTATCGAACCTCCCCACATGGTAGCGATCCAACTAAAGATTTTGATTCCAGTGGGCACAGCTATGATCATGGTAGCTGCGGTGAAGTAGGCACGCGTATCAACGTCTAAGCCCACAGTAAACATATGATGAGCCCAAACTAGAAATCCAAGAACACCTATACTTATCATGGCATAAACCATGCCTAGATACCCGAAGACCGGTTTTCTTGAAAAGGTCGATACGATATGACTAATAATACCGAATCCTGGCAGAATGAGAATATACACCTCTGGATGACCGAAGAACCAAAAGAGATGCTGGTATAATATTGGGTCTCCCCCTCCTGCAGGATCAAAAAAGGTCGTATTAAAGTTTCGGTCGGTTAATAACATTGTAATTGCCCCTGCCAGTACCGGAAGTGATAATAAAAGTAGGAATGCAGTCACTAGAACGGACCACACAAAAAGTGGTAATCTATGCATAGTCATTCCAGGTCCACGCATGTTGAAGATAGTTGTTATAAAATTGATAGAACCTAAAATTGATGAAACACCTGATAGATGAAGACTAAAAATGGCTAAATCAACTGCTCCTCCAGAATGGCTGGTAATACCACTTAAGGGCGGATAGACCGTCCACCCAGTGCCGCTGCCCACTTCTACTAAGGCTGAGCTTAATAGGAGTAAGAGACTTGGTGGCAACAACCAGAAGGATATATTATTTAATCGTGGAAATGCCATGTCAGGTGCACCTATCAGAATCGGAACAAACCAATTACCAAATCCACCTATCATCGCCGGCATAACCATAAAAAAGATCATTAAAAAAGCGTGAGCCGTTATTAAAACATTATAAAGTTGATGATTCCCACCAAGAATTTGATCGTCGGGTCGGGCTAATTCCATACGAATCAGTACGGAGAAGCATGTGCCCATCACTCCTGCAATGGCACCGAAGATGAAATATAGAGTACCAATATCCTTGTGGTTAGTGGAGAAGAGCCATCGAACCAGATTTGTCATTTTCTTTTCGTTTTGAAAACTTTCCTTATCAGAGAGGGGCCCGGGGGCTGGAAGAGAAGAACCTGAATACTAAACCAAGTTTCGAGAACTTGGTTCCCTTCCCCCAATCGAAAGCCGTTGCGTGTCCGTTTTCTTGCTTGATTTTTATATGATTTTTGGAAGTTATCTAAACTGACTTTTCTACCAACTTAGCTATTTCGTCATTTTCAAAAAGACTCATTGACGCGAGAGATGCGACAATCTCAGTTTTACAACGACTTGGTTTACCAAAACTGCGGCCTTCACACGATGGAATGGCACTATTGCAGTCCTCATGGGCTCCGCCATCTTATCGAAAGAGAATGTAACTATTTCACTTTTGATACGCATTTCTGAAGAATGAAACTTGGCGATTGTTCTAGGAATTCTTCTTGTTCCCATTCTTGAATTGATTGATTTGCATGAAAATCAAAGTGGACCTCTTAGGAAAGAAAGTGTGAGTTGACGATTAGCGTGCGGTTGACCGACCAGAAAGGAAATGAATCAAAAAATCAGACAATCAAACAGCTAAAGGTAGAGGTAGAGACGAAGTCTAACAAGAAATCAAGGACCTCGTGAGTACTACTTAGGCAGTCGGCCTCATCAATTAGTCATGCCAATGAGATATCAAGCCCTCGATTCCAACGGGGCTACGGACAAGAAAGGTCCTTTCGAGATTCTATTTCCCCTTGGGTCTATCAAGCTGAACAGTTCGTGGGGATATAAGAAGATCACACTTAGACAACTGTCTACACTACCTCTTTAATGATCCGGATTCCATGACGCATAATTCATCTGTCCATATAGATTCCTAATTTCATATTCATCACCACGGGCAAGGAGAAGTCGTCGTGTTGGTTCTAGGATGGAATGATCTTTTGATCCAAAGATGCCGGTGCTAAAACCTCTTGTGTCTCTTTTAATAGGACCGCGAAGGCAAGAGCATTGAGGAAGCAAAGATTCTCCCATAACGAATTAATGCAGGAAAAAAACAAGATTTCACTGAAAAAAGGTGCCTAACCCCGGGATTTTGCGAGACTTTTCTGGAAATTGACTGGATTTGGAAGAAAATGCACTCAACCTAACAAATCCTGATCAATTCAAGTGGTTAGTTTAAGGGGGTACATGGGGCTGACGCCGAAGGAGATAGGAATGAAGTAGGGCGGGCAGCTACCCAGAGATTGGAATGTGCTGCCCTATCGACAGGGAATGCTGATACCACCTACGGTGCTTGATAGTCTTCAATCCAGACGGTCTCGAGAGTACCTTGACCCATAGCATAGGGCTTGATGTGGCTTTGGGGCTCCCCATAAGGTAATAGAATAGGTAGTTCAGGCACCATCATCAATATGTTGCTGCTATTGAATCCGGTTTTGAATCAAGCAGCAAGAGTCCGACCTCAGGGTCCACCATAGAAAGGCATTCCTCAGTCCCAGAATAGCATGCATACGGGAGCCATATTCCAATCATGTGAGCAGACTTCTTCGATAAGCAAGCAGCTGTTCGCGTAGGCCCGGATACAGAGGAAAGGGAGGGGAAGATATAGAAATCTATCAAAAGAGCACCTTAACGGCGATGCCTGGAAGGAGTCCCTCTTATTTCAGTATATAGGACTTCTTGTCCGCGGGACCTAACTAACTACCCGATCGATGGAAAATAAGGGCAAGTCAATACCAGATCGCACTCAACAAAGTAAAACGGGATGAATTCAATCGCCAAGACCCGCCACTGGCTGATTCCATAAGCACAGAAAGAAGGGTTTACGAATCAAAAAAAAGCTACTCATTAGGGTCTCTTTTCATACCCGGCTATGTGAAAACCCATGTACTCTTCTCTGAAACTTCATAATACTTCCCATTTTCAGGAAGAAGAGCATAATGAACCTAAGACTCTTTGATAAGACTCGCAAGCGGATACCTTAGTTCGGTCATTTAGCACGAACTTCACTGCCGGTACAGGAATGCTTTCTATTTGGGTAATGAAGACAATGCACGCAGGGATCTTTTTAGCCAAATGATCGACCTCTATAAGGATCAAGTGGCTTCAGGAGCTCTAGTGAATTCCCAGCAAGTTATCCCAGATAAAAGAATCATTAACATTGGCTGGGCCATCTTTCCAAGTTGTAAAACTTCAGTTAGATGCTTACTCTTCGCCCTGTGCCTCTAGAGCTGCTGCCGGTGGTATAGTCTGAGATTGCCGTGGAGATCAAAGGATCTATGTATAACCTTGGTTCAAGGTCTGCCTTATGTGCAGAATTATGGGCAGGGACTGAAATTAGCTAGGCTACCAAGTTTCAACAGCCTTTAATACTTGATTTTGGTTTGATTGCAGCAATGCAAGACAAACAATTGCTTTGGACCTTTCTTCCATTCTTTGTATTTCCTTATTCAGTCTATCTCAGAGGAAGAGTGGTCTATAACAATAAAAGCGTCGGAAAAGGGGATGTGACCATGAAGAGGTTGGGCTGGTTTTAAGCTGCCCTTAGACCGATTCTCTCTTTCGGTAGCAGACACCGAGATTTAAAGGCTAGGAAACCTTATTCGATACGATAGGACAGGTAAACAAAGCAAGGCCTGGGTCGAGAGCCAATTTCTGATTCTCCGGTTCCATTCCTGATCTTCCTGTCATCGTATCTTGTGTAAGAATCGCTTTCCCATCAGTGGCAGTTTTGTATCCCGTCCCTACCGATAGTAACTGATCAACTTACTGTTGGAGTTCTTAAGCATATCTTTTTCCATTATTAGTTCTATCTTCCGAGTGGACTAAGGCATCAATCTGAACTATAAGCCCTATCGCTTGGTAATAAATGCTTCCCTAGCAGCTTGCCGGAGAAAAACGAAGCCTTAGAAATTGTAAATGAATCCCTAAAAGCGGATAAAGGCTTAAACCTATTCATCTATCCTATCCCTCGCTTGACTCTTCTCGGAAAAGGTTCTCGTTCCCATGAATCTGGATCTGCCTCCTGGCATTGATAGCGATTGATCGAATTTCATTCCGATTTTCCGTTTTCCTTATCTCTCGTGCCTTTGAACTGTCCTGACTGAAAAGAATTTGAAATACGTATATTTGGTACTAAATAAACCGCCTTCGCTGGCTAATCCCTATGTATTGGTACTCTACCCTTCCATTTTCATAACACAGTTCTGAATCAACCAATGAGCCATGCTATTCCCAATGCGGAATTTGATGGGCCTTCGAATCAGGAACATTTAGGCGAAGAGATAGTAGCATCTTACAGTAATGCATTTTGTGATTCCTTCCATGGCAAGAAGTTCAGCATCAGCCAGTCTATAGCTGAAATGCATTTTCACCACCATTGGATGATTCCAATAGATCATTTATGGGCTGCTGGCCTAACTTTATAAGCTTTCCTTGATATTTCACAATTTCCAGATAGCTTCTCACTCGCCAAATTGAACACACCATCAAAAGGGGTCACTTCACTGTTGGGCTGCCCTTGTCTATCTTGACCTCAACTTCCTCAATTATGTCAAAGGCATGGTATAGAAAGTGCTCAAGCTACTTCTTCTTGCTCACGCTTCCTCTGCGCCTCTAGCTCTCTTTTCTTGCTCTGGACCTCCCAATCTGCTTGGAGTTTACTTATCTCTCGTCTTCAGTAATTTACATTTTACCACCATCATGCTGCTCTTGCACCTAATAGGTAAGCATCGATCACATCAGCGAATCCATTTGGATAGGCACTAGCTTCTTCGTCATCTGCATCATATACTGGCTCTCGAATGCGTTGAGGAAAAGGCCCAGCCACTTCTAGAAGCGGTGATGCTGTGACACCAACTTGTGGAGACAAAGCAACGAATGAAAGGAAGGTCAAGTATTCCTTTGGTCGGCGGGCATGAACTTCACTACCTCTTTGGCGGTTCCTGCTGCCCAGCAGAAATGGCACTAAGACTTGCACCTTGATCTGGCCTTCTTACTGCTCCTACTGTCTCCATACACATAAGCAGGGGGTTGCATTTCAGCGAACACCTACTAGTAAGCGCCTCCTACATGGGCACAACTTCCATAAGCACTCTGAGCGTACAGATTGCATCCCACCCATGCTCTCATATCCTGAAGGCAGAGAATAGTTGGGGTTGAGATTGCCATACCAAAGTGATGAACTGGTGCTGGATTCTAGTATGGTCGACTCCTACATAGTTTGGCTTTGTGTATCCGCATCGACATCATGGATTTGCAGATATGCGGGATTTCCATTGGATCAGATCGGCACCAACCTTTCCTTTCTCACTATTGAAATGGTTCGTCAGTAGAGATGTTCCCACTGGTGCCTCTTCTTCCAATGGTAATATAATTCCTATTCCTATCCCTTTATTCCCTTTTTTGGTCTATCTACATTTAAGGAAATTCATACGCTCCATGGACAGAGAAAAAAGTGGAGTGTTGGTCAAAGTAAGCCGCCCTATTCTATTACCAGACAAAATTGGGAGAAGCTCATCCGCTAGAAATGCTTTATTTCGTTTCGTTCCCGTTCTTCATTTCCTTATTATCGAATCCATGGGGGACTTGTCATATTTAGAATCTTTCTGCGGTCTGCTCTGTTTACAATTCTTTCGTACTCTCTTCTCTTTACCACGCGATAGGTCAGCGAAGCGTGAGCGGGCGCTTCGAGGCCAAACACTTCGGCCTAAGGGGAATGAGCAACAAAATGACAAGATGAGGTGCCCCGGGCACCCCCATATAGAAAGAAGGGTCGAAGGTTTTGGGCCTGTAGCTTTCCCCGCCCCCCCCCCCCCCCCTCGTCGAGTGGTGCTTGTTTGGGGGGTGTGCCACCTGAAATCGGGCTTGAAGCTCTCGCCTTACCAACGAGCCGACTGCTGATGGTTGTTGGTCACGACTACTACAAAAAAGTGAAGATGAATCTTTCTATTTCACATGGAGGAGTGTGCATCTTTATGTTGGGTGTTCTTCTGTAGTGCGACCCGATGGCTTATGTGCGACCTGTGGCCCACGCCTCCTATTCTATTTGTTCAGGGCGGGCGGCGTGAACTCTGATTCGATCCGGGTATTCAATCCCGCCGCTGAGATGCTCAGTTGACTCCTTAACCTTGATAGGAAGATGGCTTATTCCTAAATTCGTGCATAAGGGTAAGGAACTTTGGATGAATTAATGCGAATGGGTGTAAGCCTCGCTGCTCGGAAACACCCAGTGCTGACCCCACTGAGAGACACGAAAGCGCAGGTAATGCCAGTTGGCGAAGTGGCGTTAAGCATCCCTAGCGGTACGCAAAGAGAGGTCGTGATGATATCATCTACGTCCGTACCGCTCCTCGTGGAGTAGATCCCGCATCCAACCAACCCTTTTTTGACCAGGGAACGGGAGAATTCCCACTACCGCTGGCAGGCCAGCCGGGCCGTGAGCGCGGTGGGAACGGGCTTCCCAAAAAGCGAGCCCCGGCCCGGGTCAGCATAGAATGGGGGGGACGGCCCTAATGTTGTGTTGGCCGGGTTGCGGGCGGATAAAAGCGGACGTGGGGACTCGGGTCGGGGCACAGCGTAACTAATAGAGCCATTCCATTTAGGGCGAGACAGAATGGGCGGGCACAAGCGGTCTGGTGTCCGAGCCGATTGGTCAGACGACGACTACTGCACATATTATATTAGCCGCCTATCCCGGAATGGAATAGAAAGAACGCGAAGCAACAAGCAAGGGATGAGCTCTTTGTTGCTAAAGCGGATACGTTTTCTTGCTGGGTCGGTTTGTTTTTGGGGGGGTGGGGCAATAAGCTTGCTTCTTCACAAGCTTATCCCCGCCCCCTTTCCTGTCCGTCCCGACCGGCAGCAGTTGGGTCTCCCCATCTCTCCTCAACTTCCCCGGTCCTCGGCCCGAGCTGTATGAGGCAGAAACTCGTCCCACGTACGGTTCGGAGGCCGAGCCCCACCCCAGCAATAATGGTGCGGCTTAGGTCAACTAATACGAATAAGATACAGTTCACTCAACGATTGCCTTTGGGTCCCGAACTCCATATGGGGAAGGAACGTTGTTGTTTGCGAGGTCTCGATCATTTACATGGACCCACTTCTCATTCCATTTGTGGGAATTTGATGATTTATAAACCGTCCCCAACGAGCGAAAGGTTCATGTTTGAACATGATGAATCACTTCGTGCCGACCTGTTGCCCATAAACTTTCCTGCCTCATATGAGAATGGAAAACTGGAATATTTTCTGCATCGGTGGATGAAGAATCACGAACATAAGAATTTCTGGTTTAGCATGTTCCCAGAAAGAAGATACTTTTTTTCCATTCGAGAAACGAGGAGCACGACTGAAGTGGCTATACATACAAATCCATTTACGGATCTATATGCTCCGATTGGAACTGGAAGTTCCAGAACTGGCGGCTGGTATACCACCATAATGAAATTGCCTTTTATTTTTAGTATTCGGATAGGATTTCTGTTGGCTTCATCGAGAGGCTCGCGTAGTTTGTTACGTCAACTCCAAAAGGTTAAGTTGCATTGGAATCGAGAAAGTTTCGTTCATAATTGCATAAAAGGAGTCAAAATAATGGCTGCGGCGCGTCGAGGGTCAACCTTGATATCGAATAACCTTTCGAGCCTTCCCCAATGGATCTCTATCCTCCTTTGAAACCAATAGAAGTTCACTGACCATCCCTGTCAAACATAACCCAAGGTAGGATCGAGAGGAGAAGAATAGGACTCTTGCTAGTATTATAACCTCTCGATGGGAGAATGAAACCATTAGATTAGTGGAAAGAAGAAAGAATGGGAAGAAAGCAGCCATGGGCAAGCTTTAATTAATATAAATAAGTAGGAGTTACAGCCTTTAAATTCGAGTGAAACGAGCCTTTGACGTAGTCACAAATTTTGCACTATTATTATTATTGCGAGTAATAGCGGAAGGAGTGCCAAAGCCCATTTTAGTAGAAAGCAGCTGCCCTTTTCTAGTAATGCGGAGTGACATAATCAATCGAATTCGAGGTTCCCCTTATTAGTCAATTGCTTTTGACGTATCAGGTGGGAATGGGAAAGCCTCTTTTCTTTCCGCAATGGAATAAAAAAAGCTCGACCTTTTCTTTCATTTCCTATCATAGGGATATCAAAATCAATCAAATTGCGTTTTTATTAGTTTCTAATATCAAAAGACATCCCACAACCCGGTCTTAGGTTCAGAGTCGCTTTGTGGGAACTTCAAGAGAGAGAAGAGAGATCATAGCTTAATATCAAAGGTCAGGTATACCTGCCTACGTTTGGCATACACATTCACTAGTTCCATTTGGAACCTTTCTCTAGATGGAATCCTGATTCGACTTTCAAATGCAAGAGCTAGAATGCCGTGAGGGAGCCCTATCTCAAAAATGCAAGGCCAGATCCCACTTTCTTTAATCGAGCGGGCAAGGGATCGCAAACATCTTTTCTTTTCAGAGAAAAGGTTTTCAAAAGATATCCCGAAGGGGTCTTAGGTAAGGTAAGGAGTGACAGCTCTATTCAATAAGCTGGCTCTTTAAGGGAGGGCATCTCCTAAAATGTGGAAGTTTGGTGCTTTAGAGATAGGGCCGGCACGCTTTGCTGGAAAGCAATAAGTCAACAAAACAAGGTAGGTCTACCCCCTAATAAAGGTTTCGCTCGACGACCCTGTATCCATTCTCGATTAAAGCACGGAGAGTTAGGTTTATTATCTCCAGTTTGATGCTATCTTCTCCACGACTTGGTTCTTATGGATCTCCTCCAGGTCCTAGGCACTCTCTAGATCTGCTCTCTATCGGTAGTCAAATCAGTACTTTGTCTTTGCCTGTCTCTGTCCATTCCTTCAACACTGATGGACTCGGAGTGGCATAACCCCTTTAATAAGAAGCATAAGACCTAAAGCGAGGAGATAGAATAGAAAGAATGATAGCCAGTTCTTTTAAAGTGGGAAGAAAGCCAAGGATACGGTGGTGTGTAGGGTCTTTCAAATCAATCAGGAAAGCGTGAGCTGAGAAGGAACACGGCTTTCCGTGCCTTGACAAGTGGATCTACCAAGTTTCAGCCGTTACTTATTATATAATAGCTCGATCCGCTCACGCATGTGATTGATTTCTCCCCTCTCTTTCGAAAATCTTCTATTCGAACAGGAAGATTCCCTTCTCGCTGTGTATCCAGAACCTGAGGATGATGAGGATCTATAAAGGTTCTTTGATCGAGCTCTCGCTTCGGCTTCTTTTGTTGCCGAAGACCAGGACCCTATTTGCTGAAAACCTGTCTGTTTAGGGACTCTTTCCTTTCAATGGACATACTTTCCTGGAACTGATTCTACCTTGAGAGCGCTTCCCTCTTTTCTGATTCCTTCCCTTTGACCACCGAAAATACAACTTCTAATAGTTTTTGTTTCAAACAAGTGATTTGAAACTTTTCTCCTTCCTGTCTTTCCCCGATAGAGGAGTTTGACCCTTCCACTTCTGCCTTTGCCCTTTGTACTTCTTCCCGCAATTGAGATCCCTGTTAAGGAATAATATCTCGCTCGTGCTTTTTTTGCGAGGAAATCGCTCTACTTTTTCCAGCGATGAGTGATTGAGTAAGGTCTAATTCAATCTGTTTTATGACCTACCTTTTTTGATTGAAGTAAACGAGAGCTTTACTTCTTCTTTTCAAACCCTAAGGTTTGAGCTCGTCCTCGGGTCGGATCCTTTTCTCTCTTTTGAAATTCCATAGATATAGATGTCTCGACTGCCGAATCCTTAGAACAACTCGATTCCGTTGATTCACTGTCCATTTGTCCTTCAACCGGATTAATGGTCAACGACTTTGACAGCCTTTCCTTCACACAAGGTTTTTAATCCATCTCCCCCGCTTAGGGCAGTAAGGGGAAGTAGCGTATTTCGATTCCTTCGTGGGGAATCTATTCATTGATACATTGGCTCGCTCCCCCCCTCTTTTTTCAAGAATGAATGAGCCGCCTTCCATTTCCGTCAAATGACCCGGCTTCCCCTGGCTCTTCCACCGTCCGGGCTCCCTTTCCTCCCTATGCTCCCCCGGCGCAGGCCCACCACGCTTCGCGCCTGCGGCGTTTTCGCCAGACGGTCTTTGCCAGTAGTGCCATCCTCCCCGCAGGCTGTCTGTATGGGTGGGTTGTCCCTTGCTGCTACGTTCTGTTAGGCGCTATGAATTACAGGAAATTCAGTGGTTGACTTGGACAGCAGGCGGGTTACACGTTCCACTGTGCCGAGATGTGAGGTGCAGGTGGTGATGATCACCCTGGGGTATGCGCTAGCGCCCTTGACGGGCACTCCAGGACCCGCCTACGCTCGTGAAAACCCAGGTCGGTCCTCCGACCAGATGTGTGGATAACGAGGCCACCTTCACAACCTTCTCCCTTCTATCTTTATCCAAAGTCAGGTAGGGCGGTTCGCTTGAGTTGCTCAACCGTCCCTTTGCCCGGTGCTCATGACGCGCTACGGAACCTCCACCGTGCTAGCGGCATAGGAGCCTACTCAGCGTCAGCGGCTTCGTGCCGCACTGGAGTGATCCAATATGTGGTTCCGCACGTTCCACCACTTCTCCGTTCATTTCCAATACTGATCGTGAAACACCATGAGCAGCAGGATGTTGAGGTCCGGAATTCGAAGTGAAATTCTTGATTTGCCCGTTCCTAGTCGTCATGGGAAAGAAATAAGAAATAAATAAGAAAGAGATTATTCCCCTAGAGCTTGTCCAGTACCACCAGTACTCAAAATGCATCTCCGCGCGTCTACCTTAAAGGCCAAAACTAATGTTAGCTACATTCGAGCGTTCACCGCACAGAGGCGATCTCGAACACTACCTATGATAATAAATCCAGGAAAGTGTTCAGTAGACTGTGGCAATCGTCATGCCCTAGAAACTGATCGGTAAAATCGGTTACAGTATAGGCCTCCGGCAAACGCAATTGTGCCTCCCAAAAAGCAAAGTCTATGATGTCAGCCGCCGAGGGCTTTCTATTATCAAACGAAATGCCATAAAATCTGAAAAGGCTGGCAAGAGGCTCGGGCAGTGGAACCCCGGGGTTGGGAATCCAGTTGGGGAGTTCAATCCCGTAATAAGAAGGGTTGGTAATCCAGTCGGGCACTTCCCCTTGAGGTAGAAGTTCGAAAACCCTTTGAGGATCCAACCCACGATGGAAAAAATCCCAAACCCTAGAATGGGGGCCGGCTACCACTTGTTGTGCTAATTGGTTGTTCATTTCGTAAGGTAACTCCATCTTTTTCAGCTCTGCTCCCGAGAAAATAAAGGGAGACTGATCTTGACGTCGGCGTTGGTTTTTCCAATGAACATTCTTTCATGATCGAGGGGGCTTTAAAAAAAGTCTCCAATCCCGCCCAAGAAATCCCCATCGGCTGGGACTGCTTCTCCAGGATTGGCTGGGACTGCTTCCCCTCCTATCTGGAAGGCCTGACTTTCAGTCCCATTTTCCCTTAAATCAGCCAACTGCGATTCCAGAAATTCTGGATCATTGCTTTCCCCATGTACACGTTCGGCCGCAGCCAGAACTTCGTGGGGATCCCTACCAATCATCAATCTCTGCATTTCCTCGTGGATAGCCCCCTGTAAATCAACCACCCTTTCATCGGTCGGGTTAAGACCTGGATGGTCTTCAACTACACTACCATTGGATCTGTCAGTCATAGTTCTGACAGAACTTGCTGTGGTGGTAGGAATCGAAGAACTATCCGTGGAATTCAAACTCGCTTCATCAAACTGAAAGATACGACGCTCCCTTGGGAGATTCTGCGCGGTACTTTCAGCTGATCCAGCGCTTGCTTGGTCAAATTCCAATACCCGGTTAGGGCTTCTCCTATTAAACATCGTGATCGTGACAGTTTTTAGGACCGCTATTTCCTGCACAGAGCCTGTGCTTTTTGTGGTTTTCCGCTCATTAAACCATGCTTGCCGGGGCGATCCAGTCACCCGGAGAAGATTTCTTTTCTTTCCTCGATTTCTGCTTTTCGCCTTTCAAATAGTTGGAATTCTGAGTCCAATTTTGGATTCCGGTTGCTGTGTTAGTTGTTTATTTATTATGTGCTAGTTGTTTATTATATGTCATTTCTCTAGAAAAAGAACTAGAGGTAGTAAGTCTATTGACTACAAGCAAGGTAATGACTACACCGATATCACATAGATCTAGGTTATGATATCCCTAAAATCCTATCATCCAAATCCTAAAACCATTGCAATCCCAAATAATGCATAGAAATCAATTATGAAATCGTATATTACAGCATTTATGAAAGCACTTCACTATGAGATCAATGATGTGTTCTCAAGTCACTGTTCTGATTCTCTTGACAGATTCATGTTGTCAAGTGACAAAACCAATCAAGGTACTCCAACTAGAAATGACCAAACAACGAATCCAAATGAGAAAGATCAAGAAAGAGGAAGGGATGACCCCTGTGATCGTGGAGATGACCCCTGTGATAGTGGAGAAGTGTGTGCAACATCTACGAGTAAGGAGTTTTTTCCTCTGATACAAAAGATGTGAGAACACATTAGTCTAACAATTCCGATCTGCAAATGCATCTATTTTCGAGGACCAAAGAAGTTTTGGATATCACATAGAAATAGGCCACATACAAATTATGCCCATCCAGTTGAGATACATGATCCTACTAGAAGATGGGAGTTTTACACAGCGCTCAATAAGAAACCGTTTTATGTACGAAATGAATCCATGTTGCAATCTATATATAATTCACTAGGTTTGTTAGCTCTAAAGCGCAGATTTAGTATGGATACTTGGGAAAAGTACTTAATACCAAAGACATACATAGGTGGTGGTATTAAATCTCTATTGAATGTTGAGAACATATATGAAGAGAACCTGGAATTAACCAGTCTATTTTATTCCACAGAAAAGGCAGCATATGTATACTACTCGTTTGTTGCACTAATAAGCACAGGGGTAGCGTGCTCAGTATGGTATAAGATGGTACCTTGTGGGGCTGACCCTATGATCATACCAGACGCCGTTAGATCATTATCAATTAATCAATTCTATAATCATGCAGCAGTTGTGGAAGGTTATCAACATATCTCATTCCTCTATACAAAAGATATACATCCATTTGTATTTGACTTATTTGCAAACGATGAAACCTTTAGACGTGTAGCAGATCTAAATGATTATGACCAAGAGAAATTACAGGGAGATGAGAAACATCAAAAATGTGTTGCTGGCTTTTTATCAGCTATGATTATTTGTATGTATATCACCTGTCAATTAGCCGCAGGTGGCGGTGTTTAAAACCTCCCTCTAGCTACTTTGCATTTGAAGTGATTCGCTAAAAGCTGTAATTCCTTCTTCTTTCTTGTATAGATTGAACATATGGGGCTTGCTTACAAGACTGCTACTGACCTATGAAAACAGCTGAATCCACTATTCTATATGATAGACAGTCTATCTTTCCCTGATGATTTGATTCAATAAGCTAATAAAGCATACTTCTGATGCGTATCGAGTAGTGGTTGCACAGAATCCAATCAATATCGATGTATTGCTCTTGCTTTAGTCATTAGTTCCCCTTCTAAGCAAACTAACCTTGCTAAGTGCTAGCCAGGTGAAAGTGCTTTTCGCTAGTAGTTTTGGTGTTCTCTTCCCTTTCATCCAATTGAATCAATCGATCAGAAGAACAAGAACAAGAAGGCACTGTACTTTTCATAGGCCCTACTTCCGAGACCTCTATCTCTATTTATTTGAATTCTTCCCTTTGAGCCTACTGACGCTGCAAGAATCCAGTTCCAGCACCATCCTATCCTATCAAAACAGCGGGCTTACGCCTTAGGGTTCATGTCGAGAACCATTCGAACCACTCACAACTTCTTGCATGACAACAGCTAATCAAAGCAAAAGGAAGGATGGCAGAAAGTTGGGAATAATCCAACCTAATGGCTTAGCCAACCATCTATCTTGAAGCAAAACAGGACTATGAATACATAGTGAATCTGTCTCCACCGCAAAAAAAGGGATCGGTCACTTTCCGAAACGGCCTATCCTCCACTACGTAGGGGACTGGCGTGTTGGTGACTCTACTTTTTGGAGTGATGATTGGGAAGGAACTGGCACATTGGAAAACATCCTGCCTTCGCTGAAACTAGTCTTCCTTTTTGTTTGCTGCATCAGTCCAATATGGCAAGCAACAGCCAATGTCATGCTATTTGCATAAACTTGTATGCAAGCTAGGCCTTTTCTTTCGTATTGAGAAAGCCGCTTCATAAAAAGAAAGCGGCGGAGCTGCTATAGACGCTTTGATTGGCTGGAGACAGAGATCTCTCAAGTGTGCAGTGATAGATCTTTAGAGATAGCCATACTGAAGTCGGCCCAAGCAATGCCCAAAGAATCCCATTTCTTTCTTGGTTGGACTAACCCAACCGGCAATTTCCGTCTTCCTGAATTGGGATAGTCAGATTCAGTCTTTCTTTCGTATCAAAGTCAGTTCTTTCCTTGATTCTTTCTTTTCGTGCATGACCTTTCTCGAACTTTCTAAAAATGATAGAATTTACTTTTCCGCAGCCACTATTTGGACTTCTCCTTTTAAGCAATTATGAACGGAACGGGCAAGAGTGATCTTTAAAAGCCTAGGTTGGCTTTCCCACTTCCAAATCCGTAATAGTAAAGTAAGAGTAAGGTGCAGATAGCGGACAATTTCCATAATAGATAAGTGCTTAATCCTGAGAAGATGGGAGACGTCGATTGTTAGAGTACTCTTGACAAGTGCATTTCTCAAATTCTAGCCAACAGATTGAAAGCATGCCTGCCTGTTTGTTCTTTTCAGTTCCAATCAACCTTCCTTTTCTTTTTGAATCCAAGAAAGAAAACGGATGCGCTAACGCGCAACGGCTTTCGCGCTAGTTGCTCAATCCGTTGCTTGTTTGGTAAGATTACCGAAATAGGATTTCCTATGCTTGCTAGATTGATAAGCCAGAGAGGTAGTCGGGGAATTGGTAGTCAGGGTCGGAAAATCATCTGCTTGTAAATTCATTTTGTAAAAAAAAGTAGTACTCGCCCCGGAATAGGCGTTATGACAAAGAACAAGAAGAAAAAGGGTTTTGTTAATGGGAACAAGGAAGTAGGACTCAGGGATCGGGTGCAAGAAGCAGGTTGTAGCTGGGAGGAAGCTATAAACAGGTTGAGGAGTTGTTTGATAAAGCAAAGAAAGCGGTTGATATTGTTAAGGAAAACCATAAGAGTGAGGGATTGAATATCCATGCAGGAGTATTGGCTTTGGCAATCAAGTCAAGGAAAGAAGAGGAAATTCGAAGTTCCCTTAGTTTGATGGTACTAAGTTAGATGTCACAAATAGGAATTCATGGCCTGCTGTATGCATGTATGTGCTAAAAGAAGATCAAAAACCAGGGAATCACTTAATCAAAAATGCTAACTATTGTTCAAAACTCAAAGTACCACAGAAGAAATAGAATGAAATGGTTAACTAAGAATGAGAGAGTGAAAAAGCGGAGTAATAAACAAGGAGTGGCTTGCTATTTATGATGACGAAGAGCTGGTACAAGCCACCTTCAGGAATGACCCCGCGATGAAAGCAATCTACATCTACATGATTCCAAGATGGTAAAAGATAGAAAGTCAAAGTGCTATGGAACGCATGGTGAACAACCTGCGGGAGCACGGTAATCCCGACGAGTAGGATCTAGAGGAACTCAGGCAGAAGTACTGCCTCCTTGATTGGATCGCATGTCAACTGGCTTTTCAGAGACCTAAAAAGACGAAGCCCCTCTCCTCTCTCTGTAACTAGAGAGGTAGGCAAACCTGAGTTTAGAGCCACCTCGATTCGGGATGTCGGAACACCAACCGGATCGGAAACCTCATCCTAAACTTACTTCGGAATAGGTTCGAGAGCTTCCATTTCAATGTGTCTTTCCAAAAATCTTTGGTATGCCTTTTCCTGGTCAAAAGGTTTGTTTGGGAAAGCTTCTAAATCTAGGGTTCAATGTCCCCGAAAAACCCCCTGGGGCAGGATAGTAAAGAGCTGATTCTAGGGAAAGCTAGGATTTCACTTTTCTCTCAGCCATCGAGTTGGAGTAGTTAACCTTCTATATGCCGTGGAAGAATACGCATAAGCATTAGTTCTTGCCCTTCCAGTGTAAGTGGCAGATCAAACTTGATCTAGTTCCACACATTGCCTTTTCCCTTATATGTCGTGGCAGGCGAGCTCCCTTCTGGTAAAAAGGATTTGAGTGGAAGGTTGAGCGCCCCTTAACGTTTAGAAGTATCCTTTTCAACGGTTAGAATCCTTTCTATTCTATGACGGCTAAGTCGAGGGCAGACACAACAGGTCACGAAGAGCTAGAGGATATAGAATTCCTATTTACCGGGAACGGAAGGAAACATCGGCTCTTCCGAGATCTTATGTAAGGAATACTAGAAAAAGTAGAGCAAAAAGATCTAAAAAACTCTACAAGAAATGTCTTTCCCGCAGAAGACTCTAACTCCTCATAGCATTACGTCAATCTGCAAATATCGAATGATGCTTCGACAGATCATCCATTCAGCTTTGAAATCGGAGACAAGGAAAACTTCATAGAAGCGCCGCGGATCAATATAGAGATGCGAACCAATATTCTTTTCCTGGTGGGCTCTGAAGTACTCGTCTTTTGCGCAAGGCCTCGTGTCAAAAAACTTCCAACCACGTCCTCCTACCTCGCCCATTTGCGGAGATCATCTACATTTTGCTCCGTGTCGAGCTCCAGCCGGCCCAAACGTTTTCCTTCGGGAGGGCATAAAATAGCTTTCTTTCTGTAGGGAGGACGGATGATTCAAGTAAGGGCTGAGAGCCTACATATCACTGAGATGGGCCAAGGAAGAAAAAGCACCTACAGTTCGTTAATTGAAATTCTCTTTGCTTAGCGCCCTTGTGTTTCGAATAGAAAAGCACTGGAGATATCTGTGGAACTGTTGTTTTTCTTAGGGCAAGCTAGCAGAAAGAAGTAATCTATCTGGTCAGCCTGGCGAAGCATTTAGGCAAATGGTCCCCAGGGGAAGGAGAAAAGAATCCTAGGTAAACAACAATGCTTTCCGATCGAAACACCCTTTTTTCCTATTTGAAAATGCAATACCGGCCTACTCAATCCTTTCCCTTTCCGCGTCTCCACATTGAAAAGGGGGGTCCCCCTGCTAGCTAGATATGGTGGGGTGCTTTCTCTTGATCTGAGTCTCCATTTTGAGATGGCAAACCTATAAATAATAGCTGTCCCGTGCATAAGATGCTGCCTGGCTGCTTCAATAATAAGCAAATGGATAGCGCTCTGCCTACAGAAACCAGACCTATTGTTTATTCTTTACAGAGAGCTAAGGGCATTCTGACCCAACGTCTATAAAGAGAAATAACAAAAAGTAGAGTAGGGAGGACAGACCGGTACACAGGCACAACATCGTGCAAAGAAAATGAAAAGTAGGGTCTTCAATCAGAATGATAATTATTCTCAATTTCCATGACCCGCACTATACGCAACGAAATAAACTCCCAGGCTTCCTACCAGCTACCTATTTCTCACTCACAAGAGCTTCGACCTTGCTTATACTTGAATTTCTCTTGCCTTCATTCCCATAAGAGAAAAGCTTTCCTACCCTTAAGATAAGAGCGGCATCCCACCTGGAGTAAGGTGACTCGAGCAACCCTAACCCTCCTCTATTGCCGTTCAATCCCAACCAGATTACTTCGATTCGCTTCCGATGCTCCGTCTCAGGTCGACCCTTTCAATGAATCGATTGAATGCTCTTTCTTTCTGTCAAGCAAAAACAAGAGTCAAATCAGGATGAAATATCAGTATCAACAGATACTTGAATAAGATGATTCTCGGGATGAGACTGCTAAAAAATGATCAATCTGGAAAGGTCCCGTACAGTAGGGGATTTCATGACCGAAGTCCTTTTGATGCCCTGCTGCTCGGACGAAGCTGACTTACTTGAGCGTGCCCTGCCGTCTTATCTCTCTAGAGATTCGGGATAAACATGCTGGTCAGACCTCACTCGATCATCAACACCCTCTGGGAGGGGCCCAGGAAATGGAAAAAGAGACATGGCTAAAGGATGGAAGTGAATTAGAATCAGACGGTCGTCGAACGAATTCCCAATAAATGGAAAGATCAAATAAAGAGTACCGATTGGATAAATGAACAATGTGACATCTATTCAAGAATAGAAGAGGGTCAATTGCGCCGGCTTAGTGCTATTGAGTATAAAAAGTCTTAACTGGGGGTAAATACCGAACGTCAACGTCAGATCTACTATTTTATTGATTGTGCTCTGGGGACACTAGACCACGCCTACTCGACGAACGGCTGGCTCTCAAGAATGCCACATTACTTCTATCTATGCAGTACTGCAGAAAAGAAAAACAAACATTTGGTCATAGTCCACTGAAGGATCAAACTTAGCGGTGTGCCAGCGTCTCCTTGCATGCATCTGAGCACGTTGGGCTTTCTCTCCCTGCGATTCGTCTTCTATAGGTAAGGTACTTCAATCCTTTATTTAGAAATGGACTTTTTTTCGCTTAAATGGATACAAATCTTTCAAGTGATTGATCTGAAGAGAACAAGTTGCCACGTAGGTGTCATCCAGGATGCTACTCACTCTCCCAACCCTCATAAGCATCTCTAGCGGTATCAGCGCGGATACTTGAATCAGCGATTTCAAAAGACTCGAAGGTGAGTTTTCTTTTAGTAGGATGAGGTACAAGCAAGGGAGTCCTTTATTTAGTAGCTCCATTATGATAGACGCGATCAGCCGCCTGCCGTTAAACGATCAGCCCTTGGGTGCTGTGGGGTTAGGGATGCAGTGCCTTATCCACCAGGCGAGAGAGACTTTGTTACCACTTGGGGAATCTATTCCAAACAGGCAGAATATGAACAGGCTAGCGGTATCTTTGTACCCCCTTTTTTTCTAAACCTGTCTGTGCCTTGTTCTGTTTGCGGTTAGAAAGCCGTGCTTAAAGTGAATAGATCGAGGTGTTTTGCCGTACATAGTTTTACCTGCCGCTCAGAGATAAACGAACAAGAGCATTTACTACGCAATTCTGGTTCTTACTAGCATCTGCAGTGCCTGTACCAGGACTCGAACAAGGACTGTGGATCACATTGTTGGCTACATATCTTGTAGTTGTAGAAAGCCTCGCAGGCAATTGCATTTGCCGATGAATAGTACTGACGGCTATCCCCCGGTGAGATAAGAAAGTGAATGTACCGAAATGCTTAATGGTATTGGTATAGGCGGGAAGTTCTCGTTTCTCACATACGCACTTCTTCCTCATCCATACGAGCCCTTAAAAAGAGTATAAGAAAACGCTTCTACCATCGATGGTGTCTGTCGTATTATTCTGTGTCTCCATGAAGACAAGTTTGCTATCACCCGATTGACATTTCATCACATCTAAAAAATCAACATTGAGTCATTTTATCCCTCAAGCAGCATCTACTGAGTTGTGATCTGCCAAAGACTAGTGATTTCGCTTCGTTAGATGGCCAGATAACCAATCGGAAGTGATTCTTCTCGTGATAGTAAGATCAAACAGGCTTAAATAAGAGATTGGGTTTAAGGAACCTGATCTTGCTTCTTTAGCTTGATTGCCAACCTCTTTTAACGTCTTTCTTCGTTCACTGCCTTCCTTTAGCTTATTCCAGATTTGGGCGCAAGCTCCAACTTACTAATAGGGGCAATTAGATTCTTCTTCCGTAAAAGGAGATTGAGTTGTCGAAGCTTTAGTCCAAGGGAGGCAGAGCCGAGTCGCGCAACGAACAAGTATAGCCGCAATAACAAGCAAATGCAGGATATCCCATTCTATAGGTTCACAACCTGGAACTGAAAGCCCAAGAGGACGACTAACCCTTTGGTCCGATTTGTCTCCACGAGCATTCGGTATCCTTCATTAGTTCAGGTTGTGCGGCTTAGGATTCATGCCTCATGTAGCAAATATAGCACATAATGACAACCTTGCTTATACTGCGCTTGTAGAAGAAGGTGTGATCTGCATTATTCTTACTGTAACCAATTTTCAACATAGTTCGTCGAAATCTGTCAAACCAGGCCCGAGGTGATAGCTTTAATGCATACAAGGAGCGATGTAACCGAAGTACCTTCCCAGTGGTCTGGTCAGTCTCAAACCCATGTGGGCTAGGGTTGTTAACTTGCCATTCAATCTTCTGCGCCCACCTTGGGTGGAGAAGATAGCTTATTTAGTTGGTGATGTGAGAAAAGTGGACGCCGATGCAAAAGGATGTGCATGGGGCGAGTTCTTGCGAGTAAGGGTTTGGGTTAATGTTGCCGAACCGTTGAGAAGATGGTTGAAGATCAACTCAGTGAGGAGGAAGGTTGAGGAGCTGTACGACATACAATATGAGAACTTGCTGTATTTTTGTTTCTCTCCTGAAGATGCAAACTGGACTGAGTGCATGGGGAAGAGCTACCTTTGGCCTTGATGTGCAATCCCACTTGAATAGAATATCGTAGATAGAAGTCGAAGGGAATGCAATGATGGGAAGAAGCATCATTATGGAACGGTCAAGTACTGCAAAGCTCCAGCAAGGCTGCGAAACTCCGAAGGATCAGACACAGGTGTACCCGCATCAGCTGCGAGTTTAGGCGCGGTGTCGATGCAGGTTTGCAGGTGACCATCCCGGCGCGTTGCAGGATCTCCTCCGCATACTTACTTTGGCTGAGAAATCCTGCTCATAAGCCAGGTCTGTGTGCCGAGTACAGCCGTTGCCTCAGGGGAAGCGAACAAAGTCATTGGAATAGTTTATTTATAGGGGTGGGTCCTTCTCTTATCATTTCAAGATCGATCATCTCGAGTCTCGGGCTGAATAACCTACTCTTCCTCCGATCTATAAAGATGAATTTCCATACCTTGTTCTTATATGAGTTTCATGAGTACGATCTAGACTATACTTATTTTCTAAGGTTTTTTGTGCATAGCGAGTAGAGGAATAGTTTCTAGTTTTGGAACCACATGAACAGGAATCGCTGATCCACCTTCACTTGTTTCCTCTGGCTTCGATTCTTTTATTGTATAGTGGACGACTTAGGAGCTTTAAAGCCGCACTGACCCTCGTGAAGAGCTGGGACCCACCTACTATAGATGCGCCTCGTTCCTTTATAATACGATCTAGCTTGTGAATAAGAAATCCATCATCCTAAAATTCTGAGAACTGCCTTCTAGCCGCAGCCGGAGCCTATGAATGCGAGCACTTCAAAAGACTCCTTAGGGCTGCTACAAGTAAGCGCTTTGGGAGAGAACCCTCGATGTTATTGCTGGAGCCAGAACAAAAACTTGGCAGAAGCACCAGCCAGAAGCCCCTTAGGGTGAGCCACAACCCACTTTATCAGCATTTGTAAAGGTCGATTGGCACCCGCATAAGTTACGACAACTTGAGTACTTTTTCTCCCCTTCAACCAGAAAGCGGTCTCGATTCGTCCTCCTTTATAGTCGAGTCTACTCTTCTTCGTGTTTTGCTTATTACCTAAGTCTCAGTTCGGGCTGATTCTATTGGAAAGATTGGATTTTGCAAATAGGTTTTTCCGCCTTGTGATGCATTGCTCATTTTTTTGCTCCAACCAGATGGACAGGGGCTGCATAAATACTAATACAGTAAGTACAATGTTTGATCAGCAAGACCGGTCTCCTAACACCAGGATACGGTCTTCCTCGGTCTGTCAACGTTACAAATATGAAAAGGTAAGGATGCGCGACTTTTTTCCTTCGCGATGCGCTACTAAATGGTCTATGGCTTTGTCTGGGTTTATGGGCTAAGAGTCACCGCGGTGGTAAAAGGACAAGTGGAAGATGATCTCCAATTGTTCTCTTTTCTTTTTCGTCGGTGGAAACGTGTTCAAGGTTGGATCGAGAAGACTTTGTCGGTGGGGGGAAAGGAAGTGTATTGATAAAGTGTCTCTTGTCCAAGCCGTATCTACATATTCTATGTCATGCTTCAAATTACCGAGGGGATTGTTTGTATCAGCACATAACGTCGCTGATTAGAGCGTTCTGGTTTAGCAGCAAGAATGGAGAAAACGGCATGGGTCTCGTCGGACTTGATGACGATGCCGAAGTATACGGGAGGCATGGGATTTAGAGACATTGAAATTGAGAATCTGCTTGCACCATTTAAGCCTGGCGGATTCTACAAGATCCTATGTCTCTTAGCGCCCGGGTGTTGAAAGTGGTTTATTTTCCAACTGCTCCTAAGTGCTGCTCTAGGAAACAAACCGTAACAGATATGGACGGGAATCTAAAATGGACGCTGAGGCAATCTGTAATATTCCTATTAGCCATGTCACTTAGGGAAACTTCTGGGCGTGGCCCGGCATTCTAAGAAGACCGGTAACAAAGGAAGGAGACTATCTATTTGCTGAGACTATGGTTACTCTTAGCTTGACATACAGAGTTTAGGATGTGATCGATCGGTCGGGAGGACAATAATAACAATGTAGAGAATTGGTCTAGCTACAACCCTCCAGTGGAATTAAAGCGACTCGCCAAGGCCAGTTCGATAGAAAGGGAACCCTTGTGGAGAGACAGGATCCCCATCTTTCGGTGGAAGAACCGCTTGATCTTACGCCCTATGTTCTTGGTAAAGTGAGCTATGTCATAGCCTATTGCTACCCGATCTACAAGTCGGTCTACTTCTGGCTCTTGCCTTGATTGGAACGGCTTTCGAGTAACAAAGCATTAGTACTTTCTCGTAACAAAGGCGATACGGAACTTTGGAGACAATGGACGCAACTGGTCGGGAAAGCGCGGTAGAGGCAGCCATTCTCTGATTGTTTAGTCGGATTGTTTGAGCGTGTGGAGTCTATGAACAGCGACTTTGGTTCATCTACTTCGGGGCTTATGATATGATATTGGGAGCGGATTGGTTGGAACGACACAGCCCCATGTGGGTTCACTGGAAAAACAAAATCATGAAGTTTGAGCACCAAGGGGAACTGATTACTCTTCATGGCGTGTCTGACAATGTTTCTTAGTTTATGTTCTGATGGAAGTTTCTAAAACTACGAGTTTTGTGATTGATAAAGCGGCGGAGCCAAGGAAATGGCTAATTAGGTAGCCTTCCACATGGCTTTCTCACTATCGAAATCAGAATCTAGTCCTAGTACTTATTCAATGTGATGGCAGGAATAGATACGGGGACATAGGATCTCCTTGGCGCAACCCTCGGGTAGGGAGGAATTGTGCCACCCGCACGCAGGGCCCATAGAGTCGTAATACTTTATTCGAAAGATAGCTGTGGCCTCAGACAATTTACCTACTTGATGTGGGTAATCCTTTTTGCATCTTGACTAGACTCAATCTTTTATTCACTGTTTCAAGTGAGTTCCCCGTGCTATCCTTTTCATTCATGACCTAAGAAGTGGACATCTGGAGGCAGCTCATAGAATCTTGCAATCGAAAACAGAGCGAGAAAACGCCTAAGGTAGCTAGCTGTTAGTTCCACTCTGGACCCAATCCTTTGCTCCTCGCGTACTTGGGAAAAAGACAACAGCGGGTGCAGGTGAAAGAGGGGGTTTCGTCATATCCGTATGCGCACTTGCACTTTTGCTTCAATTGACTTATTGTGTGGGTGCGAGATCCTTCCCAGATGGTGTTTCTCTTATCGAATGCTTCTCCTGAATGGGTTAGTCGAGAAGATTCCAGACGGCGGTTGATGCGATTTCTGTTGGATATGTCTTCTTAAACTACGACTCTTTTATCTCGATCTGACAACTCTCTTACTTCCCCTTACCGAGATACTTTAGACTCCAGCAGATAGCGATATCGATATTTCAATTCGATCATTCGAAATGCAAGATTCTGCCATAGCGAGAAGGACCTGATCGGAAAAGTACACCGGGTGTGGAAGGCAAAAGAAGGGGGTTTCATGCAGTATTTAGGAATAACAGGGTCCCCAGATGTTCCTGATAGTGGTAAAGGTGAAAGAACCTCTGCGGAATGAATGCTGAAACTAGTACCTCTGTGTTGGCCTTGCCTTGGCACTGATCCTCGTCTTTGTTGCATAGAAGACGGACGTGCCCATTCATCCGAAATGGATGTGATTCGTTTTCCCAAAGTAGTTCTTCCAAGGCCTGAGAAATAGCGTAGTTGATCTTGTCGAGCAAAGCAAAAAGAACTCCACCGAAAGGGTAGATATCGTTCAAGTCTGCAAATGCAGTTAGAACGTGCTTTGATCACCAACCCAACGGTTTGATCGAGCTGCTTACTCCTTTTTTGTTTGATAAAGTGGTAATATCCTGGGTGCCGTATTAGCAATCTTACCTTCCCGAAAGAAGACAAATAAAGTGTATTACTCCTGGCCTCTGTGCTAACAAGCACACCCCCGCTCACCTCTT
>OV702279.1:110009148-110076648 GCA_916181665.1 Avena sativa | reverse complement strand
GGATGATCGGTGGTACCAGCTTATAACAACATGTAGCCACCGAAGTCCAGTTGTGAAACTTGGAAAACATTTATGATTTTGCCAAAACGATTTTGTCAGAAGAACCACAACAGAACAAAGTTTTGTAAGAATCTATTCAGGAACGAAACATATCGGGTACACAATTCCACAATCCTTTTTGTCACCTAACATGCTCTGTATCTATAATCACCATGCATCACATGTTCTGCTTAAGATTCGATAATGGAGAGAAATTAGGCGTAGAAAATCCAATTTGACATGATGCATGAACTGAGAAGCATGCTACTTTAAGCTCAACTGGTAGAACAAGAACACCTGTGCTAATGACCTGACCATGATACAGCATGCATTTCACTTGCACGTCCAATGTAAAAATGGAAGGCGGTACAAACTACAAACCACTCCAAAAAGAGCGTACCTAAAACACAGCATTCAGTCCAAGATACAACTCAATATCAAACTATAGACCATTATCCCATAGCAGACTCACGATAATCATTTCAATCATTTGAATTTCATATTTGATCAAAATGCTGCAACTGACATCAGTTCGAAATAGTTTGCATTTTGAGTACCCGTGCAATAGTCCTAGAACTTAAGATGAACACATTGAGCTATCATGTTGAGCAACACCAAAAAATTTTGCACTAAGAACCAAGGATATGTAAATCAAAGGTAATGGGCTTCAAAATCAAGAACTGCTAACAAACCAAGGATATAAGAATATTCATTAGGTTAATCACTTTTCTGTGTTCATTAGTGAACTTCCCCAGATAACAAATGTCTAGAATCTCCAGATAAGGAATCTCTTTTCTCAATATCAATATCAATGGAATCTCTTTTCTCATCTAACGTATTATCATTATTTGATGGGCCTACCGTTTTTTCCTAGCCGAATCAAAAGTTTATGAAGTCAAACCTAGCGGCCTTGCAATGATAAGTAGTCCAGTCTAAGAAGAAGTGTTGTGATAATCAAAAATACTAGCCGAAAAAGCGGTTCCATTCGAATACTCTGCTGCGAGAAAGAGGTAGATCTTATTAATCGACAATCTGAAAGTCTTTGTCATAAAGGGACATAAAGAAATAAAACAACAACAGGTCTTTGCAATACATCAGTATTCTTCTACAACAAGAAGAAGAGGCAATACATAAGTATTATTCATAAAGGCAATACATGAGATATCTCTACACACCACACCTTCACTTGATACATGAGATATCTCTACACACCACACCTGAAAAGAAAATACTGAACAATACAATACTTATGCTCACTACACTCTCGATCAGGAAGTACCAGCTCCTCATAAGTGAGACAACAGAACAGAAGTAGAAGCTACCGGATTCACGCCCTCTAAGAAAACCTCTTCTTCTTTAGATCCTGAAAAAACGAAAATAAGTAAGAAGGAGCAGTAGTAGTAGGAAGACTTAAGTGACTTCGTTCATTTACGTTGAGATAGACGAGTAACTACCTTTTTCTATTTTCGTTTCTACGGTTGGGCAGTCGCCGCCACGATGAGCTCTTGCTGTTCTTCCAGCAGCGCCCTCTTACTGTTTTCAAGAATGTGGATTGCATTCCTCAGATGAAGTATATGATTGTGTATATCACCTGGATCGACAGAAGCCAGAAACACAGGCGCCGAGATGACACCCAGGATTTGCTCTAGTTCGAGCCTATTGTTTTCTATATTGAGAATTTCCTGAGGAATGAGGGAAAGTCTTGCAGCGATATCCATGGCTTCTTTCTTGTCCCGCAAAATAGAGAGTGTGCCGAAGCTTCTATTTATAGGCGAGCCAGCAGAATAATTTCTTATTAGAAGTCCTTTTTTTAATAGACTGTAACATAGATAATTTGCCCAGAATTCATGTCCTCCATTAGTGCGAAAAAGAATGAATCCCTTGAGTCCGCCCCCCCCCCCCCCCCCCGGGTATCGATCGACACGCGGCTTAATCCCGATCACATCCTGAGGCAATAATAGAGCGAATAATTCATAGAGTACTCCACCACGAGCAGCGAAAGCACGCTCAGCCAATCCTCACTCGACGGCTCCGTCCTTGCTTAGGAAAAAGCCGAACCACTCGCAGATGGATCTTTTTTTTCTACCTTTTTCATTACTGATCGTTCGCATATGTCACTGATAGTTAAGCTATTCAGCTAGCTCTCGAATCAATAGACCACCGATTTCTTTCTCAGTCGATGGGAGTGAAATTCCTCTCATTTCCGAATGGTCTATGGGGCAGAAGCTATAATCCTCACTTTTTCCTAGCGTCTAGGCACCACCTATAGCGCTCATCAAGAAAGCATTTCACATCGTCTGCGTGCATCAATTATTGCTGCTTTCCGAAGATAGACTGAATGCTGAATGAAGAGAAGACTTATCTCCCGCCGTTGCTCAAGCCCGAGCTGCCGCTGTAGTGCAATGGGTCTTTCAAGGATCGAATTGGGCGTTCATCCTCGAGGAGATCCTGGACCTTCACATTTTTTCATTCAACGGGTCGATACCAGCAGCTTTTGGTAACCAGTCTCGGCTCTAGCACCTTGATGCAAGCCAGAATAACCTCACTGGATCAATATTCCCGGGAATAACAGCGTTGGTGAACCAGTTGACACTTGATCTCTCATCAAACAGTTTGGTGGGGCCAATACCTAGGGAGATTGGTCAACTGGAAAATCAGGAATTGCTAATTTAGAGACAGAATGGTCTTAGTGGAAGCATTCCAGAAGAGATTGGTAACCTAAAGCTGCTAAAAGTTCTTCAACTCCCCGGATGCAAGTTCACAGGCACCATCCCTTGGTCAATTGGTGGTCTCAAAAGTTTGAAGGAACTTGATATATCAGAGAACAACTTCAATGCTGAACTGCCAACATCTGTGAGCTGGGCAATCTAACTCGGCTGTTTGCAAAGGTGTTGGGCTCAGTGGGAGCATACCAAAAGAGCTTAGTAACTGCAAGAAGCTTACGCTCATAAATCTGTCCTTCAATGCCTTCACAGGCTCTATCCCTGAAGAACTTGCAGATTTAGAAGCTATTGCCACATTTTTCGTTGAAGGACTTTCGGGTCATATTCCAGATTGGGTACGGAACAGGGCGAGTGTTCGATCCATATCTCTTGCAGAAAACATGTTCAGTGGGCCTCTGCCAGTGCTGCCATTGCAGCATTCTCTGCAGAAACCAACCAGCTCTCAGGTTCTATCCCAGCCGAGATATGTCAAGCCAACTCTCTGCAGTCACTCATATTGCACAATAACAATCTGACTTGGAGTATTATAGATACATTCATTTAAAGGATGCAAGAACCTCAGAGAGCTGAACTTGCTAGGTAACCGTCTTAATTATAATGATGGGCATATGGGATATGTATGGTCTCATAGCAAAAACAGTCCCGAAAATTCCACGACCACATAACTATACCCACTCGGGATAGGTGTGAACGCATTCACACAATCCGCGATGAATAAAAGGAATATCTCTAGCAAGGGAATGTGCTTTTGAACTCAATCGAATTCACAACACTAGCCTTTCACAAGTGTTACAATACGATGCTTTTCGTGGATTGGATTGGTTTTAGCAAGGATAGGATTTCTGATCGGATAGGAAACCGAGGAAGCAGGAGCTCGTCCCTAATAGCGCTAATAATTCGTATTTCATTTCTCGTAGGTTCGCTAATGCGTAGGATGCGTAGGAGCCGATGTCCTTTCTACGGAGCCTAGCATTGGTAGTGGTACTTCCGCTAGATACGAGAAATCCTCTCTTCTATTACTTCACAAGTAGTGGATAGGTCCCGCCTTAGACTGCTCCCTTTCTTTCGGGGAAGTACTTATTTACGTAGCCTTTCATGCCCATGCCATTGCTTTGCCTTCGCTTTTCTTCCTCTGGGCATCAAAGGAGGGCGTAGACCAATATTTCATTAGAAAAAGCTCTTCATCGCTCGTCCTTAGGAAACGGACTCGCTTCGCTAGCTCTAGGTGAATTTGCAAAACAGGGAAGAAGGGTATTTGATTTCGAAAGTCAACCGTTCCCGTAACCAGAACCGAACAAGGAAGCAGGGCGTAGACCCGTTACTTCTTACTATGGTGGAGGGGATGCCATTATTCCAATGCGTATTGACTACGTCGTAGGAACAGCGATAGCGATTGCGTGGGAACACCTTTCGGTCGAGGAGAGGAATGCGGACAACCGGCGAATAGTTTTCAGATGAAGGTACAGATCCCCTCTTCTCCCAAAGCTTTGGATTCACGGATCCAAAAAAAAGCAAGGAGCTCCTCATTAGAGGACAGACCCAGCGCTCGAGGATACGGATTCGATTGACCCGAGAAATCTCCATTTGCTAGCGCTTGATATGAACCCTAGAGAATGTGCTATTCCCTTTTCGCTAGCTCACATGCATGTCCTATTCCTCATTCGCTACGGATATCCTTCAGCTTCCTGCTTCCGCTTCTTCTATATCTGATTCAACCTTAGCCGAGGAGGGTTCATTTTAGTTTCATATATATGGGAAATCCTTACTTCACATTTTTACCTTGGGAAGTCACCACAGGATTTTAGAAAACTCATCTTCATATATATGTAAAAGTAGTGCTTTCAATAACAAAACCTTTGCTTTGAACTGCTTTGTCTTAGCCGATCAATTGGAGAGATGCGCCTCAATCCTATCTTTTTTCCATCTATGTCAAAATCACTTTTCGAAAAAGCAAGGGCACATTCCAAAGGGAAATTCGGGTTTAGTACTTTTGCTACTATATGAAAATCACTTTTCGAAAAGACTTCTGCTAGATAATTGCTTTGCCAAGGCGCCGTTGCTTGTTCGTTACGAGCTCAACTCAATAGAACGGGACTCAGGAAATAGGTGCTACTACTACTCTACGCCCACACCGGATCTGGACCGAACTGTCTCACGACGAACCCAGCTCACGCACCGCATTAATGATTGTTTCTCAATCAGGAGCCTCTACTTCGAAGTGTTCCGTTGACCAAAGCAAAGGTAGAAGGGGGTATCTGCCCCTCAAAAAGCTCTATCCAGATGAGGATGAGGAACTACCGTTGTAGGATCGGAATACTACATTCCTATGTCTAGGGATAGGAGCCGTCAAAGAAGGTGCCCGAGGAAAGGATTATTTATTTCTCTTATGAGTAGGAATCGCTCTAAATATGGCACATGTCGCTGGGAACCTCCAATAGGAAACCTAGGATACGGATTCGATTCCCGAGCAGATAAACAGATCGTCTTGTTCCTTTGTCGCTCGTACCTCTAGGAATAGCTCTAGCGTATCCTGTGGTTAAAGAGAGAAATATTTCTCGGAAGCTGCTGTTAAGGGGGTAAGTGCACTCGTACTAATGGGGGCGAAATTACTTGGATTTCTTTGCTTTGCCCGGCCTGCCTTCGCTTCGTGGAGCCGAGGAGAAGATCAATTGGCTTAGCCGTACCGTATCTACAACTGGATAATTGATTTGCCGAGGAATAGTATTATTTAATTGATTTGAGCCGTGCCCTTGTTGGAAAGAAAGGGAATAGGTGTCTTCGGCCGAGGTGCCGTGACTATGGGGAAAGGGCCGTACCCTTCTATGCATGTGGGGATTCCAATTCCTAATCCTAGGCCTCGCTCGTCCCTCGCTTCGTAGGAATAGTACGAATCCTGGTCATCGCTAAAGCTGTTTTGCCAACCAATCCTCCCTTTCGATCAAGCAATCCTTCCGAGAAATCCGATTTAGCGCTGGAGGGCCGTACCTCTATTTACGATAATTGCTTTAGGAGCAGGTGCCTTTTAGGATTAGGATTCGGAAGTACCGTTGTTTCCGTAGAGGAAGCCGCATCCCCGAAGTGCACCATTCCTTCGATCAATAGAATAGGTTATTTTCTGGTTGCCGTATAGGGAGCCTTTGTTGGTAGGAGCCGAAACCCTGGATAAAAACAAAAGGAACCGGATTGCCGGTAAATCTCAATTGCTCCAGAGGAGCCTCTAATGACCTTTCCACACCTGTTGAAGGGAATCACTCCTGGCAACTCCTAGAATGCGGTTAGAACTTGTTTTTCTTCAGAAATCTGGGGAATCAGCCATCGAACTACCACTGCTATGATCCGTCTTCGATTCACCAGCATCAGCTATCGGCTAATGGCATTTTAGAAAGCATCTAAAACCTTGGGTTCCTATCGTTTACTAATAATAAGAGGAGTGGTGCCTTTAGATTGATTTTCTTGCCTTTATGCATCTCTCTTATCAAGTTATTTCTGACATCACCCTGCTCGCGAACATAGATCCAGCCCTTCCTATTGAGAACTCCACCTTGTATCCCCAGCTCATTGTGAATAAGCAGGTGATACATAGGAGTGAAGAAAGAAATTCCCCGTGCCGCTTGCCGTTTCAGGTTCAAGGAATGGGGAAGTGTTCTGTTGATAAATGGAGGTTTCACTCATGGGCGTAATTCCCTGCATTGGTGTGTGAGAATTCTAAAGCTAGCTTTATGGGAGAGCTGGTTAGGGCGTACCCCCGGTGGAGCATGTAGGTGGTGAAGGAGGATATCGTTCAGTGATGCTATGACTACTGACCAATCTGATCAAGAGTTCTTTACGGCGCAGATGTGTGTTAGGTTTCCTAAACGTTATCATTGATAGTGGGGGATCTCTAGGAGGGAGGGTTATTTCTATTCTCAACAAATGGATATCCATTCTATCTAGCCGAGGGATATATCCAGAAGGTAGGAAGTTTATCCTTCCGGCCAAGGAGAAAGAGACAAGTTTCCACCTCATCCGAGTCAGAGCTCTCAGTGACTTCCCCCATAGCAACGCGAGATGATCAGCCCATCACCCTAAAGGAAAGGAAATTCGAAGAAATCAGATCTTTCAGTGAAATAAGCATCTACTAATCTAACTAGCGAACCAATATGTCTATCATTTTAGGGTTCTTACCTTGTCTTGACTCTTCACCGAGTGAAAGTAATACACTACTACTTTTGGTTCGAGTGATACACTACGGCATGTTACGAACATTAAGGCACCTAGACTTGAAAAAAAGGAATCAATGGGGAACGTCCAACAGAAGTCCCGACCGATATGACTATTCCTATCCTTAAGCGAATGCTGGAACCAAAGTTTTTATACCCTTGAAGTGAAATAAAAAGCAAAGGGTATTGCAAATCAACTAATTGTTCTCTAATACCACCTCCTCCTGTATCTACTATTGGTTGACTGAAAATAAACCAAAAGCAAGGGTATCCTTCGTTGCACATCTTCTGAAAAGATAAGGGCTCGGTATCGGCTCAATCGAACAAGCTGAGGTATATAGGGAATAGTAGAACATATTGATTATCCTATTGGATTGGTTCCGCTCAGTCGAGATATGATGACTCAATGGGCATTGAGAGTTTCGATTCAATGTGGGAATGACTAAGACAAGTTAGGCGAAACAGATATGCATGCACCATAGAGGTTTATCCACCATAGGTTTGTACACAAGAATAGTAGTCACAGCGAGGGATGCACATAAATCAGATCTGCACTGGTATAAGTGATAGGTTTTGGAAACAGCATAATGAACGTAACGCACAGAAGGAATAGAACTAAATGGAAAGTCGCTGATCACCTTCAAATCGATTTAAAGATGAAAATGGGATGCAAAATAAGTGCAATAACTTAATTCTCAAATGCCAGGCTTATACCATTACGACTTGTGATTTGTTTACGGTATGGACTATTGAACAAGTAGTTTTACGGTGATAACAATAAGAAGAAAAAGTTTCCACTAATGAGCGGAGGCTCAGTAATTCATGTTATCTCACTAGGCAAGTCATCCCTACGCCAAGTCCAGTTGGCTACCAGGATCAAACCGCTTCGCTTGCACTAAAGAAATTCTAACAAGAACAACTCCCTAGCTGACATCTTAACCAACTACTTCGTAAGAGCCCTGGATGCTATACCGGGAACACCACAGGTATAACTTAGAAAAAGAGTCTTTTTCATGGTGAATTTGAAGATCTGTTGCGTCTGGCCTTTGTTACTCGAAAGCCGTTTCCTCGCTGGCTCCTTTTTCTCAAAACTGATACCGGGACCTTGCGTTTTTGTTTTATTTACTGGACTTGCCAGCGGAATTCCTTTACCTTTCAAGCAGAGAGCGATTTAGAACATTAGGTCGTGAGGCAGCACAAGGGAAACCGGCATCACGAATGAGAATTGCTGAGCTGCGAAAAGTGAGGTAACGATATTACTACTCCATTCGTGTTATCCAATATCAACTTAAGAAGGAAGCACGCGGGTACAGTATGACCCAGATGAAATTGAAGTTTTGAGAAGGTTTTCACGTGCTGAGCTAGAATTCTGATTTAGTTGTTCCTTGTCCGAATGAATGGAGTGGATGTGGATAGACCCGCGATTCGCTTGAGCATGAATGTGGATGAATTCTTTACTTTAGTAGGCGCTATCAGATTGATCCGTAAAAGGGTTTGTTCTATTATCTCACCTCGGTGTACCTTGATTGGTTACAGAATGGGTTGTTTTCTCACGTCAGAGTACGACTCCTGAGATGGGATAACCTCCAGGGCTTCTCCAGTGTCAACCAAAGGTAGCGATCGAAAAGCATACTACAGTAAGTAGATAGTAAAATACCTGATGTGGGTTGAAGATCACAACTTATAAAAAGGGGTGGGGTATAGAAGACTGGTCGGGTAGACGAGGCCAACTGCTTGTTATACGAGAAATCCACGAGCTATTCGGATTGATGGCTAACCGCCCCTATTTACTATGATATCTGTAATCGAAAGTATGCTAGCGAAGGAGGTATATCATGGGGTCCATAAGGTCCCGCACCATAACCAATTGGGGCTGCTGCTAAGATGAAACACAATGCCTTAATCAATTATATATAAGGCAATAAGACCAAGAAGATCGCACATCTAAAAACATCATTGGAGCTGGCAGAAAAAGACCACAAGGAGACACAAAGCTACGTGTCTAAAATTGAGTAGGTGTTCAAGGACAATATGGTGACTCGGCAGGATTTCTCTGATCTTTTTGTTAGTCAACTGGTTGTGGAGAGATCAAGTGTCAACTGGTTCACTTGTGATTCGCAGACTAATACGACAGAAACGTATTTACGGCCTAAGCTAAGCGTTCACCCTCAATGTTGGTTCTATTAAATGAATTGGGATCACTCTAACATTAGCAGGATTACTCTAACAAAAGATCCGTAGCTACCTGCTGCTGGGTGCACTTATAACACGAACCAAGTAAGCGGGTATCTGAGCTGGAAAGACCCAATTCATATTCCATTAATTAGATTAGGAAGCTTCTCGAAAGCAAAGTCTATGCGGCATTCCTATGTTCACATAAATAAGGCTAGTTATGTCCCCCAATATTTACTAAGGGATCTGCTGATACTCACAAGCTTCAAAGCTAGGAAACTCGGAATGGGAGACTTATTTCTTTTCTTGATGATTGCAAGCTGGTTTGTTTTGCTGTGCCAAATAAAGATAGAAGATATAGAAGTTAGGACGAGTTCGTGCCTGTAAAGAGGATAAGTGAATCACGAGGTCCAGAGATAGTGAAGAAGCTGCTTTCTCGGACTGGGTCATATTCTTGGGGCTCGTTAACGGTTGCTGCGGCGGGGTGCCACATTAGAGAGATTTCTTAAGCCCCCTACCTTTGCTTTATGACATGAAGATCTCCCATATTTTATGTCCCAGGTTGGAATAGGGATTCAGTATCCAATCTAATAGGAACTGGGCGCAACTTATTAAATAGGGGTGTACTTATGTTATGGCGCTGAGAGTCCAACAGAAGATATTTGAGCATGTTATCTGATTTAGAGGTTTACTTTCCTAGGAGATCACAGCAGGGAGATGCCAAGTGTGCGGTTCAACATGAATTAATGTTGTAGATTGAACAGAGAGAGATGCTTCAGACAAGCGCATGTATGAAGCGAAATCATGCTCCCATCCTAAACTATGTATGTAAGCTATAGTTGCCACATTATGTCAGCTTAATGGTGATGCCAGGAACAAGCAAGAACATAGACCGGCTTCTAGAGAAAGGGAGATGCATCTTGTAGTCTTCATTCTCTCAGTTCAGCTCCCCTACCCACTATGCGATTAAAGCAGAAGCCGAAAGCCATAATCCTATTAGTTTCAAGTTCCGCTTTGCCTTGGTGGAAGATCAGCCCTTACCTTTGTAAGATAACAACCCAGAGGAGAGCCTTCACAGTCAATAATCAAGGAATAATAAAGCGGGAAGGAGATAGAGGCTCCATAGCCGAAGGCCGAGATGAGTAGCCTGATATGGAGGATGCACCATACAGGGGATAATCAAGGCTGAGAAGATAAGCTAGATATCAAAGGATCATTGACGGCAATAATCAAGGCTGAGAAGATAAGCAAATATGGATTGAGATGTTGCAGATTGTCTGCCCGAAGAAGACACAGGATTTGTTGGAAATCACGTCAAAACGAGCTCACGAAAGTATTTACTTCTGCACTATTGTTTTCTATTATGATCTAGGTTTAGAACTTCATGGAGCAAGGCTTGTTTTCAGAACATTAGAGCCTGGAGAGAGCGAGGAATGAAAATATTTAGGTTATTGAGAGTCATCCTTAAAGCATGTACTATCTTGAGTTCACTGGTATGCAATTGTTCTCTAGACGGATGCTGGTAAACCGGCATTCCTCTCTGTGGCCTAAATTCACTAATGTGAATTGTGGTGTCTATTTTGTTCTCGTATTATCGAACGTATGCAAGTATTTCATTTCTTCTTATGATGTCACTTGTGTAGGATAGAGATAGAGGTAGATCACATTGGGATGATGCTACTCGGTGCTGCTGGCTTCGATCCACAAACAGCCCCCATGGTCTTTGAGAAGATGGGAAAGATCGCAAGAGATTCATCATCCTCTCTACTCATCCCTCGAGTAAGAAAAGATCGCAGCTCTTATCGGAAGCCAAGATCATAGGAAGTACAATCCAGAAGGCAAGACAGCCAATGCTATCCTCTAGAAAAAAGCTATGCCACCCACTGCTCACAGTAAGGAGTAGGAATCTTCAACCCAGAAGGGCGTGCAGGAGGTATCTGGCGGCTATGGAAGCCCCAGTCACTACACATGAATATTCAATGCCCAATGCAAGCAAGAAATCACTAACGGATGAATGGGATATTTTCGCCGCTATATAACGAACGAAAATACGAATGTTAGGAAGTTCTATAAAGTACGAGAGCTGCCCTTTCTCTTCAAATTCCCTTGATTCATCGAGGGCTCTTACGAAGTTATACCTTTAGTACTTTTCTTTTTCTTTTGACGACAGTAGAAAGAAATGGCTCTGCTCGCTTAGACTCGGGGCTCCGCGCTCTATCAGCTATCAGTTAGTTGGCGCTAGCACGCGACTTCAGTTGACAAAAGCGAACAAGATAGCGCTAGCGCCCGCGGAGAACTTTCGTTTGTTCGCCTGGCCTACTGACCTGCCGGTGAAAAAAAAAGAATAAGACGTAGTGAAAAAGTACCAAAACAACTGAAGCCTACATCCCACTACGTCTGGGTTCCCCCTTCCTATGAACCTTGAGTCAATAGGTAGGGTCAACTATACCAAAGTGGAAGGGCCACTATCTAAGCTATTAGTGGGCTGGTTTGAACTATTGATTTACTGAATCGAGTGAAGCTGTGTTGCGTAACATATAGGTCGCCAAGGCCTAGAAGTACAAGTGGTCGCCCTAACGGTCACTCTCAAACTCACTACTTGAGTGACGAAAGTCACTTAGCTTCTTTAATAGGGCTTGCCAAAGAACCCCTCCGGGGCCCCGGGAAGAGGAAGAAGGAGATAGAGCAAAGGTCTCCTCTTTCTATCCGCTCTTCCCGGCATGTAGAGATTGGGCTTATAGTCTAATTGGTTGAAACGTACCGCTCATAACGGTGATATTGTAGGTTCGAGCCCTACAAACTTTACGTCTTTTTAAAATACTCTTGGCTTTTTTAGAATATGGCCCATCTATTCAACTAAAATATTCTAGGTAAAACTGGATCCCGAGTATGTTTACTTGAAATTTTTCCTATACTGTAAAATCGGTTACAGTATAGGCCTCCGGCAAATGCAATTGTGCCTCCCAAAAAGCAAAGTCTATGATGTCAGCCGCCGAGGGCTTTCTATTATCAAACGAAATGCCATAAAATCTGAAAAGGCTGGCAAGCGGCTCGGGCAGTGGAACCCCGGGGTTGGGAATCCAGTTGGGGGGTTCAATCCCGTAATAAGAAGGGTTGGTAATCCAGTCGGGCACTTCCCCTTGAGGTAGAAGTTCGAAAACCCTTTGAGGATCCAACCCACGATGGATTTGAATAACAGAAAACGACTCCGTATTAATACAAGAGCAATGGTTGGAAGTTGTCTTTCTTACTTTCGATTACAGATATCATAGTAAATAGGGGCGGTTAGCCATCAATCCGAATAGCTCGTGGATTTCTCGTATAACAAGCAGTTGGCCTCGTCTACCCGACCAGTCTTCTATACCCCACCCCTTTTTATAAGTTGTGATCTTCAACCCACATCAGGTATTTTACTATCTACTTACTGTAGTATGCTTTTCGATCGCTACCTTTGGTTGACACTGGAGAAGCCCTAGAGGTTATCCCATCTCAGGAGTCGTACTCTGACGTGAGATACTTCGCTAAGGTTCAACCGTTTCGCTACGGTTTTCTTCCAATTTCTTCTAAGGAATCCTGATCAAATAAAAGAAAATAAAGGCCTTATAAGCGAAGGCACCTTTCTCTGTATGGAAAAAGGAAGAAGATGCTGCTTCGGCTTCCGTTTCTAGCTCTACTTGAGCTGCTTCGTCTGTTTCTCTTGATGTGGATGTCGGTGAGTCAGATCTCTTCTCTCACTTTCGGAGCACAGTTGGTCCTCAATTTGAAAACCGACAAAGGTGACTTCTTCCTTATTCACGCCTCGATGCACCTTTTTCGTGTTCAATCTCGCCTGAGAGCAGTGCATCGATACCATTCGTCTTGAATAGGGTAAGTAACTAGAACTAATAGAAGAGTCTTATTGGGGATTACTTCATTCTAAATTAGTTTACTTACCCTCGAATAGGATTTCGTTTTCAATAACAGTCGAAGAAGAAGTGGAGTGTACACTTTCATATACAGTTGAAGCAGTGGAGTGTTCACTTTCATATACAGTTGAAGAAGTAGAGGAGTCAAGAGTATGAGTATCAGAGACTAGGTCAGTTAGAGGTATAATCTCAGTCGAAGAGGAGTCAACTTTATATACAAAATCATAGGCCATTTGGGCTAGCTCTAGAATAGGAAGGTCAATCTTACTTATTGTGGAATGATGATACCCAAAGATGTGCTCTTGTACATGATTTGTAAGATCAATGAAATTAGCGACATCGCAAGGAATCAAAGAAGGATCAAATATTTGATAATTTGCTATTGTCGCGCTAATTAACATCAAGCCTACTGTGTCACAGTAGACATTTGCTAGTATATTGCTGTAAATTGGAACAAATTCTCCCGTGTGCGTTCTATGAAGGAAGATCTTCACTCGCAGCGGTTTCGAAGACTGAAGCTCTTCTTGCAAGTATCAACAGGTCAGAATGCCAAATAAGAGTTTCTTGTGGTCGAAATCAAATGGTAACCTGTTTCTATTAATCTCAAAAGCTTACAAACAAGCTTTAGCAGTATGTTTGCATGTCATGTTTTTGGCCAAACAGCATATGTGAATGGGCAGAGGCAAGGTTTGATACTAGAGAAGCCATTTTGCTTAGGGGATACCATAACAAAGGGGATAGGTTCCTCAGATTTTTCGGCACATCAGAATACCGTGTTGGATATCGAGGCTGAGATCAAGTTGGCTTTTGACTCCTTCTTCTGCTTCTGCTTCTGTTACTCAAGAAATGAAAGAGTTAGGTAGTCGAGGTATTCTAGTATTTCCCTGTTACTTTCTCATGTCTGTAGATACGAATACACACATGAAGTATTTGATTTGTGCAATTTATTCATAGGGCCAAACTCTATGGTTGGCAAGACACTTATGTGTTCACAAAGGCCATGGGCGAGATGGTCATCAACTGCATGCGAGGAGAGATACCGGTGGTAACAATCAGGCCAAGTGTCATAGAGAGCACATGGAGGGATCCCTTCCCAGGTTGGATGGAAGGAAACAGGTAAATGCTAAACCAAAATCTGAGGTTGCGGATGTCACATATATATGTGATGCATCCTCATCTGCTTACCAGATAATGAGCTATTTCCAGGATCTAGCAGTGCGTACTAACTTTTGACGGGTTGATGGTGAGGATCAAGTATATGACCTATATTCCTCACTATTAGAGGACTTCAAAGAGGAGATTCCATCATAATCTCTGGAAGCAAGTGTCAAGGAAGCCGTTAGCCGTCACCTTAACTGAAAGTTGGTGAAGAAGGTGTATATGCCTCTTGTCTATGGTAAGACACAGCATAGTGCAGCAGCGGGTAGTTAGTAGAGATGAGGATAAGACTTAATGACTTACTGGTTGGGTTGGGAAGCCGCTCCCACGTGATCTAAGCACTAGTCACTATGTCAGTCCACAGGAAGAAGCTTAGAGTCGTAACGGGGTCAGACGGGCTCTTTTATCGATCCTTTTTTCTTTGTTTGCGTGGTACAGCTAATGAAGTTATTCAGTCGTAAAGTACCCGAGGGCGAAAGGGATTCAAAGCCCTGTTTACTGAGACAGCCATGGAGATACGACCACTCAATCCGGTCATAGGCCTTCACCTTGTCGATCAGGCCCTTGCCAGTCCTGTTGTTGGAGGGCTTTATGGTATTCCAGTGACCTTGAGAAGGCTTAAGCAACTCTTTTATTGGAAGGGCATGAAGACTCAGGTGCGTAAATTCGTGCAGGAATGTGATATTTGTCAGCGCGCTAAGCCTGATCGCGCCAAAAGAGAAATCAAGATTGATCTCATTTGGGCTACGGAAATCGTCGTTTCACTCCTCCCCTCTGACTTAACAGCCAAGCCCATTAGGGAAGCCAAGTTCATCTCTCACCAACATTGCATTTTCTTCAGAAGAAAAGCGCGCACGAGGTAGTTCCGGTTTCGCCGGGTCAGAGCAATAATGAAACGCAAAAGAGCTAGAGCCTAACCTGACTGCCGAAAGGAGGGAAAGATAAGCAAGAAAAAGGGCTCAAAGAGCATAGCAGCTTGTGAAACGGCTAGTGGCTGTTTAGCCATGAAGTAATCAGATTCTAGGGATATGATTTCAGAAAAGTGGAACAAGCTCAAATAGCTTATTATGACCCGTGGTTAGTACGACTTATCCTGTTTGATCTTCTCGTACGGCTTAGAAAAACTGTGCCGATGTCCTTTCTACGGAGCCTAGGTATCCACCGTATCAGAGACGCTTTTTGACTCGACCCAAACCAACTGAGTCAGATAACTCCATTTTTACATGCGCATATGACCATCAATGCTCTTCTTTGCCCGCTGACAACCTTGAACAGTGAGGGACAGATGCAGATAACTATGCTCGTTCCATTCTAGAAAATACTTATAATACTACGTTCCCCCAACGATGTGGTTCTCGTGCCGTGGATAGTTAGTATCGGCCTGGCATCCTCATTTTCATCTACATACACAATTCTACTTGATTTGACTGACTTGCTTGTGAGACCAAAGAGGGGGAAAAGATGGATACGATACCTACTACTACCAGGCAAACCCTTCTTTATCTTTAAAGGCACTTAGGAGTAATGTCTGCTAAAGTGATCCACCTCGGACTGCGCTATTCTTCGAATGAACGGGTTTAGCTTGGGACGACTAATGATTCTATTTAATCTCTTTGTTCCTTTTTCGTTGTTAATAAGGGGATAGTGCATTGTGACCGGGGGAAGCAATCACTAGACCCGATAAGAATAACCCGCGAATCAGGGAGAATTAGTCTTTTTGTTCCTTGTTCGTAGTTAATAAGGAGATGGTGCAGTGCCTTTACGAAGGTGCTGTACTATCGACGATCTGAGGACGCGAAAAAAAGGAAAGAATCTCTGAGCGAGAGTGCCAAGATGGGAACCTATTCTTCGATCGACTACCGTGCTTATTATCTTTTTCCAATACTGCGAGCCAAAGGCACGCTGCTATTTAGTCACAGTCACATGCTCACCTTTGACTCTCAAAATCAAACCAGTAGCTTGGGCTAGCGAGTATAGTTCCCTGGCGCCGGGCCCTCAAAAAAGTCCATCGTGGCCATATCCCATGGTTTCTCTTTCTTAATGCTGACCCCAATGTTGATCGACCGTGCTTATTATGATATTTTATTCAATTCATACCACTCAAAGCCCAGGCCATTGGCTGCGCCGTTTTCTGCAACTCGTAGTCACAAAACCTTATTAATCTAAGTGATTTCTTGTCAACGGATCGCTATCGCTTACAAGAACGGATGCAGAAATGGGACACCTGAAGGTGAAACAAGAGACCCATACCCATGGTCATCTGATTGATCTACTCGGCTTCGGTACTGAAATGAAAAGGCCAAAGGCCAAACAAAAGACGTTTCGTCTGCTCCAGACGAGGTAAGAGCAAATGATCTTTTTCGTGATTTCCATCGTAAGAAGATCGACTTGTAGAAGTCTAAAAATGGGGAGCAAAGGAAGAGGCAGGCTGAGCTGACTCTTGTTCAATATCATTCTCATGATGTGTGGTGCAAAGAGAAGATTCTTGTGGAAATCCCTTCTTTCTAGCTTGATCAATTTATGTAAGAATGAAGCTAGTGACATTAAACTTCTGGCTCTTCATTATGAAGTCAACTACATGCCAAGACCCTTTATTCCAAGTAGATTGCATCTGCATTTCCTTGGGGAAGAAAGTTCCGTCAGACGGTAGCTTAGCCATTCATCAGATACATGTCGGAGATCCTTCTCTTGCGTAATAGTAATATCGATTGTTCCTCTACGAGAGCCAAGTGAACAATGAAATTACACAGCGAGTGATTACTAAGAAACAGCTAGCAGTATCGATATGACCGCAATAAGATAGTGAGTGAAGACAGTGCAGGTGTCGCAAGAGAATATCCACATGTGTACTTTACTGTAACCACGGGCTTTGTGGCATTCTATCTTTATCGAAGAGAGCTTATTTCTCACTGTTTCTACCATTCGAGGGGGAAGCCATTACGAGGATGCGAGCTTGCCAACAGAAGATTTTCCGATTGGAAGTCCCGGCAATGGCGCAAGCAGGCCAAGAACTGGAAGCAAAGCGGGTTATTGACCACACAGCTATAGTCAAATCAGAGAAGAATCCACGGCAGAAGCCTAGTGTGAATAAGAAAGTGGATGTAAAAAGAAGAGTGGGATAAAAGTAAAGTAGGGAAATGACTTGCCTAAGGCATTGAGAAAACCAAATCCTCCACCAGCTCCCCTTAAAGACAGGCAGATGTGAGCAGTAATAGCGAGCTATGAAAAAGTGAATCCACCAGTTGCAGCTTTAGACTGACTAAATGCTCTTTACTTCCCTTTCGTTTAGTTTCGATCCATCCGTGCTTAGAGGAGAGAGGAAAGCAAGAATCAGAACCCATTTGAATCTCCCTTTCATTTGGTAAATATAAGGCTAATGTGGTGGGACTGGGAGGCAGCCAACCCTGCGTAGTGCTAGACTAGAACACGGTCAGCCGCATGAAAGCGTAGCTACATTTTTTTTTAGCAAAGCCATGAGATCCTAGTCTTATGACTACTCCAGTCATCTCAAATTAAGTACTATGCACATACTATTCTCTAATAGGGAGGATGTACCAGTATTCCATATCGCTATCTTCGGATAGTTGTGCTGATATCACTCGTTCCACCCGACTCTTTAGTTATATAGAACCTTCCCCTGATTGATCGAATGGCTTCCTCTCTAGGGTTTTTAGAAGATGCCAGTAGTTCTGGTTGAAGACAGTGGACTTTGGCGCCTACGCTTTTAGAAGTACCGAGGAAACCAACCTAACATATTGATTATTTCAAATAACAGAATTCTCGCGAGGATCAAGGATCTCTGATCCAGAATGGGATGCGAAATCCTTGGATAATTGATAAGCTCGGAAGAATGGAAGTAATGTGCCTGCCATTCTGTTGCCAGGTGGTCACGATCCAAAGCTTTTGGGGCTTCCGTGCAAAGAAGAAATGTATTGATACTTGAAGGGAATGCAGGTGAAAATCGAGTATCTTTGGGAAATGGGACCGACCTGGCGCCTCAAGTTAGAAAGAGAATTCTCAGCTGGAACCCATGGAAAAGGGGAAGGGGCTTGGGCTTTACCTGGTGTGGCTCGTGGCCATAATAGCTCACTCGATAGGGTCTGCCGGACAATTCTTTTTATTCGGCGCTGGGCATATTCATTAGCCGAGTTTCTTTCTAAGATACTAGTTGGTTCACCCCAGGTCGAGCAGTTAATTAGTCACAAGCAGGCGTTTTCCTTCAATTGGTCACACTGGCTGGGGGTGGGGTATAGCAAACTCTAGCAACCGGAAAGGATACCTATGTTTACAATGGAATCGTTCTCATTGAAAAGGGGCACCAGAAGTTCAAACATCAGACCCATATGGCCTCGGGGTAGGAGAAAAGGAATCGATCACTGTTGGCACTCTAGAATTGCGTATATTGGGATGCGCCTGCGAACTATTGATACTTGAATTTCGTATAGAAGAATCCAACTCGAATGAAGATACCAACCAAGACTTCCCATTTTTTGGCGAGATGATCGGATTTCGTTCCCCATTTTCGATAAGGTATTAGTTTAGGTCTCTGCTGAGCCACTAAGCTAGAAGTGGCTATAGTTATGGGTCTCGTCTCAATCTTGAATCTTCTCCCCGAAAACTCTCTATTTAGGATCAATGCCATGTCCGAGTCAGTGTGGTTCCCCCGGCGCTGCTGTACTGACCAAGAGGTCTGATTCAGTTGAAACACCCGAGTTAGCTATTGATAAAGGTCGCTCATTGAAAGGTCCAAAGATACAAATCAATTAAGATGTAGCTTTCCCAGTTTCATACTTATAGTAGGCGATCCCTTGTTTTTTGACCCGGTAGAGCAATCCGAATTAGATTAGACTCATATAGAGTAGTAGGGTTCCAATTCAAAGTCGTTTTTAGCCGCCTTTGTTTCTTATGTACCGACCGTGTCTTCCCCAAGGGAAGTAAATGGATCGGTTTGAAAATCAATGAGTTCTTAGTCGTAGAATATTATTCTCGTCAGACTCGGTACCTAGGTCAATGGGTTCATAGAATTTTTGCCCCTTTTCGCGGAACTAAAAGGGCCTTCATCCGTATTTTCTCATTCATGTATCACAAATGGATCTACAGTAGGATTTTTTTTTTGCTCATTTGTATAATGAATTTCTATGAAATAAAGGTCTTATTGCTGAAATCTATTTGATTTGGGTCGGTAACGTTGGTGAATTAACAGAAACGGAAAGAGAGGGATTCGAACCCTCGGTAAACAAAAGCCTACATAGCAGTTCCAATGCTACGCCTTGAACCACTCGGCCATCTCTCCTACATAAATTATTGACCAGAAACTGAGTGAATAGCGAGTTTTCGTATCACTAAAGTACAGGTACAACCGATCACAGGTTCCATAGGGAGTTTGACTTCCTTTCCAATTTCATATTTCTCAACAACAACTTCTCTCATCCCCACGGATCTATTCCAAATTATGGAATCGTCCCATGTTTCTATTTCGATTGTATGGCGTGGCGTATACACGTTATGCAAACAGAACGTATGGTTACTTTACTCTATTTTCTCATGGCTTGTTAAACCTTTCTTTTTTCTCTTTGGATCATAACCAAATCAAAACTTCTCGAGGGAAGGAATTCAGTCCTTGGTTATTCAAGTTAGATGAAATAGTAATAGTTTGGCTCATTGGTATACTACGAAATCCAATCTGATTCAAATATGGAATATCTCTCCTTGTCGGGACAATTTGAGCAGAAAGCCCATATCTATTATCTTTTTTATCGAATTAGTCTGTTTTTTTGCTATTTCGTACTGTATAATTCCTTTGTTTATGGGATCATTTCCCCCGAGGGTTTCCAATCAATGGGGGCGTAGTATAGGTAGTTAGAGAGTGTTGGCTCCCCTAGCTTGAATTCTTTTTACCCATTCTTTGAGAGTGATAGGTTTTCTTTTTCCGTACCATAAATAGAAGAGCTCAGAAGAAAGACCTAATTATATAAAAACACGACCATTCAAGCTAAAGATTAGAGGATCCGTAATAGGACTCTCATAGACTTGCCAGGAAATCTCAAATTAGGAATCGGCTTTTCTTTTGCGCTAGGCTCAAACTTGAGGCCTTTTCCCTTATTATTATTATATGGCATATCCATACTTTAATAACCTAGTGCCTGATCGATTTCAAGCAATATTGACTGTCAGATAGAGAGATGCTGATAGGCTCAAGGATGGTATTTACTTATTCTAAAGAATATATAGAAAGGGAAAAGCTTAATAGCCACTATTGATCCCCTGAACAGAGCACATGATTCGGGATCAGGTGCGATGTGAAGAGGTAGCCTAGCCTTTTATGAGAATCAATTGGGAAGTGGAAAGGTGACATACCCCAACAAAGCAGTACGGGAATACGCGAGCGACTGGACCGCGCAGTCAGCAACGCGAACTGGTCAGAGATTTACCCGCATGCGGGAGTACACAACTTGGCAATGACCGGATCGGACCAAGGGACCACCTTCTATCCAAGGAAAGCGCACGCTCTTTTACTCGATCGAAAGCCGTATATTCTTCTGGTGAGAGATTTCCTCAATCTGTCCATGCGTTGATTCCATCAACAATGGAAATGGCTTCCTTCTCCTATCAGCTTCTTTCTATCTTGAAATCTTAATCCCCTTTCCTTGTCTGTCTTCCTCTCTTGCTCCGAGCAAGAAAACTTTAGTGCTAGGCTAGAAAGCTATTAGCGGAAAGGCACCTGAGAGTGAGTTCTAGTGAGTCCAGACTCTTCCTAGCGTTCATCAACGCGAAGCATGGCTGCAACCCCTAACTATTCTTTGATTTATTGATCTTCTTATGATTAGCAATGCTACTATGGTTTTGATGTCTTCTTGTGTCGAGCTCGCTATCTGAGGGTTTGAGATCATTGTAATAGCTAAGCGTGTGGGTTGAAGTGAGTAAAGATCTGAAGCTAAGGTAAATAATAGGTGAAAACACAAGAATGAGAAGAATAAACTACATCTCTGAATAGCTACTTTCTTACTTGACTTTCTGATCAATAGAAAAAGAGTTGCTGTCCACAAGTTCATGGCCTTAGAGTGATAAGGGAATTACGTGGAACCTCTCTTTCAATAAGCATTCCTCTTGTCAAAACTTGTTTAGCGGTGATTTCTATCGATCAGGGTTATCCCATGGATACTATTTGTATTTTGACTGTCGAGTACAGGGAATTCCATCCTAGAAACATAGCATCTAACAATATAGTTTACTGTTCCATTCTGATATGAAGGAAGGTGTCATTAGGGTTAAGCAGATAGGTAGGTTCAAAGAATGGGAGAACCCGACCACTGCTGGGCAAATGAGTACGAGCTGTCTAGCTGTGGACAAGAAAGGGGTACTTCGAAGAGCATGAATACAGCTGGCTGTGCTCTTGTAGTCATACCCTCGGTAAGAAGATCCTACCCAAGGATAGCGAGTGAACACTCCAACCATAAGCGAGCTAAGATAGTGGAATTCAGTCTATGAACGCAAGCCTAAAAGTAGAAGCAGTGAATCCTGTCTAATAACCACGGATGTAGAAAGATCTGGTGGAAGGCCACTGGATGGAAGGTTATGCGTAATAGAAAAGTCAAGTCAAAGTTTACCAAGAGGTAAGCCTGAATGCTTTAGGTTCGCTACGATAGTTGTTACTCACTGGGTGGGTCAACTAGTCATGGTATAGTTGTTTACATGGTAGCTGGTTGGTTCGACAGACCAGAGAAAGAGATTCAGGGTCATCCCCATGAGCTGATACAGCTCTTGTTTGGATCGCCTTCTGGTTTTTTCTAAGGATTATCGGGATTCATTCCAATTGTGGGTTGAGAAGGATGGCAAGCTGGTTACTAAAATTGGAGATACCCAGCTCTAGGAATGAAAGGGTTCATCACACCGGAACGAGGTAAAGGGCTACCCCTTGACCGAGTGAAGGCGAGCCTGGATCCAGAGAGTGATGGATGATGGAATGGATCCCTATAGAACCGCGAGGTACCCATTCTAACCCAGAAGGGTAAAGGAGCCAAGCAAGCTATCAGGCTGATACACCACTTGGTTATCTTCTTTAAGATCATCTCTCTTTCCTGCATTCTTAGCTAACTCGGCTTTTAGTCAAATCGCTAAGGGAATCAGGGTAAGCTGCTTTCGGGCTAGCTTTTGATCCATGTTCCAAAAAGTCTATGCCTGCGCTGGCGACCTATAAACAAGCGAATTCTGCCTTTAGATAAAGACAATTGGAAAAGAAGTCGAATCAAACCTAAGGCCTTTGTGGCATCGGTACACTCCCCGCAGTTTCAACTACAGTTTCAACGTAGGGGGCCACTACGGGTAGGAGCTCGCTAAATTCGGCCCAGGAGGAGATGTGAAGAAAGCTTGAATCGTTCATAAAAAATTCCATTATGGGAATCGGGAATAAGGAAAAGCAAAACCAGAGAATAGCTTTAGTAATGTATCCAGGCAGTGGCCCTGCTAGGTGACTTCCGGCAAGCTAGCTATATTGGCGACGACGGCCCGCCCCAGTACTGTCTTCCTTCTTCGTTTTTGAGGACCAAACATCGCTCGTAGTATTTACGAATGAATGTCTGTCTTGACTGACCAACGTCTTTGTGCGGAAATCCACGTCTGAGCCTAATGAGTTGAATCATAATATATGGTTGACGATTGATCCTTGTGCACAAAGCAGCTTTGCTGTACCAGATTACTGGAAAGACTTGCTGCTTCAGTCAAATACGCGACACAAACAAACCATATATGGATCAATTTTTCACGGATGCAGCCGGCAAAGCGCATTCCAAGCGGGGATTGTTAGTTCAAGCCACATTCTCTGTTTGTTAACAAGATGTCCTTTTGCGCTACATGAAAAGGGCCTTCATATTTCCTACCAGCAAGCACCCCCACTAACTCACACGTCATTCTTGCATCTCACTGACACTGGGCCCGAGAAACGGCAGAAAGCAAAAGGTGTGAACCTTGTAATCTTTTCTATACAGAAAAACAGACCCTCTTCGAAGCTGAACGTTGTGGGGCACTGCTGTCAGCAGAACATTTCCTAGTGTGTAAGCAAATTGAAAGGTGATAAAAAGGCAGCGAAGTGTTCCAGCGGCCAGCCACGACGCTCGCCCCACCGTCCAGACAGAGAAACCCCTCACCAAGCAGCGGAGCTCAGCATTTCCACCACACCGACGCCTCTGGTCTCCCCCGCGGTTCCCTTTCCCGAGAAGCAGCTGATCTTGGCTGGTACGTACAAGCCATATGGTGCAAATATTTATTATTATGACGTCAACTCTTTATATCCATATGTAATGAAAACATTTGCTATGCCTGGTGGAAAACCTGTCTTGCATGGTAATTTGGAAGGCCTGGAATTGGATGATATGTTTGGGTTTATTGAGGCTTATGTTGTTTGTCCTACTACTATTACTCGCCCATTCTTGCCATACAAAAAGCAAAATAATACACTACTTTTCCCAACGGGGGAATTTTTTGGTGTATATTACAGCGAAGAGCTGAAGTATGCCCGCGATTTGGGTTATCAGATTATACCACTCAGGGGTTACTTGTTTGAGGAGATGATTAGTCCTTTCGAAAGCTTTGTGTCAGACCTCTTCGCCAGCAGACAAGAAGCTAAGAAAAGTGGTGACGATGCTATGGCATATGTTTACAAGATTCTCATGAACTCGCTATACGGTAGATTGGGTATAAATCCGGAAAGTACTATAACGGAGGTATGCAAAAAGGAACGATATGAGTATTTGATACAGAACTCCAATTTCATCTCAGGTGACATGCTAAGCGATCATTACTATATGGTCAGTTAGAATAGGAAAACAGGACATGTTGACAACTCATCTGACTGGAATCTTCCTACTAACACAGATGTTCAAATCTCAGCGGCTATTACAGCATGTGCTCGTATTCATATGTACCAATACATTAGCAGACCTGACTATTACTACACAGATACAGACTCCGCTATTCTAGGAAATCCTCTTCCTGAAGATGAAATCTCATCTATGGAATTGGGTAAGTGAAAACAGGAGCACATTGTAAAGAATGCATACTTCTTAGCACCAAAAAGTTATACGTTACTTACACCCACTGGTGATATAATTCTAAAGCACAAGGGTCTAGCTAAAGACTTGGTTGATTATGAATGGTTTGTCTCACAATACGCCGATCTGTCTCGAACTAAGCAGGGCACCGTGGTGTACAACTTCTGATTGTTTATCATACTTTCATTCCGGAAGATACCGATATGTCCATTGGGAATTAGGATAAAAGCATTTGAATGAAGAAGACGGGGCCTTTCCTTGGGTATTGATACGGTTGTCAACTAATTCATATGACGCCTTCGGCTCCTGGAATCTCCCCACTTGAATGGATTTTCTTTCTACTTTTAGTGCCCATAGGAGGGAATTTCTCCTACTCGAGTCCTGGTCTCGAATCCTTATCGATTTAGAAGCAAAGAAAGTCATCTTGTAGTTAGAAATCCAATTCGATCAGTTCTTAGGTGGGCCAGGCCTAACTAAAGAAGAAGAGCTCTATTTGATAATACAAAGCAACCTAAACTAGCATTGATGGCGAACTCGGAACCCTTTATTTGTAGCAGGGACAATTCCTGAAACAAGTTGTCCTATCTCAAAATAATTACCCCAAAAGAGCCGATTGCCATCGTATTTCAAATAAATAGTGCCATTGCCATGTTTTCATTCGTTAGTTTCTGGTCCAGATGCGAGCTTATTAACTTGTTTGGCATTTTGCTTTCTTTTATATAAGCCCTTTCTTTAAGGTGATTTTGGAATTGTGTCCACTGCAGTACTATAACTCTCTTATAGTGTACTACATTACATGAAACGTAGTTCATGATTTCCCCTTCGCTCTCTTTAGCATTTTGGTTTAACACCACGCGCTGGTACCTTCCCAGCTTCTTCATCAGGTAACCTGCCAATTCAACACATTGTCAGCGGCATTTTGCCTGTCAAAAAAAATGAATGAATCAGTATCTCCTTTACTTGAACACGGGTTTCGACTTCCCCTCCGGAGGACCGGTGTAGCTCGCTTCGCTTACCGCCTTCGTCTTTCGCCAGGATTGAGAAGCCGTTGCGCTAATTAGTTCGATTTCTGGGTCTGCAAGAGAGAAAGTCGCCTAACGATTGGGAAGATAGCCTTGGAAAAGATACGTAGCTCGGCGCCTTCACTTCAATAAGGCTCGATGTTCATTGGGTTGAGCTAAAGGCAGATTCCTTTTTCATGGTTAGGACATGTGTCACACACTTTTTTGCCTTCTACTAGTATGTCATGGAAGAGAATCCAGAAAGGTGCGATAGTCTTGAAAGAGTTTATCGGTGCCTTTTGTGTATGCAGTGGGGGCTTTTTCCCTTGTTAGGAGACCTTTGGCCTTCACTTCATTTCGTACTCCAATACACAAGCGATTGAGACTTGAACTAGACTTTCATAGAGAAAGGGATCTAAAGTCCAGTCTTCAAGTAAAGAACCCGCCATCTATCTAATAGAAGTTTTGACCCTTTCGAGCTAGTTCTCGACGCCTTCCAGTTCTTGTGAGAGTTACAAGCTCGTTCGCTAGTCTCAGTCCCAGTTGTTGTGTAGGGCTTCTTTCTAAAAGGTAAAGCCAATCATAGGAGGGATTTTTGTTACTTGTAAAGACTTTTTTTAGCAAAGGTGCGATTCTCTCCTCTTACAATAGCCTGTGAGAATGCCTGTGCCCAACTATTCTGTCCCGATCTTAAGCTTAATTAAGTAAGAATGAGAAGTCTGGGAGGCAATAAAAGCATAAATCGCCATCACCAGTCATTAAGTAAGGGTCGATGAAATTGGGGGGCTTTCGTTGAAGATCTCAGTTCTTTCGCGCATATGGAGTCAGTCCATCCCGAGCATCACAAGCTTCCTGAACCTTTTCCTTCACACAGTGATGAGGTAGTCGAATTCCTATATGTCGATAACTTGCGTAAAAGCTCTTGTTGAGGTAAGAGTCCCTCTTAGATCTTTCGTTAGCCCGAACGTTCCCTCAGACGAAAAAGAATCGAATAAGTGACAAATGAATGGTAACACATGGTACCTATCCGTGGTCGGGAAATGCTTTGAGCCCAGTGTCCTTGCTTGCCTTGCTCTACCGAAGGATGGCACAAGGTTTTTCAAACAACTGTGTTCGGTTACCATATCTTTGAATGAAAAAGGGCCCGGGAAGAGGAAAAAACCTGAAGTCTGCCGAAATCCATAGATCTGGATAAAACCAGTCCTCTTTCGAGAAAAGAATCGAACCAATCCTTTCCTTATCCAAATTTCAGATCCACCAGACTGTGTGGAAAAGAAACACGAAATCCAAGAAAGAAGTCAAGATCGAAACCGATAGCATTGACATTTCTTTGTTCCATATTCATGCCTATTTATGGTGGTGAGTGCTTCCACCTCTACCCCCCCCTTCCTGTTGAGCCTAAGAGTCCAGTCATTGCTTGTCTCTAAAATAGTAGTTCTTTCCATTCTAGATATAGGGAAAAAGTGAGCCTCTTTTCAAGAGACGGCCACTCCGCGTTTTGATCAGCCATTTTGTGTGGGTCGTTGGACCTTCAGGCTTCGGGTTAGGTCAGGATCCTGCTATCATGGGCTGGTTCTGAAAAGGGCCTCGGACTTCCTATGAAATAAAGAGGTGTACAACTCTGGAGACGGATGCATCGAGGTGCCGGCCTGTGAGAACGCTCGTCATAGCGTTGCGCCATCTTAGATGGGTCTTTCGTTTTCAAAATAGGAGTTTTTCGGGTCTAGTTTACCGGTCCGTCAATAAATGCGTATGAAAAGTGCAATAGTTGATGTGATGGATGTGCCCGGTATCGATCAATGAAACATCGGCTCGACGCAGGATTTCAATAGAACGAAAAACAGGGATAGGTACTTCGTCCGCCGGTATCATTGCAGAGTCTAGCTATCTGGCTTGAAAAGGTGGTCCGGGAGCTTCCTCTCTCCCAGCAAGCAAGACGAGATCCAAGTGTTCTTTTTTTTTGATTATACAGAATGAAATTCGATTCTGGATTGGTTTAGAACAAAGGGAATGCGCGAGCGGGAGCAAAGGATTGGGGCTCTGGTTCTGGAGATGGTTCGAAGGAAAAGCAAATGGCTCCGGACGAAGTAAGAAAAGCTGGTCTTAGGTTTGTCGTAGTTGGAGTCATGTTTTAGCTGCCCTTGGCAGAGTTGACTGATAAATAATGGCTTAGTTTTCCTTCTTTTTCTTTACCAGAAGCAAAGAAGTTTAGAGTTCGTGCTTGTGCCACGAAGGTAGCGATCGAATCCGAGCTATCTTTTTCGACAGAACTTGTTTGACCACTCGCCGCTTCTTGTTCCAGCTAACCTTAGTATGTGGCTAACCTGAATCCATCAACCATTTATGTAGTGAGGCAAGCCATGCTATCAACAAATCCTATAAGCATGCGATCCATCAGCCCGGCCCCAGGTAAACCATAAGGCATGACCCGAGCATATGCATTAAGGCTTTGACCAATTATTCCAATCGATCAGTCCGATCCTTCTCCTCTTCCGTTCTTATCTCCAGCTCTTGGTCTTCGCCCTGGGAATTTTGTAGTAGACTAAGCCATGTATCAGAGCCGGTTATTTGAGTATCGATGCTGTTGGAGTCTAGCTTCCGACCAATCCACTTCACTTCGGAGGACATAACAGCTTAAGAAGAAATCGAGATCAGGCCCGTGGAAAGCACACACACACGCCTGGGGAATGAATCCACTTTTTCATTCTCAATACTAGGGGGGGATTCTCCGACCAATCGCTTTTCATTGAGAATAGGTCTTGACCTCAGGTGACTACATCGAATTTCGAAATTATTTTAGAAGTGGTAGTAATGGAAAGTGCAAACCAAATTCTCTCTTATTATCTATAACTATTGAGCTTGGTTGGGGGCTGCATGAGGCAAGATAGCGTTCGATCACTAAAGAAACTACGACTTGTCTCTGAATAGGAATTCCAGTCTCAGGTGAGCCGGTTATTGATGGGACGAGGGCTCTGCTCACCACTAGGAAAGGTATAGACCTCGAGAGGAGTAGGCGATCTCACTGCGTAATGCGTTAGTGCCCGTCTGGTCGAAGTAAGAAATAGCATTAGATACTGGTCAAACAGCAGACCCGAGCATATGGAGGACAAGTGGAAAGTGGATTCCAGGCTGAGGTGGTTGGGCAGATACCAGAGTATTTAGAAGTTCAGAGTGTAGCTTAAGCTGATCGAATTTAAGATGAGATAGTTTCCTTCTGGCGTAAAGAAGAGGGATTTAGTGCGATGAGAAGTGTGCCGTAGCAAGAAGCCCGCCGTTGCAGTGATCTCCTCCAGTGGGTTTTCCAACAGGCCATAGTACAAGGAGCTCTGGGAACTAAGAATAGTTGTTTGACGAGTTCGTACGATTTGTGCTAATTATAAGAATATCGGCCGTGTAGTTCAATAGGTTGATGCGGATCCTATCCTTGTGATAGCATCCGCATGAACCTTTGACTGAACTTCATCCTCGGCCGAAAAATACGGAGGTTTGATAAACTTTATTGGACCCACCCTATTTATAAGCGAAAGTGAGAAATCTACGGTCTTCCGGGAGAGCAATCCGAACCTAAAACTACTTTAGGTTTTGAGGCACCTAAGTCGTCCACTAAACAATTGAAGTATGCTTTAGAGTGAGCTCTACCCGGGTAGAGCGAAGGAACAAAACCAAGTAAACCAGTTCAACTGATTGTTGCAACCATAACAAATCGAATCAAGCAAGCCGAAGAGGAGAGCCCGGGACCATCAACAGAGGGGGAACCTAATCTAAAACAACCCTTCTACACTCATATAGCAAGACGAATGAAATATAGGCATCCGGCCACAGACAAGTGTCGCAGGCTCCTTTTCAAGACTTTAAGGTATGTCGGTTTCGCTTTCACCTATGGATTAGCTTCCTCATCTCTATCGCTTGCTTCGCCCTGCTTGAAGGCCTAGCTCAAAGCATAAGGAAAGTCACCCGCTTAAGGAAATTGCACTGAGTCACCCTAATCCAACAGGCATATTTGAAGTAATCTATTGACACAATAAGCGGAACCCAAAAGACAGTATGTCAGCTACGAGCCATTGCGCAGTCAGCCATATAAAGACAATAGGGAAGGACGCTGTAAGGCTTGCAGAGCTAATAACAAGTAGACAGTTGTTTGAGGCTTCAGCCTTATAAGAAGAAATGAAGTGAAGGGAGCGCAGCAAGCTAAAGAGAAGCATAAGGAAATAGCTAGAGCATAGAGGAGTAGAGTGACATGAGCAGCTAAGAGCGCGGAGTAAAAGAAATCAAAGCAAGGGAATTGCTATAAAAATCACTGGGCGGTCGGATATAAGTTTTGATTTTGAGACCCCATCCGAACAGTTTGCTTGTTCCCGAATCTAGTGTAGTCTTATGTTCCTGATATCTGCATCTGCGTCTGTATCTGCCGATCCGGCAACTCTTGCTTGAAATTAATAGAAATGAGGCGGAGCTACCTCGCTACCATATTGCCGCTGCATCCCCAAGCCTTGATAAAAGATCGAGAATGACTTCTCGTATCTAGTGGATTTATCACACCTAGAGCTCAAGACGAAAGAGTTTGGTAGTAGATGTTGTTTATCCAATCCTACTTACAAAAGGGCACTAAAAAGGGGTAATAGAATGGGAGTCTGACACCCGGGCGTGCACCGTCTGCTTCATCTTTGGCCAGGGCTCATGCGTTTCATTCCTTTCAAATGGCATAGTTGAGCAAGCAACAAGCATACCTGGATGCTTGCCCACAAGGTTTTCCTTTTTCTTGGGTCTTACTCCAGAAAAAGAGTATGAAAACTGTGATTCTGCTTACCTTGGGTCCAATCGAACCAACCCTTAGACAACTCTTTCCAGCTCCAGAACATGGTGTCCCTCTTGACTGAGGTAGGTAGAATTCTTGTCATTTCCTTGGTCAAGAAATCGGATCTACTTTTATAAGGCTGACATTGGGACGTTTGTTCGAGTAGGTTCAGAGTTTAGGATTGATGAGCGGAGAGCGAGTCAGTACATCTAAATTGTCAAAAACTACTCATTCATGCAAAACAGGCTCATTTAGCTCAGCTTATCAATGTGGTCCCAGGTCGAGTTCCGAGAAGATTGCTCGTTGGCCTACTCAAAAAAGAAAGGAAATCTGTCCTCATCTATACCTATACGTACGGTATCCAGATAGGCAAGACGTACCAGTAAGTTAGCAATCAAGGGAATCAATCACAGGAATTGAGCCAAAGAAGAACCGCTTAGTGGACACACGAGCGCCTACATCTGTTTCTGAAGAGGACTTGGAAAGGTAAGTAGGTGACTCCGCCGAGACTAGAGAAAGGTACATAGCGGATACCAGATTCTAGAAAACAAACGGTATGGCACCCAATACTGAATGGATAAGCAATTGGGGCTGGTGGTTCCCACTGTAGAATGTACCAGCACTGGGTCAAAGTTTTAGGCTAGGTGAGAGCCTTTCATAGGATGTGCCGAAAAGCCTATCATATCAACTTACTTATACGGAATGGAATGAATTTCACTCCCATTCCTTGGAGTTGAGGGTGAGCACTTGTCTTTTATACCGGTTTCTATACTAAGTCAGGAGCGATAGCGAAGCCGCCTATAGGAGTCGAAGGACGAAAGTCCGTTAGACCTGATGAGCCTCCAAGCCATAGCAACCTCTTGGGGAAATTACGAGCACCGCGTTGCAAATGCACGAGATCAAAGAAATCTAGCGAAGCTGTGGATGAGGCAAGATAGCGTTCGAACCAAAGTAAAAGGCACTTAAGTTTCATCAGATTCAGACTTACGGTCAGTGCTGAAACCAATGGCCGAACGGTTGGGCTCTTATCTTAAGTGAACCCACTTCCTTTTTTAGGACTCTGTTTTGCAAGGACTGTCCCGCTACTACTTCCTTCTGCTTGATCCTTTTTCTACAGGTCGGGATGTCATCAAAGCCAGGGCTTCTCGCCTTTCCTTTTGACGGCTCCTATCCCTAGACACCGGCCCCCGATACCAATACTAGAGATTTGCCTTGAGGCATTGGTTGGAAGGAAGCTCGAAATTCTTGGTTCGGTTAACCTCGATATATTGATTTTCCGGGACACTCTCCATTACTGCCTAAGGTGCTGGAAAGAGGTAGAAAGTAGGCCTAGGGTGGGCCTAGCGGATTTTCTCATCCTCTGCTCGTAGCGTAGGGATCCGGGGCACCGACCAGAAGCTAGACAGAAGAATGACCTTATTTTCCCTTACTCTCCATTTGGCCTTCGCTATTTGATTATTCTCTATGGTCTCTGTGCTTGGAAAAGGAATAGGTTTACTTTTTCTTTTATGCCTACTACGTACAGGGATATTTCAGATTATTACAGGGTCTTGCACCATGTGACGGACTTTCATCCTTCTTCTTATGCACTTGCTACTCAGGAAACCTCTTTTAAGAAAGACCAAGCTGAACCCGGACTAGGTATAAGAGATCCTTACACTCTCTCGCTAGCTTATCTACTAAGATAAGAAAGACCTACTGAATATTGCTTGGATAGCTACACCGACTTTATCAAGATCAATACCGATGCTTCTTCTAATCCATCGTCTTTAAGAGCAGGCGAGGACTTTCTTTTAGCTACCGGCTCAAAGAAAAGAATTAGCCGGCGGAAAGCGTGGTAATTCATTCATTTCAACCAGAAGGAAGGATCTGTCCCGATTCAAAATGACAAAACAAAGAGAATAGGCTAGGGGGCGTGGAAGTCGAAAAAGGACACAGGTTCTAGCAAATATGTGCATTGCCTGCTATCCCACCATTATCAGTAGTTCCTCATCGTGCCTTAACTGACGGTTCTTTGTACCATGATCAATTCACTCTCTCTCGAATCTTCAGCTTCCATGGCGCTTCTAGATTGTTCTTTCTTGTGTTGACCGTCTCTGAAAAGCTCGGTATGGTTCACTACATTCCAGCACTCTTTAGGCGATAGGGTTCTTCTTTCTCTATTTGAGAAGGGGGATCTGTCTAACTCACACTATGTTTAACACATTGACTTCGAAGTGTTCCTACTCTCCTCTATCTTCTTAGGTCCTTAACCATCTCCCTGAGAAAAGTAGACAGTAAAAGCCAAAAAGTGGCGGAATGAACGATCCTAAAAATCCCTCGAAGGAGATAATAAAGAACCCAAAGCAGATGGTATCCTACTGCAAGGGTGGTCTTAAGAATCCAAAAGAGGTTGCTCAGAAGAGATAGATGTATCCCAACCTCTATTGCTCTCGCGTAAAGACTTTTTTTTACGCGACAGGAAAAAGTGACTACGAATACGAATTCCCCTTTTTGTTTGCGAATCCCTGTTTGTATCCTTTGAGCGCACGCCCATAAGTAGCGATCAAATCAAGGAAATCGATCAAACGATCCCAATACCGTGAAAGAGAAACTTCCCAGATCCAGGGAAGCTTATCATAAAGGGCTTCGACAAGGGGTTTTATTCGTTCTTTGAGCAAAAATCTAAGGTCGGAATACCGGAGTTCTTTCTTTGCTTCTAAGAACATAGATTCCTTCTTCAACCCAGGTCATGACCGAGGGCGGGTATCTCACTCGCATATCTAGAGCCCAGCATCTCTCCTGAACGACACCTTCTGCAGACTCTACTGGTGGTATTTCCCGAGGCGAGGGTAAATATGTGCATTCATATCGGTCAGGAAACGACAATGACTCTTCTTCTTTCCGGGAAGCTATGGGCACCTCACAATTCTTAGACTAAATTAGTGGAAGCGAACATTCGTAGCATTCATTGTCACCGATCATTGACAAAAGAAGAAAAAGAAGCCGTACGACAACTTAAGGAATCTTTAGATTTGGCGACTATAGACTCAAAGGGCACAGACAGGCTGCTGGTACTTTTTTTTTAGCTAACTAAAGTCCAACTTCCTTTGTCGAAAGAGGATGAAACGGATCTTAAATTCAACTTAGCATTACCCGACTCGTAACTTCAAGCACAACCATCCATCTCAATCCAAAATCTCCGATCGTCTGTGATCCAAACCCTCCTCCGGTTTTGGATATATAGACAGTGCCTGCTCTCAAACCAACCAAGACAGCAGCAAGTTCCTATCGAGAACAAGACGACAGATCAATATGACCAATTTCTAGAATATCTCGGGTGAATACGTGCAAAAGTGTTGCTTAGCTCAGTGAAATGGAATAAGGAAGAGAAAATGTAGTGTGATAAGGGAAGATGCAAGTCAATTTTGAGGTTTTCAAGCAAGGGCTGAGATAGATATACAAACAAGAAGAATTCACATCAGAACCCTTTCCTGCTTCCCCTTTTTACCCATCGGACTTCCTACGCTTGCTTTCACAGTCCCCCTACGAGCAGCCCGGAATCAATGAAGGAGTTCATTCAGCACCGAGCCGAGCGAGCGTAGATTCAATATGTTTATTGTACCGAACGAAGGATTTGCCTTATCACGAAAGCCACATTCGTTTGAGGAAGTCACACGTCCTGTTCCCTATAAATAAGGAGATTCATTCTTTTTTTCAGAAATCCCCTCTTCTTCCTCCTCAAGCCCCTATCACAAGACCAAGCGGATCTCATCCTGCAGAAGACTCAGAGCGGATCTATCTAATGGCATGGCTGGCTGGCGGATGTGATCTATTCTCGTGTCACATCGCTTTCTTTCTTCTCCCTCCATTTTCTTCACTACTACCGCTTCTACACATAAATCAAAGAAGCATTGTGGAATAGTGGCATTTCGTTAATGGCAAAAATGTTCTTAGTGAAAGGGTTGCCGCAAAACTAAGAACTCAGAGCGGTAGCGGTCTAATCATATAGATGACCATAGCGGCATCATCCAAGCCAAACACGTCTCCTCAGTCAAGGGTCTTCTCGCGCAAAGAAGATCAAAAACATAACAACTGATTTCGCTTAATGCATGTCACCCACCCGCTCTCAATACAGCAAGTGACTCTCTCTCACAAGACAGAGAAAGATTACCGATTCATCCAATCCAATTTGATCAGAAGTGAGTTCATTGTTGTTGTATAGCTCCTTGACAAAACCATTCTCAGCTAATAGAAGCCGAGCTATCTATCCAGATCAGGGTTGAACGATCAAAATAAGGTAAAGAAAACAGAAATCCATTGCGATTAGAAACCAGTGACTCTACAGCCAGGGCTCGATGGCGATGTAAGATAGAAAGAATGGGGAGTTAGGGCTTCGGTTTCCTCTGTAGCCAATTCCAATTCCAAATCATTTGCCGACATGCGGACTCACTTCTCTTTTATGGGATGAAAGCCCTTATCCAAGGATTCACCCACGTAAATCGAATCAAGTACAACAAGTCAGGTCAGAGCTTGTGGTAGAAGATTGGGCTCTGCTACGCAGATCCACTCAACTAGGAAAGAAGTACGCATTGCTGACTGACTGTTTGAACAATCCTAGTTACTAGTAGCTAATCAAGTCAGAGTAGGGTGGCCGAGAAGCTTCTTGCCGGTGCCCCCCAAAGCAAAGCACAGACTCTACTCACCCACGCGTTTTCCACCTACGGAGGGAGAAATCATCGAAATATCCTCCTCCCCACCCGAAAACAGGACGAGAGTGGATAGGGTGACTAAGGAGGCCGTAAAAATTAGTAGTGCATTTTTGAAAGATAAGACTAAAAAAAGGCGAGAGCAGCATAATTGTTAGTTAGGGGTAAGAGGGGACGGGCCCGTATAGAAAGTCAATCCTGATTTTTCCGATATGCCGCTCCGCAAGCAAGGAGTGCCACGCACGAGCGGAGCGAAAACTAAGCAAGGGGAATTCCGTCATTCCATGGAAATCCTTTGATTGTTTATAGAATCAAAATAACTAGATAGTCTTTCTTGTTCCACTTGCAAGGCAAGGAAAACAAAATGTCAGTTTCGTTATTACAACCTTATTTTTTTATGTCAAAGACAAAAAGCTACGCGCAAATTCTCATTGGATCTCGGTTGTTCTTAACAGCGATGGCTATTCATTTAAGTCTTCGGGTAGCACCACCAGATCTTCAACAAGGTGGAAATTCTCGTATTTCGTATGTACATGTTCCTGTAGCTCGGATGAGTATAGTTATTTATATCGCGATAGCTATAAACAGTTCCTTGTTCCCATTAACGAAACATCCCCTTTTTCTTCGCTCTTCCGGAACCGGTACAGAAATTGGTGCTTTTTCTACTTTGTTTACGTTAGTGACTGGGGGGTTTCGGGGAAGGCCTATGTGGGGTACCTTTCGGGTGTGGGATGCTCGTTTAACTTCTGTATTCATCTTGTTCCTTATTTACCTGGGTGCACTGCGTTTTCAAAAGCTTCCTGTCGAACCGGCTCCTATTTCAATCCGTGCTGGACCGATCGATATACCAATAATAAAGTCTCCAGTCAACTGGTGGAATACATCGCATCAACCTGGGAGCATTAGCCGATCTGGTACATCAATACATGTTCCTATGCCCATTCCAATCTTGTCTAACTTTGCTAACTTCCCCTTCTCTACCCGTATCTTGTTCGTTCTGGAAACACGTCTTCCTATTCCATCTTTTCCCGAATCTCCCTTAACGGAAGAAATAGAAGCTCGAGAAGGAATACCACTAAAAACCTAGTTCGCTCTCAAATAAAAACCTAGTTCACTCGCTAAATCATCCATGGCTGAATGGTGAAAGCGCCCACCAACCTAGAAAGACAAAATGGGTCAAAAAGTAGGTTCGATTCCTACCGGATGCACAGCCTCTTAAAGACAGAAACAGAGGAGGGAAAGAAGGTAGTATAGGGAACTTGCTTTTGGATTCTTATCGAAAGTGAATCAATCCCTCTAACACTTCTGTTAGTGTTTTATGAGAAAATCTTAGCAGCCTAGACACAACAAGTGTGAAAATCCTTAGTCACTAGGCAAGAAAGCTCGATGGGAACAAAAAGGATACAATTAGTTAAGAATAAAAAACATGTACAATTTCAAAGGAAAGAAGGAATGGCAAGTTTCCCTCCATTGAACATCAATCTATCTAGAAATAGGTAAAGGAAGGCGTATCACAGGGGTATTTTGCTTTTTTCTATTCACTCCCATGGGGTTCTAAATTGAAAACATGAACACAAACGAAATCGTATTGAAATGAAATCAAAAAAGAAAAGGGAGGAGTAGCTCTTGGTTTAAAGAAAAGGGAGGAGATGGATCGAATTCAGTCTTTTTCCTTTCTTTGATGATCTTCAACACATCTATTTGAATTCCCTGCGAGTGAAGGATTTCTCGTATGGAGACTCTCCTCTTGAGCGCTATCTGATCTGATTTTCTTATTTCAAATATGGGACCTGCCTTTTTAATGGGACATCCCGGCAACAGGCCTACTCATGCATGTGGCCAAGTACTCGACCAATCCTCGGAGCGAAGGGATGAACGAATTCTCGAGGTTCATTGAGGTCAGCATCACATGAAACCTTTAGCACTTCCGTTCGTGGGCCTTTGGATGGAGTATGGCTGGAAGGTCAGCCTAGCTAGTCTTGTCAAGCAGTTCCCCTTTCCTCTCTTCTTATATCAACTTCACATCCTAAACACCAAAAGGAAGGGAGAAGCGAACTCGACCCGGTGGTTTTTGATCATTTTATTGACGCGATTTTCAATGAAAGCTGAGATGGGGTAAGTGTGAAGAGTCAACTATTGCCCTACTTTTCTTATTTCTTAGAAGAATTCGCCCAGTATACTCCTAAAATATGGATTATCGCTCTACTGAATCGAAAGAATGACTCTCGCGTTTGGAACAGATAAGTTCGATACGGATAACAAAGAATCGAAATTGGAGAGCAGGTGCCCTTCCCTGGTTGTTACCCTCCAAGCCCCAAAGGAAAAGCCCTGATCATTTGAAAAAAAAGATGCGTCAATCACGCATTCTAATTGGTGAGCTTATGCCCGCCCTAGTTCCTTCCCCGCTCTTAGTTTGCTTTACAGGAACCATTTTCGCGAGGAAAAAGAGGGTTCCAATGAATCCGAGGAAAAAAAGCACATTATGGCCATGAAATTCCTATTCTTCGAAATCTCACGACATGGACTCGAACCACCATTTCTCCTTTTAGTAGATCGTGATTTGGTCTGTCGTCCTCCTCATTATAGTCCTCCTAGAATTCCAGTCTTTTCGCCGGAATCCGGGTTGGATAATCTATCAAATGCTGGTTAAGTGAATTCATATCGGATTATCAATTCATTTGCGTCGGACCTTCCAAAAAATAATGCAATAGTTTAGGATTTGCCCGCAAACAGTTTACCCGGTCAGTTAAGTCTCTACTTTAAAAGGTAGAAAGTTCTAAGTCAGTGACGATCCCCGATCTTATCCCATTCATACAAATGAACATATTATAGTATAGGCAAGTCATCCCTATTATTAAGTAAGTCATTCACAATCCATATCATTATCCTTATATTTACTAAGTCCAATTTTAGAATACTTTTTTCTTTTTTAGTCCCTTTAATTGACATAGATACAAGTACTCTACTAGGATGATGCACAATAAATGGTCAGGATAGCTCAGTTGGTAGAGCAGAGGATTGAAAATCCTCGTGTCACCAGTTCAAATCTGGTTCCTGGCACAGAAAAAAGGATCTACCGAATAGGTATTGATACAAATTACTCGAGATGGATTGGGATACATATTAGTGAATAATATAGATGGAGTATGATTTATTCATCTAAGTAGAGAAATCTCTAAATAGAGACACTTCTTTTTCTTTTTAGAGAAGGGTGGGTCAAAATCTCAGGTTCTTTTCTTTATGGTACAGAAGGAGGTGAGATTAGGTTCCCTTTTCTTCATTTTTGCATTTCTTATTCCGCTATTCTGAATATTTGGATTTCTTGCTTATCTTACTTTCCTAGTTGTTCTAAGTAATGCGAGCGGTACAAAGTTCGTGGTAGGGAACTTCTTTGAGTCATCGTATTTTGCAGTTCATACGAAGGAAATTAATATGTGATTTTCCAAATTGGAGAATCGAAATGAAGCCTTTTTTTTCTCAGTCTATCTGGACCCGTATAATAGGAATGAATTCGAATTGGTTAATAGGAAGTGCGCACTAGCACGCTTCATATTTCTATACACAAGGGCCCTTAGAAAAGCTTGTTTGGCCGTCCGAAAGCAGATACAGATATCGGGGAGCTATATATCTCTTTAGATGGTCGATCTCGGTTATTTGAATTGATCCTGGCCTATCTCCATAGCGCTCACCCAGAGGGAATTCACTCAGCTCTGGGCCGCATCCATCTGGTTGGCATGTTGAATAATCAAATTCCTTCCTTGGGTCAGATCTCCGTTCCGGGATTCCAGATCAAAATGATCCCAAACGAATGGATTTAGCTTGCCAAAATCATTCAATCGGTACAACCCAGGAATATTTGGACAATGTTATCTTATTAAAAAGAAAGGAAATGTTTGTTCGGTAGATCGCCTTGCTTTTCTTTCACATTGGGGTTTAGTGGCAGCAAGAGGCAAGCAACTCTCTTCCGGCAGAAGCTAGCTTTGTTTACACGCTTACCTTTCTCTCCATGAATGTAATCTAAAAATGGAGTAAGTGGGGCAAGTCAGGCAGTAGATAGCTAATATGAACTGATCTTGCAATTTCATATGCCAGAGTGAACTATTTCATCTTTTTATTGTAATTCAAAAAGCATTGGAAATATGCATCATCGATGTGAAAAGCCATTTAAAGTGACTCGCACAAGTCCTTTCTTTTTGAATGAGGAAAAGAGGCGCATAATCGATTCCGGATTTAAGGTGCCGACTTCCTTTCTTAAGCCAATGCACGCGGGACAGCTGCGCGAGCTCGAGGGCTTTCCCTTTCCTACTCCGACGATGCATCAACAGCGGGTACTTGCCTGTTTACATTCTGTGCTCCTTGAGTCGCAACTCATCCTTGCCGTCCTCATGCGCCGCACTCGATGTCTGAAGCGCCTACTCATTTATTGATAACAGAGGGGACCCCAGGCACATGGAATGGAATTGAATTGATGGAAGCTCAGGATTTGCTTCCTAATTTTTTTAGGAGTTTTCTTTTCCGTAAGCCAATATCGGCCTAGAAGATCGCACAATCAGTGGGGTAACAAAGATCGAACCCTGGGCTGCCGTTCCAGTACAAGTTTTTACCGTTAGAATAGGAAAAGCCGGGTCAAGAGGGAAAAGGAACCGTGGCACTTCACGTAAAGAGAAGCTTTGTCTGAGCTGAGAAACGCTCTGGCTAAACACCTTCCTCCGAGCAAACGCAGACCTATGAATTCGCGTGGCTTAAGAAACAGGAAAAGCACGACCAATTGGGGTGGGGTAGGCACGGCAGCTTCTCTAAAGCACGGCAGCACTGAAGCACATTTCTCGCGGGTTCACATATAATATTTGTAGGGTCACCAGACCTAACGAGTGGAGTCATCGTTCCGCTTGACCTGAAAGAATGGTTGAGAGCCCCTAGCCGAATGAAACAGATCGCGCATTCTTTTCCAACTTCAGGTGCACTTTTGGCTGTTAAAGTATCAATTCACCACTGGCCATATGAAAAACTTCACTATCTTGAGCTTGAGCTCGACAAAGACTATTTCTAGGAGATAGACGCTGTTTTGCCTCACTTTGATCCAGTTGGTTCCTGAACAGGAAGGGGGATAGGTAGGTGGAGGATGCAACGAAAGGTCTCACTGGCTGGCGCCAGGAGGAGATATTGAAGGAAGAAGTGGTGATTAGAGAAGAATGGCAATGGCGTAGATCATTCTGAATTCCATCTTTGAACCCTTCCGCACCCCCTATTTAGTAAGTGGAGAGAAATACGAATTTCTATCCGGTAAGCGCTAAGAAAGTAAGAGCGACCTAAACCCTATCATTTCTTTTTTCGAGTAAGAAACACCGGTTTTGAAAGAATCAATGGTTTCGCAATCCATTTGCGCTTAGGTCAAGTTTCCTCAACATTATGGGTGAGGTGGAAGACCAGCAGCATCAAGCTCGGTGACAATCAGGTAACAAACAGCTCGCAGTCATGTCTCTAAGCAGGGATCACCTGATAGTATTATGAATATGGTACCTACCCCTATTTAATGCAGTCTACAGAGAGATCGGAGAAAGCTAGCACTAGAGCTGGTAGAAGAAAAGACTGGACTGCCGGGACTTGATTTATCTCTCCATGTTTCTCTATGTCAATTCGATAGCGCTTAGTACTGGATTAGAGGAAAAGGGGCTGCTGAGGCTGGTGGATAAGATCAAGCCTTGCCTTTTCCCTTTTTAAAGTGGGCATCCTCTTTGGAAAGTAACTAGACAAGACCTGGCGAAAAAGAAGGGTTGGTTCGGTGAAGTTCGCTATTCTAATTGTGAAGATCAAAATGATGGTTTGGATGAGCAATTGGGAAACACACACGGGGTCATGGACTAATGTTAGATGCATGCATTTCGGATAGAATGTCACACTGGCTCTGGAGTGCCCGGGTAATATAGAAGGAAGGGAACATCGTCTGCGAGCTCTCTATAATAATCCACTTGATTATTGCAAAGGCTCCAACAGAGCAAAGTTGTACAAAAAGAAGTATGCATATTAAAGGTCCCCTTCGAATTCAAATGGAAAGCAAGGGTCCCGAATGAAATGATAGAGAAATCCTTGTTATTCACGGAAATAGGATCGGAACAAGAAGGAAGAACACGACAAAGCTGGTTGACAGCTGTGCTCTATCAACTATCCAAGTGGAAGATTTTCTTACAAGGCAGCTGGAATGCTAATTGGATGATCGGGCCGAGGGATAATTAGTTGGTATGGCCCAGCTATCATAATTCCCACTGGAATAGGAGAGTAATGGCGCGGCGCGTACTAAGGTTTGGTGCGTGGCCAGGTTGTATAATTCGAGCTGACACGAGTGGGGCGTTCAAGACTAAGGAAAGCAATCGTGGTACGATTCTATCAATGCTTTTAGCGTGCTAGAACCCGAGTTAGGGTAGGTCGACGAGAGATTGTACACAAAGACTACCTAAGCCAGTCCTGGCGCTAAGAATTGATTGAGCAAAAGAAGTTTTGTAAGCTGTTATCATAGCATTCCCTCAATAAGGTATTTTAAGGTTGTTTTCACCTTTGTTAGAAGGCCACTACTCTTTTCCAAAGGTCCACGAGTCGAATCAGTAAGATTTCATCTTAAAGATTTCTCACCACAGTGGCGTGCTATTTCATTGTTTTGTTATCTAGTCGGGCTATATTTTAGCTATCTAAATCATCAAACAAAGAAGCCAAGGACTGGTCAAAAGAGAGGAGGGACCTTGTGTATAGAATCCACTCATTCCAAATGCCCCACCTCTATCAAATTGGTATTCATCTCGAAGGAAAATAAGAGAGTTTTGTTTTGCCACAATGAGTAAACAACTAGTTTGATTTTGAAAAAGCCCATTTTCACAAGGAAAGTCGTACGAAGGCAAAGCGGACAACGGGAAAAGCTTTCAACCTCGTTTCAGTTGATTTCTACCAATGAACCTTCCCTAAAGACATGTATTTCTCCTTCCAATTCACCTTCATGTTCCCCAGCGGAGTATTCAACCAATCCATTCCTAGCACCATGTCATAGGCAACCAGTGGCAACAGCCTCAGTTTAGCTTCCAATTCCACTCCTTGCACCTTCCAGGTACCCCCTCCGATACACTGCTTTACTGATTATGTTCTGACCATTAGCAACCATAACCACTATGGGAAATGTTTGTACCAGCTTGGCTTTGATTTCTTAACCTAAAGTTTCCTTCCCTCAGAAACCAGCAATTCCCAGATCAGAAATCCTATTTCCAGCTCCTCTAGTTTTCTTAAACCAGGACTTTTTATTTATCCAGCAGGGATATTACCGAAAAAAGGGCTTCCGTTCAAAGCTGAAAGAAAGAGACTGGTCCTCCCTCTTTGCCTAGCGGTTAAGTAGATAGTAGGTCCCCCCCTGGCCCTGCAACCAAGAGTCACTCGTCGAAAGCTGACCAGGAAGACAATAACAGCTATTTCAAGATAGCAGAAAGACAAGGCAATAGGAAAACAATCATACCTTGGATAAAAAGGGCTTTTCTATGTGTTATGCCCTACGTTACATTCACCTTATTTATCTGCATTCTCTTCCGCAGCGAGCTAGTATGCCCAAAGCCGGCAGTGCGTAGGAGGTCACTGATCGAGCACTCTTGCGCCGACGAATCCGGTCTTAGATAGAATGAATAGGCGAAGAAAGGACAACCTGCTAGTAAGAAGGTTTCTTTCTGACTTATGGAAAGCCTTACCTCTTTCTTGGACACGTTTTCGCTGCGCGCCTCTATGATAAACGAAATGGCAGACATGAACAAAGCATATAGTTGGTATGACGAGATATTCTTCTTTCCCGACGGAACTACCTTTCGGCTTCGCTAAAAACACCTGGGCTATGCCTCAAAGTCTCAACACTGGCCCGGAGGAGAACACTAATCTACGCATAAATCAAATCTCTGTTCATTTTTGATTCAACTGACCGAGACTAGCAAATCAATCCTTTTGAAGCACTCAGCTTTCAGACAAGTCTTCAGACTGCCATGTTTTAGCTTACTTACCTTTGCCTGCCAACGCTAGAAAAGCTAGCTTCCTTGTTTGTGGTACCAGGAATGTGTCATCTTGATCAAGGAGTCTGGAACTCCATGCTGGGGATGTAGGAAATGCTATTCGTGCCGGTGAATCGACGAAACTATGTCCTTTGCAGCTTTTTGTGCAATGTCATATGTCGTAAAAGAAAATGTTGGTGCAGGCTGTGTTCGTATGCTTTTTCAAAAGCAAGAATTACTACTATTTATTGACTTTATGAAAAGAAAGTAAATTGACACTTTATGTCTCTCTTTCGAAATTGAAACTTGAAAATAGTAGGAAACGGAAAGCAAGAACGAAGTAGGCGAGGAAAGGCATACATAGGTCAGAAAAGTATGCATGGTCGTCACGGGTAAGGATTCTCATTCCAGCATTCTTGGGTCTAGTTTTGTTTGGACTTGGGCTTAGATGTAGTGGGTTCTTGGGCCACTGCTTTACCTTTATCAACCTTAGAAGGAGCATTAGTCTTTGACACATCAATCAACCTTAGTAGGAGCATGGGATTTGGACACATCAGCACCAAACCTGTTGTTGAAGTCGAGTATGAGCTTCTATCCAATCGAAAGAAGAAGCAAAGGCTTTTCGCCTTATCTTTGCATTTAAGTTCTCGAAAGGAGAATCGGAGGCTTTACACCTATCTTTTCTACTTGCTTTTTGTTTTCTAAAAACAAGAGATCTAGGAAATGAAAGGAATTCATTATCGATAAGCTGTGGGTAGAACATCACAACGATAGAAACATGAGGAAAATCGTCTTCATCAATTGATATTTAGCAATTTTGTCTATTTTCTAGGCTGGGAAGAGATAAGATATTGTTACTGGGCTAGGATGTTCATTTGGGAAGGATCTCGGATGAAGCTCCAGAGTTCTTGACCAGTGGAGTCAAGTGGAGAAGGCGTTACTTGATAGGAAAGCAGATTTTTTTAGCAGGAATTGTTGTTGTTTCAGCGCGGTAACGAAGGATGTCTTTCTACCTGCACTTGACCCCGGAAAGTTGTGGTGTTTTCTATCTTAGAGGATGAACCACGCCTTTATGCAAAGGCGATGCCGAAGAACATAAGCGGTTGTTTAAAGCAGTGGCGGCGCATCCGCCTCCAGAGTCTTTCTAGGTTTGTTCAATATCATTTATATGTCATATGCCAAGGGCTAAATATACGGTAGCCGATTATATACTCCGCGTAGGGCGAAGTTTTTCCCAGTTGGTAGTTATATATAGGTATAGCTGGAGCCCTAGACAGTCTAGCCATATATCAGAATATCATATCATGGGTTGTGGGCTACTCTGGAAGGAGTGGTGACCCAGCGCGATAGGTTGCTTTTACTATTACAAGACTGGCTTCCTGGTCAAGTCAGCCTCCTTGAGTTTGTCTTACGGACGGAGTGGGCTTTTCCCCAGGGGGTCTAGTTTTAAGGCAAGTAGGCCTATTGAGATGCATATAACTACCTTTTTCATCTTATCACCCCGCCTAGCGACTTTGCAAGCATTAAAGGCTAGGCACCTAACAGCGGTTATTCCTCCAACAGGTTATTCTGGGTTACGCTAAACCTTCAAGCCTTCTACCAGCAGATGAATACTTAATCTATCCCCTCTGCGCACGGAAAGGGAAAGCTACTCTGGAAGAGTATATGCCGAAAATCCTATGTTTGGAGTGACCATGAACACACTGCTTGAGACCCTTCTTTCGTGAGACAGTTGTGATTCCGCTTTCATGTTTTGGATTGAGCTTTGTCACTCTTTCTATGCCTCTTTATTTTTCTTGGAGGACAACACACACGCGGCGCTAAGGTTCCCGTGGCAACTGAACTAGGATTCGAAGCCAGGATGAGCGGATCTACCGCTCCAGGTCCTTTCCTATTCTTATACTAATATGTGCAAGTTCCTTGCGTTTAGAACTAGAACGTGAGGTATAGTAATGGCGCATGTGTGATATTCTATTGATCTTGTTTATATTTAGGAAAGCACTCAAGCAGGAATGGAGAAAATGTCTTCTGCTGCTATCTTATCTGCTAAAATGGAAAAAATCTTCTCTTCTTCTCTATGTCACTAATCAGAGTCGGAGAGACCCATGAGACTTTCTTTTCTCCCGGCAGGCTCTAGCGCTACGGCAACGCTTATGGCTGCAATCCTAACTGCAATGGCCCTCGCGGATTTAGTGCACCCAATCCATTAGGGGTTCCTGATAGTGAGATTCCTCTAGTCAAGTCTAAGGATTGAGTATGAGGGATTTCATCCAGTCTGTTTCCATTGCGGAATGTATGGTCACAGAATAGACTCATGCCCCGGCTTATAGTATGCTGCTTGGAAGGCCTTGGATTCACACGTCTGGTGCTGCCCCGTCTTCTCTGCATCAAAGAGTCAAGTATGCTGTTGAGGGCCATGTGGTAACTGTAAAAAAGAAACTTTGTTCTATCTACTGGATCATTCCCGTATATTGAAGCCGCTGAAGAAGCTATTGAGACTTCCTTCCAGTCACTCGAAATTTGGAATGCTAATTCTGTTTCTGAGGGTTCCACTATGCCCAAAGATGTCTGAAGCTTCGAAGATGGTAGCAAGATTTATGCTGAACAGCCCATATCAGAAAGGCAAGGGATTGGGCAAGAACTTGCAACGAATATTCGCCCCAGTGGAACTCCCTTCTGCTGATGAGAGATTCGGGCTAGGATATGAGCCCAAGAAAGGAGACAAAGAGAGAATCATTCAGGAAAGAAGAGATAAGCGATTGGCCCATCTAGAGGGGAAGGGAACCCCAACACCAGCTACATCTGCAAACAATAAGGTCCTGAGAGGTGGAGGAGGGCCATCCCAAACATGCAACATATCCTCCATTTTAAGGTCAAAGAAAGGGTTCAGGTTTGTAAAAAGGACTGTTCGCCGGTCGGGCTATCTTATAGGCTGGTTTCTCATTATACTACACGATTACTCCTTTCACAATAGAAAAGAAAAAGAAGGCTTGGGTTTCATAACTGAATCCGAATCGGGATCAGGTTTAGCAGATGTTGTGGTAAAGTCAAAAGATAGGAATTAGTTCACAACCTCAATATAATAAGGATCGGGCTCGGGAACAGCTTATCTAGCAGCGGATGCAAAGGAAGAAAGCAAAGACGTGGCCCAGACCGAAGCTGAAAGGAACTTGATCACCCGGAGAAGATTTCTTTTCTTTGCTGATTCCTCTCAATGAAATTTGCCATGTTGCACTAAGTTACTTACGGATGTATGCATGCAGTCCGGGAACACTTTGGGGTGAACACCCATCCGAACAAGTAGGGTCAATAGTTCAGCATTTAGGCCGTAACATTTAGCAAAAAACGAATCTTAAACCCAACAAGTGCTCTCCGAACCAAGCTAGATAGTCTCCTATCACTAGGCTCACCAACCAACCTGGACTTTGATTCTTTCTTATTATTCTAACCAGATATAAAAACCATAAGGATTGTTTCCAGCCAAGAGTTCCCATATGACATAAGCGCTCTTGGGTGAGGTGGGCCCTCATTCGCCAGGTCTTTGAGTGCCCGTCGTACCACGTGGTTGGTACACTAGGCTGATAGATACTTTACTTTCAGGATCTGGCACCTTCGCTAGACGGAGAGTAAGCGACTTCTATTAGCACCGGACCGTCGAGTCGAATTTCTCGTGTCATGTGCAACGTCCATCAATGGTGGTTCATTAATGTCCATAGATTTAGACTCCTTCCCCCTTCCCTTATACGCAAAAGATCGAGAGGGGCCCGAACCAAACCGAGAACGTAAACAGAATTCGACTCACTCTCGTATGGCTCGCCCTCGAGCCCTGGGCGAGTCGGCCGGGTCTTTCCCTCTTGTTCTGTTTCCGCCACGATAAAGACGCACGGAAGAACTATGGTATGCCCAGCGCGTGGAGGATCCGTTGAGAGTGTCCCTTGTCTCGGTAGGGAACAGTACCTATTGTCTTGAAAAAAAAGTAAGTGCTACGGTCCCCTATTGTTTGATCCAATATGCACCTGTGCGGATCACGTTCTACTACCTCCGGTCCGTGGTTCGACCTCCCCTTAGTAACGGCCAAAGCTATAATCGTAGTCTCCTGACATCTGAGGTAAGGTTCTTGAAAATCCACTCCAGCTATTCTCAAGCCCAGATGTGGATCCTTGAAATACTCTCGATCAATCAAAAGTACTTATTCTGATAGAAGTGATCTTTAATCATCTTCAATCCTTTTCGGGGACTATAAGTCGTTTTCTTACCCGCTTCATTTTAAAGTAAACCAGAAGATGCCCCATTCTCAATGCTATCATCATATGTCTCGGAACAAGAAAATGGAACCTGCATACTTTTATTTGTTACCCTTACTAAACCGCAGTAAGGATCCGAATACGACTTAAATAAACTACTATAAGGATCAGAATAAGTACTAATGCTCTGTATAATACTTTTCCCCGAGCGATGGTTTAGCGGATTCGGAATTGTAACCAAGCATCCTGGGTTCTATACCCGATTCAACACTAGAGCATGCAGCCGATCCTGGATACATAACTATATAAAGTGTGCAGTGAGGGATCTTTATTGGTAGCCAGTCTTTCACTTCTGCCTCTCCACTCCCATGCCTTTCTTGGTCGGACCAACCCAACTGGCGATTTCCGACAAGTCTTTCTGCTTAGAGCAAGAAGCGGAACCAAAATAAAGCTTTCTTTATTTTCATTTATGGATAACCAATCCATTTTCCAATATAGTTGGGAGATTTTACCCAAGAAATGGGTACATAAAATGAAAAGATCGGAACATGGGAATAGATCTTATACCAATACTGACTACCCATTTCCATTGTTGTGCTTTCTAAAATGGCATACCTATACAAGGGTTCAAGTTTCGATCGATATTTGCGGAGTGGATCATCCCTCTCGAAAACGCAGATTTGAAGTTGTCCATAATTTACTGAGTACTCGGTATAACTCACGCATTCGTGTACAAACAAGTGCAGACGAAGTAACACGAATATCTCCGGTAGTCAGTCCATTTCCATCAGCCGGCCGGTGGGAGCGAGAAGTATGGGATATTTCTGGTGTTTCTTCCATCAATCATCCGGATTTACGCCGTATATCAACAGATTATGGTTTCGAGGGTCATCCATTACGAAAAGACTTTCCTCTGAGTGGATATGTGGAAGTACGCTATGATGATCCAGAGAAACGTGTGGTTTCTGAACCCATTGAGATGACCCAAGAATTTCGCTATTTCGATTTTGCTAGTCCTTGGGAACAGCGTAGCGACGGATAATTCCGAATCTACATAGGTCTAGTCCAGGGGACAAATCAATAGGAAATGCTATTTGCTTCTTAAGAAGAATCACTTTTTTGAAATGAAAGAGTTTCCACGGGCGTCGGATATCATTTCTTCAAATAAGGAAGAAGTGTTATCGATGGATTTCCTTCCATTCTTCCTAGTATGGAAGAAGTAAAGAAAAAGTACTGCGTCTCGATCTATACGAAAGGGCACTGGTTTTTGCTTTCGGTTTCATTGATAGCAGAAGATAAAGCTAGCGGAGCCAGAAAACGCTTGCTTGCGCCCCACCCCTATGGAAACTATTGCCTACGCTTGCAGCTCGCTCAGTGTCAGTAGAAGGGAAGAAAAGATGGTCACTCCTTTTAGGAACATGGCGAGCCTTACTTACGACTGTTGCACTTCACTCGCTGCTCGTTCATTCACTTGCTCATGAACTCGCTGCTTCGCCAGAAGCGACTAGTCGCCTCCTTTCCTCCGCCGAAAGATGCTTAGCCAGAAGCGACGAAGGAGGGGAGCTGGGGAAGGCCGACGATGGCAATGAGGGGGAAGCTGTCGTAGAAGCTTTGCCCCTTGCTTTACAGAAATTGTTATGAACTTACTAAATGACCTTATTTATTCTCCCGGAACGCTAGCAAATCTAATAGTTCTATCTGCTCTTCTTAACTTAAGAACGAAGTCCGCCATCCTTCTTATTCAGGAACCCTTTGTTTGAGGGGGGCGTATCCCCGGGAAGGGGAGAGTGGCCGAGCGGTCAAAAGCGACAGACTGTAAATCTGTTGAAGGTTTTCTACGTAGGTTCGAATCCTGCCTCTCCCACTTGTTGTAGACTTAAGAGAAGAGAAAGTAGGCGGAAGCCTAGGAGGGCCAACCGAGCTAAGCTCTTTTTTTTGCCGTGCCGTGAAGTGCAATTTTCTCGTATGCGTTTTAGAGAGGTTGTCGAAAAAAAAGACGATCTATAGAGATTCCCCATCTATATCCAATCGAGAATAGAAGCGACTCGCTTCCGGCGTCGGCTTGTAGTCTCTGCAGTCGGCACACGCACGCGCCCGCCATCATGCCTCCTTGGTTCGGGACGAAGCCAAGCGAGACATACGATAGACGAAGGAAGCGCCCACCCAGCAGGAGGGCTAAAACCTGTAGTTTTGAAGTTGCAAACTCCAGCTTCGAAGCTGGAGTGCTTTAGCCCCTTAGTTTTGAAGCAAGAATCACCGTCTTGAGTGCCTTGCGCGCTCAAGAACAAGCAAGGGATGAGCGCTTTGTTGCTAAAGCGGATACGTTTTCTTGCTGGGGAAGGCTAGTTTGATCGAGGATTGGAGAGGAGGGAGAGGTGGAATAAAAAGCTCGGGATGGATTTTGGAGTCTTTGTGCGAGCCGTATGCGGTGAGATTCGCACGTACGGTAAGGAGGGGGGTTCGCGTCTATACGTGTAGTGTGGTGGTTGGGCCTACCCACCCTATTTGTTCCATGATCTATGGGTCTACTGGAGCTACCCACTTCGATCAATTAGCCAGGATTTTGACCGGATACGAAATCACTGGTGCTCGATCTAGTGGTATTTTTATGGGGATTCTTTTTATCGCTGTAGGATCCCTATTCAAGATTACTGCAGTTCCTTTTCGGGCGGCTGTAGGACGGACGGCCCCCTATAGGTAGTAGGGTAGGGTGGGTGGTACCGCTCAGATAGCGGCCAATCCTCCTAACTGCGCGCGGGCCGGGCTTAGAGCGCGTGAAACTCATCACTACCTCGTAAGGGCGTTGAGACCATAGCATGTTACACAAAAGCGCCGCTTTCTCAGGAGTGTTGTCACACAGCTGCCCGACTAGAAGAGCTACTCGCTCTGTAGTGTTGTCACACAAGATAAGCACGCCGCCCGCCTGCTGGCCGGGCGAATCGAAGTTATCTTCCGGTCAACTGTCCACCCAGTCAAGTGCAAAAAACACAGTGGAATCACGCAACGCACGCTGCTGGTGTGCTTCCTGCCCACGAGGAAAGAAGAGCGACAAGGTTCAGATTTGACTGTTTGCAGCATGGGAGCTGATTACCCCAAAAATACCTGGGAAAAAAGAAAAGATATCTTGGTAACGAAAACCATAGGAGGCTGTATTGGCGAGATCCAAGGGTTCACAGCAGCCCAAAAGAAAAACCGCCTGGAAGTCCGAGGACCTTTAGTACCGTACCGAACCAGCAGCCTTCGCGCCAAGCGACGACCGCCCTTGTCCCTTTCCTTTTTCCATTCAGCCTACTTCTTAGCTTTGTTCCGTCAGTCTAAGGCAAAGCTTAAGTGGTTTGCCTACCTTACCCACTTGATGAAAGGGAACGAACTTCGTTTCCTTGGCGGCTTTATGGATGGATTCAGTCAGCCTCACTCCTTCCTTTTGAAAAGTGACGCTTTGCGTCTTCGCTTCCGAGGGTTAGGGTATAGGCCGTTTCGAGCAAGCTTTCGCTTTTTCTCCCGGCTTTCTACAACTTTCGCTTTAGCTTCCAAAGGCGACCCAATGACCTTTCCGGAATTGGAAGTATTCGTCGCCCTACCCTAAGAAAGAAGTCACTAGAAAACTGCTTGCCCTCCAGAAGTACCAAAGGTGCGCGGAGCCCGGTGAAAATGAATATGTTTGCTACTGAACTGCCTATTGACTAATATTCGTCTTTAGAATGAAAGTAGCTATGAAGCCCAATCTACTGTCGATTCAAAAGGGGGCATAGTCATATGGGTGGGGTGTTTGTGGGGAGCTGCCTTGGATATGAGGAATACCTAAAAAAAAGCAAAAATAGAACAAAGGCAAAGTCCGTGACGAAGATCTTTCTTTTCTATCAATAGATAGGAATGAGTGTTCGTTATAGGGGATAGGATCCATCTGCTCTCTCTCTCTCTCTCTCTATTTTCTGTTTCTTTTTTTCGAGAGAAAGAGCAGTGCGAACTAGAAAAAAAAGAGAATCGGGAGATGATTAAAAAAGAGATACATAGACATATAAAGTAAAGGGATGTATATATTATTCCTATATATATCATCTATCTATGAAAAAAGTAAACAGAGTTCGTTTTTGGGTTCCCCGAAGCCCCGAATGGATTGGATCGTTTCTGCTTCTGCCAACGAAATGAAGGCCTCGCCCCTTCCGAATGCTTCTCCGATCCTGAAGTTCTCGCGAAGCGAATAAGATGCAGCTCCCCCTCCCTCTGTCTTTTTCCGCTTTGCTAATCTTCCCCTCTCACGCGGGCCGGGCTTAGGCGGGCGCGGGAGGAAGAAAGAAAGTCGAAGAGCGTCTTCTCCTTTGTCCTTTTTTCAGTGCAACAGAGGAAAGCACCCTCTTTTTGTAATCCCCGCTGCTTCCCAGAGGCTTTTTTTTGTATTGAACGCATGGCGTAGCTAGGACCCCTCCAATCATGTTTGAGCCTATGTTCACCCGGGGCCCAAAAAGGAGAATTCCGGAATGCCTGCCGACGTTCAGATAAGGTGCATATCCCTTACCACTTTCTGCTGAATTCGGTAATGCTAAAGTTGTCCTGTCCTGGAGGCTCCCCGGCCGGGGAGGCAAAGGGGATTGCTATCGTCACCCTTTCTCCCGGTGTATGTGAAAGAGAAAAAGTGACGCACTTTTTTGATTTGCGGTCCAAAGAACGAGAGTCAGCTTCCTTAAGTCCGTTCTTCCTCAGTAGCTCAGTGGTAGAGCGGTCGGCTGTTAACTGCCTGGTCGTAGGTTCGAATCCTACTTGGGGAGATTTGATTCATTCAGAATTCGAATTGATAGTTATAGCTTTTCTTACTAGCGACCCCTGTCCTTCTCCTTTTTCTTTTTCTAAATACGCAGCAGAATCGTCAAACGGGACATCAAAAGTGGGAAGTTGATTGTAGGATTTCTATTCCTCACTCTCGTATAGGTGAACTTGGTTCGTTCAATGAAAAGGGATAAGAAGGATCCACTGGGAATGAATGGGAAGACTGGGGTAGTAGCCGGAAGGAATTAGTCTCCACTAGCGTAATTCGAAGAACGAACAAGAAAAGGCGTCACTGTTTAGGTAGGAGGATGGATGGATGTGGTCCAATGGCTAAAGCTCTGCCAGCTTCTTGTAGACTGGCAGTCTCCGAGAGGAACCTTCACCCCCCCGGGTTAGGCCGGGTGGGATGGTATACTTTTTTTTTCGCCACAAGTAGGAACTCAGTCCTTGGTAAGACACAAGGGGGGAAGGAAGATCTTCACTCATTCATTAAGTGCCTGCGGTGAGACGCGACCCACAACAAACGAAGGGGGTGGAGGGAGACCGAAGAAGGAACAATTGTCTTGAATGCTACGCTGGGATCAGCAGCTTCCAGTGAAGACAAAATGAGTCGGGCAGGAAGAGGAAGATCGGGCGGGGAAAACGGGGTTCGAACCCGCGACTTCTGGCGTGACAGACCAGCACTCTAACCAACTGAGCTATTTCCCCCTTTCGTAACTACTGTCGATTCAACAGTCACCTACCGGTTACCTTTGTAACTATACCAAAGAAAACAACAGAATGCCCTTCGCCTTTAGTACTTTTCTTTTTCTTTTGACGACAGTAGAAAGAAATGGCTCTGCTCGCTTAGACTCGGGGCTCCGCGCTCTATCAGCTATCAGTTAGTTGGCGCTAGCGCGCGACTTCAGTTGACAAAAGCGAACAAGATAGCGCTAGCGCCCGCGGAGAACTTTCGTTTGTTCGCCTGGCCTACTGACCTGCCGGTGAAAAAAAAAGAATAAGACGTAGTGAAAAAGTACCAAAACAACTGAAGCTTACATCCCACTACGTCTGGGTTCCCCCTTCCTATGAACCTTGAGTCAATAGGTAGGGTCAACTATACCAAAGTGGAAGGGCCACTATCTAAGCTATTAGTGGGCTGGTTTGAACTATTGATTTACTGAATCGAGTGAAGCTGTGTTGCGTAACATATAGGTCGCCAAGGCCTAGAAGTACAAGTGGTCGCCCTAACGGTCACTCTCAAACTCACTACTTGAGTGACGAAAGTCACTTAGCTTCTTTAATAGGGCTTGCCAAAGAACCCCTCCGGGGCCCCGGGAAGAGGAAGAAGGAGATAGAGCAAAGGTCTCCTCTTTCTGTCCGCTCTTCCCGGCATGTAGAGATTGGGCTTATAGTTTAATTGGTTGAAATGTACCGCTCATAACGGTGATATTGTAGGTTCGAGCCCTACTAAGCCCATCTGACCTGCTTAATCAATGACTCCGGTAGTCACCTGAACCACTCTCTCGGATAGCCCACAGCCTCTCTTCTGGATGCGAAAGAAGATTCTATCAACGTACAAGGTTTGCCTTCTTGTGAGAAGGAGGGTTCTTAATTGTGTTCTCAGTGCAAAGGGAGTCTTTGAGAAGGTTCAGTGAGTCTGAAGAGAGAGAAGATAAGTAGAGCAGTCCGGCAGCTGTTCGGGGGTCAGCTTTGGATTTGCCTGATCGACCCCTACCAGTGTATTAATCTAAAAAAATGAAGATTGACATTCGTCAATTTACCGGATCTATCCTCTTCTACTAACTTTACAAAATGGAAGGGAAAATGTGAAGACCAAAGGTATCAACTACTAAGCATAGTCAATTGCAAATTTTTTTGTTGGTTTGCTTCTCTCCAAGTATGGGAGATTTTCCAATCTTCGAAAGACGCTCGTACTTTCTTGATCTTATGAAGAAGGGGCTTTCCTTAGCTGCGGACTTTGGGATCTTGAGAGTAGACCATGTCTTACGTTAGGGAATCCGAATCAGAGAACTATTCCTCACTTTTCAGCTGCTATTTGAATACATGTTCAGATGCAAAAGAGCTCGACTTCGAGTATGGTCTTGTTCTTAACTGCTTGAGAGAACGCATATATCCCCTTTGTCTTGCTAAACCTCCACAAGCCTTCCCATGCTCGCTAATTGCACCGTCCGTCTTCATCTTAATCCATTCGTTTCCCGGTGGTCAACACACAATAGAATATGTTTTGTTTTTGATCGGATTGAGACACAAATTTGGCTAGGATGTTCCGCCGATTCTTCCTCTTCTTTCTCTCATAAAACTGGAGATACTAGCTTCTCATTTTTTTTAGAAAATCCTTTTCCATTTGGATTTTTGAAAACATTAACTTACCTCTAGAATTCCACTATATATAACGTTGACGTTCCGCCAAAATGTGCCAGAGCGAGTGAAAGGCAAGCCTACCCACGGTGTTAACTTGCCATCCCCAACAAATCTGCTAGCAGCCCATTCGAGTTCCGCTTGGAAACAAGAAGCTCTTCTTTATTTTCGTTTTTTTGCCAGCCAGAGCCAAGCCTATTATAAGAGTTCAACTGCCATATTCGGATGGAGTCCAAATGCTTGCATCTTGGGCTGAAGAATGACCCAATTCCTTAGCTTCCATGCATTAATCATATCCGGGGATGTGGGAATAGGGAGATGCCATCCATCTACACGACACGATAGCTTAAGCAAAGAATAGAGAGAGCTAAGCTAGAATACAAACGCAAAATATATTCCACTAGCGCCATAGACTAGTCTAAAAAAACCTTTTCTTTGTCTGTCAGCGGGAGAGAAAGCAAGCTTACGGTGCTTTGGATGTTAATGTTTTTGTAGGATACTAAGCACCTATATATATATTATACATTGTTTTATACTCCTCTGTACAAGCGTATAAGAGCTATTATGCTCGATAAAAGGAAGTTTATGAATAAGTAATTCTTTTTTGAATAGCCGGCGGGAGAACTTACTTTTCCGGCTATCATATGAACAATGCCGTCCGCTTTTCTTTTTTGAGTTTCCATGGATCTCTCCGACGAAGTAGCGGAAGCATGAAATGCTATTCACGAATGAGCATTGCTATCTGATTCCTACAAAAGAGATAGGGGAAGCTCACTTTTGTCAAATGGGGCTAGAAAGCATAGAACCCCGTCTTAAATAAACCGGTGAATCCAGAATCAAAGTGAGGAGAACAGGATATGTTATGAGAAGAGTGACGTGGGAATAGATTGCATTTCAAAAAGAATCTATACACTCAATAAGCCAGAACGGGAAGATTCAACTGCAAAAAGAACTGGTACGGTGTGAGAAGAGGCCTATTCTCAATAATGAACAAGATGATGCAGCTCTAGTTGCTGGAGGCAGAGGACGTGGACGCGGCAGGAATAGATCCAGGGGGAGGACGCGAATCAAAAAGGCTATGAGGATCATCAAAATGGAGGTGGAGGGAGATTGTATAACTAAGGATCGAGTAGAGGAAGACGTCAGTCTTTCAGTTGTAGATGATCATTACCGAAAAAGATGTACATTCGAATGAAAAAAGAGGGCCTGTCCGAGAGGAAATAAAGAATATTCATTTGCGGTCCGAACAAGCAACGGATTTTGGAGCGCGAAACTAAGGCGTTAGCGCATCCGTTTTCTTGCTCGGGAACGAGGGGACTCACAAAATTGTCAAAAGCCATCTTTATCTTAACTAACTAAGTATTCTAAAAAATATGTCTATGAGGTATTTTGACTTAATGGGAAGTAGGCATCTCATTCATAGGCAAGAGCAGGCCGGCCTGAAGGCATGAACTAAAGGCAGGCAAGAAGGCATTCAATTTGAAGGATGCGGTGTAGCCTGTGCGGAGTACAGTATCTTTCTTTCTCCAAAAATATATGGGCGATCCTATCCTATTTTTGAAGTCATTTTAGCATTCGAAATTCTTTTCTTTCGCAAGAGCACTCAAACATAGATTGAAGATCTTCAGTTCTTCGGTCGGCAGCCGCAGTCAGTAATAGCAAGCTGCAGGCTGTCCCATACTACTTTTCCTTTGAATGTTCATTCTGGAATTGAATGTCACAAACAAGACTCATACTTCAGACTTTGAACTGCTTGAATCAGGAGCTGTAATCCGCAGCTTTAGAGATAGGGGCGGCAGTCACAGCATTGGCAACAGTGAGCAGAGGTCAAGAAGAAGAAGCGGTAAGAGCAGTTAGAGAGCAAGCAGCGGCTCATCAAACCTTTCTGTTTCGGTTATTCTGTAACTAATTCAAGTAAGGTACTCAAGCAAGCTTTCCTCCTGAAGACAGAGTTTCGGGTGATCTAGCAAAGAAAGTCAGCAGTTAACCGGAAATTTAGGTCAAATTAGCATTTCGTAAGTTTTAGTAAGGCCAGTTATGGGAAGCAGGCCATGGAGAAAGAGAGGAATCAATCGTCCAACGCTATGTTAACAAATACGTGAAAGGTTTGATTATTCCATACACTTGAACGTGTTCCTTATCAATAGGTTTCGGAGAGACGAGCAATGATTGCTTGACGATCTTCACTGCATGAGCCTAGACTTGACTCAAGCTTCATACGAAAGCATTTACTGAACTAAAGCGGTTGAGCCAAGTCAAGCGAAAGACTTATTCGAAGAAAGCTTTAAGAGAGTTTGTTGTCCCATGCCTTTCTGATGGTGAACCTCCTACTGCTTCTTCCAATTCTGAAACAGGGATTGGCCTGTTGACTTTGCCCTTCCTTTAGACAAAGAGCCCCCCGCCAAAAGACCTCTGCGTGTTGTCATTCAACTCCACACAAGCCTGTCGTTGGGCTACTTGCGTCTTCGGCAGATACAAAGGAGAAGTGACGGTCGGTGAAATAGCCCTCCAACTCGTAGCTCTTCTTGCTTAACGTGAAAACTCTCCTTTCCGATGAAAACGAGAAAGAAAGATGTCAACTACTAAATGTGCTGCTTTGTGAATTTGATACTAGGTAGTTCTCCCCCCCTCGGCAGGCAAGTAGCCTTTGCGACTTACATCTCTGCTACAGGAGGGTATGAACCCCCGGATCTAGGCGAGGTGATGGCGGGGAACTCCAACAGGTTTTGGTTTCCTCCTCACTGATTGATGGAGCCCAAGACTGCTTGACGACTTTCGGTGTGGGGTCAGCTTGAGCCGAGGTCGTCTCGTAACAGGAACAGGAAGAATAGCAAACAAGCACACAAGCAGGAATAGGAATATTGGCTGTCACTATCCTCTGGTTAGCAATCAACTACGGAGCTGGCAACTCACAAGCCAGCAAGTCAACCTCTGTCAGATCTTCGGCCCAGTTTATGAACGAAACTTACTGGGGAGAGCATGCCCTGTCTCAGGCAGTATATCAGTCGTTAACGATCTTACCAGGACACATCCAATTGAAACTAGAATCCCAACCTCTTTGGAAGAAGCTCCAAATAGACTTTATTTCAGAGCGGGGAATCTTCCTACAAACTCAAATGTGTGAAATAAAGGCTATACCTACCTCTGCCTAGAAAAACTGGAGTTTTAGGCACCCTCGTGGGAGACATTGGATGTTGTCAACCGGCCTGAAAATGCTCATAAACAGCTCTTCCCCCTTTGACTTAGTTTTCGCTCTCCTCTGTTTCTAGTAGACTAAGCCTGATCCTACTTTGCGAGTCCAACAGGTCTAGTATTCTTTTCTTTTTCGTCTGAGGGAACGTGGTAGCCCTGATCTAGCTAAGACTTTAGATTCCATTCTATTTCATTCTGATCTCGTTATGAGGAAATAGGTGAGGCGAGGCTAAGACAAGATATGGGACTTCCCGCACTAAGTTGTTCCAATCTCTGTACTTAAGTAACCGAACTCGAAAGTGCTGCTATGAGCTAGATTTGTGCGTACAAGGGTAAAGAAGCGAGCAAGGCTACCTTGGAGCTGGAAATCCTATACATTCTCTTATATACTGAAAAGTACGAACTGACTTAAAGCACGAACATGAAGGAAAGGCTGAATTCGAAACATCTTGAATCGGATTCTCTCTTCTCAGAGAGCTTGAGAGTGAAATGAGTGGGCCGGCCAAAGAAGACCACTATGGAAGTGAAAGGGGAGGGCAAGAGCGGTTCGAAGGTCAATGAAATGGGTGAAGTTCCCTTGTCAAATAGGGACCGACCCATGTTCAATCACTGAAGTGTGGTTGAGTGAGATGATCCGCAACCAACAAATGATTTGTCATTGTCTCTAAATCACTGAATGAATTTGTTTTTTATTTCTATATGAGAACTAGAGAGTTCACTAGCGCAGTCAAAGGAGTGGAATTTCTCGTGAACTTCTGCCGGTTGAATCAAATGTGTTTGTTCAGCTTATAGTACGCCTTCCTTCTTCTTCTTCTTTATCTTCCACTTAGCAGCTTCCGCACGAAGTCTTCCTCGGGAATGGTTGATCTTGGAATTTCATCGAGTCACGCCCGCTCCTGAAAAGGGGTCTGGAAAGGAAGAGAGCATTACGAATTGCCGATTTTTTGAGTTAGGTTTGAGTTAGGAGTTCTAGTTTTTAGTTTACTGTGACCACGGGACTAAATCAGCTGTTTCACCTTTCCTTTTCTTCGAAAAAGTTGTATTTCTTGTTTCCTAGCCTCAGGATCTTGTGTGAAAACAAACTGAGTCCCAAAAAGTCGAGCGTTGGATGGGCGATCTCAGGTCGATTAGTGCGTGCTAATATCTTCTTTTTAAGATGGTTCCTCCGCTAGTTGTTCTTTGAGGTAGGCAGAGAAGAGCTTTCCATAGTGCAAGGTCGGGATTCCTCATACCTTGATCGAACCGCATGTGCAACTCATTAAGAATGCAACTCATAAGAATCTTACTTCCAATACGACTGTCCTTTATTGGTTTATCTTTCGTTAGTTCTAAAGCCTAAAGCCGGTAAAAGAATTTCTATTATAGATTTCATTTACAGCGCATAATTGTTAGAATGATATTTCTCGCTAATACGAGCGAGTGCTTGATAAAGATAAAGTGGATCTCTTGTCTTCCCGGATGCGGGAAGTAGTTCATCATTTCTACTTCTGTTCTACTAGTCAATCAGTAACCCACTTTTTTAAGAAAGAGCAGAGCGGCCTTATTCCGAGCTCAAACCCTAGAGCATAGGGATCCTGAGTCTTTTGAGAGATAGAAGCAGCACCAGCCGTAGATAGTGATCAGTCTTATCTCTCATCATGTGAGTGAAGCCGTTGAGACAAAGAAAAGAGTAAAGTTAAGATGAGGCATGGGCAGCGAGTGAGGGAGACGCCTACCAATTCAAGAGACCCTTGTCCTTCATGAAGCTCCTAAGGATGTGTTGATGGAGCGCCAGGAGAGGGTAGAGCGGAAGATAGAGACGCTAATCTCACAGAGTTTGGAAAGAAGGAAGACGATCCGAAGCAAGAAGAAGTTCGTGGTTTAGGCTTGGCCTCGAGTATTTAGTTATTTGGATTTCCGCCATCTGCGATAGGCCGGATGATTGTCCTACTAGTGGGATTTCGAATGGTGAGTCTTTTTAGTGGCCTTCCCTTGGTCCATAATAGTCAAATGAATGATCTATCATGCAGATCCCCTATCGGCAATTCTCTAGTTTACAAATAGGCCTCTGAATCGATTCACCGACATCTGATCATTGATACCGACTAGAGCTACTGATATCTCGGGAGGGTACCGAGTCCACCACACTATGACATCTAGCTACGATATGCTTGCTATTAAGGGAAGATAAGTCATGCCAGCTCACCTTAGGAAACTAGTCATGTTATGATCGAATTGGAACGTGCAGGCTTTGTGACTACCACTCCACTGCTTGCGGAAAGGAGGAACCTTGCCAGTATAGATTCCTGAAAACAGTTTCTGTCTCTTTTTCCATTATGCCAGCCTTCCCCTCTTTGAGTCTTCACTAAGTCAGCAATATCTACAATATCCAGCCATAGAGCCTTTGCGCATCTGCTTCCCCATTTGCGCTATAAAAAACAACCCAGGTTAGTAAGATATCTTCTCCCTCCCGTCAAAGCAAACTGGGCTCATTTTCCTCTTGTTTAAGTAATTTCGATCTAAGCGCGTAAATCTTTCTAATCAGTACGGGATGGAGACAAACTCGAAGGGCGGGGCCCTATCAACCAAGCAATTCCCTTCTTTCTCGCTGACTTGAATCAACTTACGATTGAAGTGAGGATTGACAAGATGATTCGATTCTTTCTAAAGGTGAGAATTGATGATAGGCACCCTTAACGATAGATTACACGTCAGGCCTTCACCCAATTTCATAAATGAGAAATTTGTAGTCTTTGGCTGAAAGGAGCATTCCTTCCTATTAACCATACAAGGGTAACAGCTGCTTTGCTACCCTCACTACTCCACTAGACTCGACCCCTCGATTCCAATTGGATTCTTTATCCCATTTTCATGACGCATGGAGAAGTCAATACCCCCACGCATTGTTAGGAAAAAGAAACGATTATTTATATAGCAATCCGACCGGCTTTCTTCCTTAAGTTCTAAAGAAAAGAATGGGGTTACGAGGTCGAGGGAAGAAGTTATTGGATAAGTCGTACCTTCTCATAGCTCCCATTCCTTAACCGTGAAGGCATTCGTTTTAAGAACTGCCTTCGACTACCGATTCAGATAAAGATAAACCAAATATGAATGAGGGATCGAACCTTCACTCGTTTCTGGTTTCTGCTTTCTCCCTAGGGAAATAAGAAGCCTGAGTATCATCATTATTTAAATGGGAGTTTCAAATAACATCCGATAGGGCTTGAATAGTGATTTCCCAAACTCAGGCATATTCGGTCCCCATGCCTTTGTTCTATTTTTGCTTTTTTTTTTTTGAATCAACAACTAGTACCCCGCCGATATTAGAAATCAAGTACAAATGAGCCCTCTTATTAAGGAAAATCCAAATGATAGCCTTCCGAGCCATTCTCATTTCAAAAGCAAAAGATCACCATCGCAGAGACATCCTTACACACTATGCGGTTGGTTTAAGTGCATCTCTCTCCATAGAGGACGGACAACCATAATCAATTTCTCTCTTTTTTCAGCATGGATGCCACCCCATAAAGTTTTTGAATAAGATTTGACAGACGTCCCTAGGGCTTCCAAATACATTAGCCAATATGAGACGTAAACATGTCAGTCAGCCAGGTCTAAAATCCACTTTTCAGTCTTATTGCTTTCTTTTTGAGTCCTAAAAAAGAATTTGCAATTATGGCATCCTATCTTAAAGGCCAGCCCTATATTTTATTAATCAAAATGGAATCGCAATTTCATGAGATGGGAATTAGTATCAGAGAGAGAAAGAAATGGCTTCTCTGCTTGATAATTTTTGGCTATGAGGCTCTTTGAAGATCCAGGTAGACAAAGGATTCGTCATGGGGAGGCAGGCAAGGGGAAAAGGGATGTTTGCTTTGGTACCCGTCAATCATTTTGAATCCCGCTTTCATTGACCTTGAAGTCTGAGAGAAGGCTTTTTCTTTCTATTAAAAGATCACAAATAAGAGGGGTGATCAGTCCTCTTTCAATCCTTCATCTTCTTATGAGTAGCCGCCATAGGGGGTCCTCAGTCTGAATCCTCCACTAGCATTGGACCAACAGTCAGTCTAGCTCTCGCTCTTATCCAATTTCCTTATCCTTTCAGGGCAAGGTCGGAGTAGTAGGCAAATACAATTTATTTTGTTGCATGCGGACCCGCTTGTGAGACTGAAGAAATTGAAGCTAAATGACAATCTGAACCTACTTGCTTACAGGATCTTTAAGAAACTTTGGACTTTTGCACCTTTCTGTCTAGCTTGAGTTATCTTTGAGTTCTCTCCCCTCGGCAAAGTGGATAGGAAAGAGTCTTGCTTCCATTCCACTAGCCAAGAATAAGGAGAGTTACTTTCTCTTTTGAACCTCTTAAGCTGACTTTTTCAAAAAAGTGGTACATTCAAAAGAACTGCTCGTCCACTTTCTTGATAAACGACTCGATGCATTTTCTCTTCCTTGCCGCTGAGACTGAGACATATCAAAAAGATCTATTACTAAAAGGAGATTGGGATCATCCTGTGGTTACCGGATGATGGGAATAACTAAGCAGAAATTTGGAAATGAGCACGAAATGTATATAAATGAATTTTCTCATTATTCGTTATTTCTGGGTCTTTTCGTTGCATTCACTTACAACAAGAAACAACCACCAGCGTTTGGTGCAGCACCTGCATTTTGGTGCATTCTTCTTCCTTTCCTTGGTCTTTCGTTCCGTCATATTCCAAATAACTTATCTAATTACAACGTATTAACCGCTAATGCACCTTTTTTTTTCAAATCTCAGGGACATGGTCTAATCATGAGGGTAGTATTTTATCATGGTGTTGGATCCCAAGTTTTTATGGATTCCTTTTTTGTTACCGGGGTCGACCCCAAAGCCATAATGTCTCAAAACGAAGAGGCTATAGAGAAACTATGATTTTTTCCTTTGTCTCGAACTTCGTGAAGAACTCCATTCTATCTCTCCAACAAAAAAGTGGGGCTGCGCCCCAGTTGTACACTCCCTTCGTTCGGAGAACCCTTGTTGATTCTGAACTTCGTTCGCAAAGTAAGCGTCCTTTTCACGGGCCAGCCCTTTTTAATGCGCCGCTTGACCCTGTTTTGAAAATGAGCTTTGCTCTTCTGGGCGCTGGGCGCTCCCGTGGTTCGCGAGAAGGAAAAAGGACTAATCTTTTGTTACATCTGGCACGAGATGAAAAAGAGAGAGCTTCGTCTATCGATGAACAGCAGATTGACGGAGCTCTTGGCATTGCTTTGTTTTTCTCTCCTTTCCTATCAGCGAGTTCCGATCCTTTTGTTCGAAATTTCTTCGTTCGTACCGAACCGCTTGCAGAATCAAATCCTGTTCCACAAGATCCTATATCAGCTATACATCCTCCTTGCATTTATGCCGGAGACGTCGCCAGTGCTATGGGCTTTGGGTTATGTAGATCCAAAATGATGAATGGGATTGTGGCACTCCACTCGCCGCCAATGCGGAAGGATGCCGCCGAAAAGAATGGAACGCTGCTTCGCTCTGCTGGATGCGTCGGATCCCATATAAGAAGCTCGCTCTTTACCCGATCATTCAAACATTTTGTGGGCGGCGCGCCTGCTCTATTGTTGCGTAGCAATAGAAGCCTGCTCATGCTGCTTCGGCGGCGCTTTTTCGCCTTCTCTTCGCTCTGGACAGGAGCGCTAATGGACACGGGGAGGGAGCAGGCGAAGCGTGTCGTTCATAATGGAAAGAAAGACACCACTACTTCGCCTCTTTGTTGGACCGCCGGCGCGAACACAGTGGTCTCTAACCAGGACCAGGAACCAATTCGAATTTGGACCTTGACATGTCGGTTGTTTTTAACCGTAGGCATCTCTCCAGGAAGTTGGTGGGCTCATCATGAATTAGGTCGGGGTGGCTGGTGGTTTCGGAATCCCGTAGAAAATGCGTCTTTTATGCCTCGGGTATTAGCCACAGCTCGTATTCATTCAGTAATTCTACCCCTTCTTCATTCTTGGACCTCGCTTCTGAATATTTTGACTCTTCCATGCTGTGTCTCAGGAACCTTTTCAATACGGTCCGGATTGCTAGCTCCCGTTCATAGTTCTGCTACAGACGATACACGAGGAAGATTTTTATTGCGGTTCTTCCTTCTAATTACAGGCATATCTATGACTCTTTTTTACCAGATGAAGCAGGAGGCATCGGTCCGTAGAACCTATAAAAAAGGGATGGTTGTGGCGCGAAGTACTCTTGTGCACCTACGTCACTCGGCTCGCGCGCAACCCCGCCCCGTTATGTTATGTTATGGAAGAATTTAGCTTCTTGCTGGGCTGGTTATTCAGAGCCAGCAACTGGCTGCCGGATTTCGTCCCGTCCGTAGCGCTTCGGAAGTCACTCTGGCGTGGCGCTGCTGGATACTTCTGATCAATAGGAATAGGAGGAAAAAAAGCTTATGATGAGCATCTATTGGAGTCGATCATTTCCAAGATCTAATTCGAGTTTCTTATTATGTAGTGGAAACGCCTCACAATCTTCAGTTTTACGCTTACGCTTAAGGGAAGAAATGTTCTTGGTGGATGCAGGCCCTGGTACCCCCAAAATTTGTATGCAAGATGAGCTTACAGGACTGCCAATCAAGCGAGCCACCAGGTTTGAGAATAAGGTGGGATCCAAGAATGTAGTGGCTGGTGAATCACTGATCAAAAAGCGGATTTTGGAGAGATTCTTCATCGATCTAGTGGCCGGTGAATCACTGATCAAAGAGCGAGCAGCCGCCAGGTTTAATGATTTTGTGGGATCCCTGGATGTAGCGGCTGGCGAACCGCTTCTTCTTCCACAAAGATTCAGACAAAACCGAGCTTGGATAGAACTGAAGAAGATTTGGCGAACGAAGAAAAAGGTCAAAGGGTTTATTCTCAAAAAAATAAAAGGAGGTTATTCAGTAGCCATCGCAGGTTTCATTACTTTTCTTCCATTCAAAAAAGCTCTTCTAAAAAAAAGGATAGCGAATGATCGATTCACCATTGATAGCATTAACCCTAAAAGGAGGGATATTGTGATAATAGCGGCAGATCAAACAAGAACTTGATGAAAAGATAGAAAAAAATTATGCAAAATCCGAAGCCCACCTTAATCCATTTTGTTGAGGATCTTGCACTTATTCCGGCCCTATATTTACATAGCCAAGAAAGGCTCTGGCGATCATGCGTGACTGCGGAGCGCCTATCGCCCTGGCACGGCACTCTAAAATGCATGTTGGGTTTTTTTTGCAAGAAGACTTCGACTAGGGAGACGAAGAATGGAATTGAAGAAGGCAGCATAGTCTAAGATAACAGAATGGAACACCAACCAACAAGTAAGTGGTGGATTTGGATGGAGTCTCGCAGAAGAAGAGTACGCGCGCTAGCGCGCCCCAAGACGTCAGTCCTTTTTCTGCTTGTTGGCCAAGGTCAGTTTACTGAATCCCTTCCAAACACCAACCCAATCTCCATTCCTTGATGGGAAATGAGCAAGACCATATGTTTATATAAAATATAGCCCCGCGGTTATTTTATTTAAGTGACTAGAACTTCTATCAACTACTATTCTAGCACACAGCTGTGCCATGTGTTTATTCTATTCTATTCTTCAGGTATTCCTTTGAATAACTCATCTTTTCAGGTAAGACAATTTGAAGATCTTCTTAGTCAGCCTATCTGTATTCTTATCCTCTAGTGCGGATCCAATCAGATTTTCTAAAGCCAAGGCCTGACATCCATTGTGGGGATCATCTTTTATTGGGAGACATGGCCTGGTGGTTTCTGATCGAGATTCCTAATCAATAGGGCGAAGAGCTCTTCGCATGATCTGGTCCTACCTTTTGTCTACGCTATTTTGTTTTCCCTTCTCAGCTGCTGTCCTTACTCCGGAGAAATTGGAACACATTGATTCCGTTCGTTCCTGCCCTTCGCTTCAGGCCATAGTGCTTCTGAATTATTTCTATACCCCTTTGATGATGCAGCCTCTGACTCTCGTGGGTAAACTCCTACTTGATTAGTCATAACTTCTCTGTCTCAACTCGTGGACCTATACCTATCTATCTTCTTCTTTTTCAGAGATAGGGGTTTGCTATTCTCACGGATTGCTCATATTTATTTACCCCACTGAATCGTTTTTGCCTTGTTTCAGCCCTTCCTTCATCTGAACCTTCCAGTACTAATCTATCTTTATGGGGAAGACCCTTCATCTGACCTCCGAGCTACCCTGTCAATTGTAAAAAGTAGTTGAGTCGTGTCTCGCAGGAGCAAAAAGAGTGAAATGAGGACGTAAGCCCCCTAGGTCTTCCTCTTCCTTCTAAACTAATTGCTTTCGCTTGACTCTTCCAGTAAAAAAGTATACTGAGTGGTTGAAGGAAAGCGAAAAGGAATGGCTTTTTCATCTCGTGCCAGACATCCAAAATGGACATACAATCAAAGAGTAAGGAGCAGTTATTTGCAATGACGGGTGGATTGGTCAGAGCTACAAGGAGAGACTCGGTTATGGTGCGATAAAGAGCTTGCTTCAATGCTCGGATTCAGGTAGAAAGTAAGAGCAGTAGCATATTCATAGGAGAGCTTTGTACTTGAAATTAGTAGTCCCGGTAGTTGGAAAAAAGCTCTGAATACAGATTCAAAGCATCAAGATAGGTAGTCCGATCATTAGTTGGCCAGTCAACAAAGAGGGATAGGGAGCTTCGGGATCAGATCATTCAACTAAAGCTGTCAGGCCGGGTAGGCTTTGAGGAACATTGGGGGTTCCTTATGTTGTGACTGAGCAGATATGTCTATTGTGCCCGGCAAAAACAGATTTGCAAGGAGTTTGCCAAAGGCTTTCTCATTAGGAAAAACAATTTCAAGTATATTTCCCTTCTCCATTCTCTGCTCGGATGATTGCCGCTTGTGTGAATTTCATTGCTGTGGGTCCCGTGTGTGCTCGAATAAGATTGTTTTAGGATTCTATTTAGTGGAATTTCTTGACTCCGCGGTGATGGTTATCGAGTTTATGGCGCCGCCGACCATCCAAAAAGTCAAAGATGGCGTCGGCATTTACTTATTATGCTCTCTTCTAATAGTGGTCCCTTGGTATTCAGGTTGTAAAATCCTGATAGGAAAGTCGACTGTTATACCTTGTTTTTGTAATTTCAATCTTTTAAAAGCCGAAAGATAAGGATTTCTAAAAACTTTTGCGTTCCTTTTTCTTTTTTAGGATGTTGGTCTCATGTTTGATCTGGTAGCGATTAAAGAATGAATCTTGCTCTGGCGATCATGGTGGGATTGGTACACCTCTATATGCTGTAAAATGAAGTCTTGAGTTCATGCTACGACCGCCGATTGTTCCTGTGACCACACGCCGTACCAACAGAAAACTATCAACCTATCGGTATGGTTTGTTGTTCACGTGTTATGATCTCGCTCATCAGATTGTTCCCCCCTCCCCTGGTCAATGGCGGTGAGTTGATTGACCAAGGACTTCCCTTACGACGATGGAATTTCTTCCATCGGCAAGACTTTGTTTGTCTCCTTCAACTTTAATGAAAAGCCTAGTCTCTCGATACTAACTAATTAGTTAGGAGAGGTGCTTACTTTTGTAGTTAAGGATTCATACCTCATCCCATTCCTTTTTCTTTTCAAAGAAAACCTTACCATTTTTGGGCCGCTGTTACCATTTCCATTTCCGGAACCTAAACCTAACTAATACTTAGTTGTTTCCATTTCCTCATCTGGTGATAGATCCTCATCTTCTTCTGGCTCAAATCCCTTTTTCATATCCAGGGCAGGCTTTAGGTACGCTTTAGTTTGAAATCATTAAAGATATGCTCGACCTCGTTTATGTCCATGGTACCATCGTACGTACCTTCTACTATCAACCAGATGAGATAGGGCTTTGAAAGGTCAGAGTCAGTCTCCTCTTTCTTTTATTAGGTCGTTTAGCAGTTCCCCAACCAGCTTTCTCCCCGAGAAAGCCTTCCTGAGATTCAAAGAAAAAGGTTTGAAGGTTGATCTCTGGGATCACTGATAGTTCGGTTAGAGTGGATTTGAAAAGCCGTAGTGCTAACGCACGCCCTGTACTTTTGAAGCAGGCTTCGACAGCAGCGAGCTCCGCGTCGAAAAGCGAAGCGAGCCGCGCTAGCGCGCTACTCTTCCTTTATGAGCGAGACTCTATCCAGATCTACTGATCTAAGAACTCCGCGAGCGAACTGAGCGAGCCATGAGGCGCCTATCGGCAAGGCTTGGA
>OV702279.1:109996648-110004148 GCA_916181665.1 Avena sativa | reverse complement strand
TTGCGGGAAAACTCTTCTCTCTCTGGTCTCACTTCGAGTCCTTCTAGAAGTAAATAAAGGAAATGCTTATTCAACTACGGCACTGTCGGACAACCGACCGGATTCAAGCCCTAGCGCCTCAACTCGGACGGACTTGTGGAAATCCTCGAAAACAAGTATAAAAAAACTCACCTATCTATAACATAGAAATGTTGCATCCAACCCTGGAACGAGAGGTAAAGAATAGGCTACCATACGAGATGAGACGACTTCATTCTTGGCTTTCATCCCTACGCTTAAGAAAGATAAGGGATTGGATTTCATACCTTTTATTTAGAGCTCCGTCGTTCCGACTGGAAAATGTCACCTTCCACCATACGTAAACCAAACCTCTTTGCTTTCTGGCTTTTCCTTCCTAACAAGGAGGCAGGATTTTGAAGTTCCTTTTTCCTTTTTGCTCTTTTTCTTTGAAAGCTTTTTCCAAATTCTATGGCAGCAAGATTATTTGCTTTTGCTAGAAAAAAGCACATTTCTTCCTAGTACTTTGATTTGATTTTTCACCTTGGGTCTTGCCCATAGGAAAGATACGTAGCTCGGTCAGGGCATATCCTAAAGCCATTGCCTCCAGCCAGTAGTAGTGGTAGGTAAGCATCTTAAGTTAGGGGTGAAATTGCTTTTCTGACAAGGAAAGGGATTGTAGGCAAGCCTGTAGAATTTCCTCTTACCTCTTCTCTTCTTTTATTACAGCAGTGGTAGTCTCAATAGTTCCATTTCCAGTGCTTTATAAGCCCATGCAGTTATGAAAAGTGTTAAGTATAGCATCTTTCTTAGGATGTACTTTTTGATCTTCCCTTGCAGTCTATGCTTATTGGTTAGCTAGTGTCATTGGCCTTCGGCTTCTTACCCTTCTGGTTAGGTTAGGCTGACTATATGTCTTGTTTTTTCCATTCTCCTGTAAAGTAAATAAAGCGAGAAAGAAGATCTCTCAAGGACTACGCAAGCTCGTCTATATTGCATCAAGAGCTTCGACTTTGATTGCATTGCCAGCAGCGGATGCTTTCACAGCAAATGAAATACCAATTCCCGTTCTTTTAAGAAGTTCCTTGCCTTACTAATGTAATAGTTACAGAAAGCTCTTCCTTCCCCATCCGCCCTTTTCGGTTTAATTGAATAAGACCGGCCCGAGCCATACTTCTAATTATCGAGGATACACAGATGGCTGCTGCTTTTATTTTCACCTTCGGTTCTTCTTCTTATTTAAGGGATCCAAAGTATCTTCCTCAAAAAGGTCCTTAACCCCTTGACCTAGAATAGAACCAAATTTCGCTATCACCTACGAATCCATCTCATATATTCCATATTATGCCTTTCTCAAAGTCAAAAAGCAAAAGATCCCTTTCTAGCCTCCATCAAGGGAAAACCTTTCATATCTGCGCACAAAAGGCTTCCGGTTGTTTGATCAACCGCTGCCCCTGGCGTGCCAACAAAGTTAAAGCGCTCAAATTCTCTCAATTTGCTTGACCTTCCAATTTATGTTGAGGGAATGGAATTACATTCTCCCTGGTCTGATTTATAGACCAGCAGTGAAACCGATTCTTGCCCTACGGATGAAGGCCCGAGTTTACGAGGTGAAGCACTCGGAAAGACCAATCGAAAAGAAAGAACATCCACGGAAACTCTATCTTTAGTAGCGAGAACATTGACTCACTCAGAGGCCATTTTCCGATCTTTCTTTGAAGGTGTGAGTGTGAAGCCAACTCTAAAAGTGGGTCTTAGAAGAAACATGCCAAGATAAAAGAAGACGGAGAAAAAAACCCCTTTCTTAAGCAAAGAGGCACGAACGCAACGCTATCTAAAAACGTCCCGCACTTCTGTCAGGGAATAGAATGGAATCCGGGATCAAAGAAAGGGGATGAGTTCAAAAACCACCTAACTAAGCCTATCACACCAAATAGAAAAGAGAAAAAAAGACCAAAACAAGCTTTTTTTCAAGCTCTACAAGTCCTATATATAGTGAACCACTAGATAGCCGTGTTCCACTAGTCCAGAATTGCCGAGTTGCCTAAGGACCCAGCCAGAGAATTTCATAAATAGTCTCTTATCGGAAGGAGAAATAAGAATAGAGTAAGGAGGCCCGCCTAGTAGAAGTAGAGGAGATGGTTGCGTCGGAGTAAACCGAGTCTCGGTGTATCCTTTGTCTGTTCAAAATCGATATTTGGAACATAAAAAGAGAGATTGACTTTATCTTAAGTCTACTTGCATTAAAGTCCTATCGTCGATAAATTCACCACGGCTTGTCCTTCAACGAAGCACTGTTCACCCGAGGCGGGAAGCATTGTAGGTGAGTAGATACTCGAGTTTTGGGTATACAAGAAGCCGCGAGGGATCGTTATATAGTTTTCAGTAGATAGATTTCTTGCAATATCTATATGATACTGATCCCAATGGGTAGCAAATCCAAGGAGGCAGGTACTCCAACTCCAGGTGTACGGTTTTGCATCTAAGATTAGGTACCTATGTTAGGTGATTTGAGGTGATTTGAATGATGAGTCAGATGGGTGGGCATCTATCGAGTCGTCACCTTTGCGGTGAGTCTTTTTAGAGCTTTTTGGCCCCAGTTGAGAGATATATGCTTCAGGAGCTGTATCATGGCAGGTTGAACTCAAAAGTCATTTAGAAACTGCCAAAGATTCTGGATGCTAATATAGTATCCTACAGTATAGACCCATATGTGTTCTAAATGTTATGTTTAAAGCTCTGACACTTAGATTTACTCCTCTAGCTCGACAAGTAATCAGCTCTCTTCAGACTGGATTTATTCCAGGGAGGTACATTTTGGACGGATGTGTAATTCTTCATGAAGTTTTGCATGAGTTGAAAACCTCTCACTCTGAAGGAATTCAAAAAAGTTGGACTTTGAAAAAGCTTATGATAGAGTTCAGTGGCCTTTCTTGGCAGAGGTAATGCATAGGAAAAACTTCCCTGACAGGTGGATAGATTGGATTAGACAAGCAGTGGAAGGAGGCAAAGTGTGTGTGAATATGAATGGAGAGGTTGGCCCATATTTGAAGAGCTACAAAGGATTGAGACAGGGTGATCTCACCTCTTCTTTTTCATTTGGTGGTGGTCACTCAAGTGTACGGCATTCTTTGTCCGTCCAGATCGCGGTACATGTTCGGACTGCTCTGGATTGTAGAGGAACGAATTTTAGTTTAGATGGGGTGGGCTGCACCCATTCTCGGTTAAGATGGGAAATCCTATAGGGGTAGAAATGCTACATGAAAAAAATAAGCTCTTGCTGTATTAGGAATGGAAAGTAAGTCAACTCCTTCCTATTAGAGCAACTTGTCGCAGCTGTGACTACTCTTTCTATTTGAATTGAATGTCAGCGAATCACTTGTTTCACTAATGTGACTAGTCTTGACTGCTGGTTTTTGCTTTCTATAGCTATAGAGACGCTAGAGATGCTTATTAAAGGTTTGCTTCGTGGCTTCCTTGCTTGACAGGCTTTCCTTGTTGGGTCCAATTGAACCCGGAAATCGCTTCCTCTAAGTCTTAAACCTACTCTTTCTTCAAAGAATGTAGCATACCTAAGAAATGATTTCTCTAACGAGTCAAATCCGTTGTGAAATAAGGAAATGCGCGGATCGCTTCTTCTACCCTTCTCTTATTCGCATTTCCTGCTTACTATTGAAAGAAAAGCTCATGGAATGCAAGGAGTGCAAATAGTGAGTTGACTGCTATAGTATGTAGTGCTTAATGACAGGAATCTAAGGACAAGAGAGTATGGTCGAAATAGTGCTTGTTACTCACTCGCTATTTTGGTGCTGGTTTGACTAATTAGCTTTCGTAGTGCCCTCTTTTCGTAGATTGGAAGGACCCTCGCTAGATATGTTGGTGTAGGGAATTCATGTTATCTTTCATAGATAGGAGGGGCATGCGTGCTTAGAGATAGTCGAAGGTGTAATCTTTCAAAAAGTAGTAAGTAAAAGAATCGCAACTCGCTTTGGATGGATATTTAGGTACCCTCGCCCTATTATGGATTTTGACTAGTGTATGGAAAGAGAATCGTGTGCCCCATACATAGGAAAGATAGAATCATCCTACTGCATTCCTTCTCCGGTCCTTTCATGGCCCATGCTGTTCAAAGGCTAATACAGAAATAGGATTACTTACGAGCTGGGATGGGATGTAGAGTATAGCCCAGAGTTTCTTAGTAGGAATACAACCTTAATGGAATTCGGAATGGGACTTTAGCATTTCCCTCCAGCAGCACTTTGTTTGGGGATGGTTGATTGCTTTTTGATTCTCTAAATCCAAATCCTGCCTCAATATTTTGGATTGATCAGACCGCCTATTGTAGAAGAGATTGCTTGCTAAAAATAGTACCGCATTTGTGCTTAAGAAAAGGCTTTCTTGTCCGGGGTCTATATCCACTTTTAATACACCACGCACCCCACTATCAAAAACTTCTCTTTCAATTCTAAACAAAGAGAAAGCTCAGGCGGCTGCTCAACGAGGAGGTTCATGCTTGTTAACTTACACTTACTTTTAGCACTTCTCTACCAGTTCTCTCTCTTAGATAATAATCTCCAGCTCTTAGCACCGGTTTTCACTTCGTGTAGCAGCTTCTTCTTTTGTCTACTCAAACACTTCATCCATGAGAACCAAGTTTTGTTTTGATCCATGATATATTCAAAAAGTAAGAGCAACTCTATTAATCTACATACCTTCTCTCTGGCCACCATGTTTTCTCCGAAGGGTGAAGGCGGATTCTCAGAATTGAAAATAAGGGCGAAGGATACATACAATATGCCGGGTCTAAAGTGAAGTAGTACAGACACAGGAAATCTTAGAAAAACTTAGAGAGTCTCCATAATCTAGACTTCTCGGTTTCTTAATCGGTGTCTATCTGAAAAAGATACTGGTGCAGCTTAAGGTGCTGGTGCTCCACCCCACTCTAAGAAGTATGACTGTGATTTGCCAATACCCAAATGGGTAGTGTACTGCTCGCACCCCTTCTTATTAATTCTGACTTGTTTGCGCACACAACCTCCCTAGAACTTTCTGACCTGGATCCAACCAATGAAGGAAGATGTATGGCCTCCCTCGAACAAAAGAAGGAAGTATGGGAGTTTACCGGTAGGCAATGACCACTGCCGAAGTCAAGTGCTCAGCTCAAAGAAAGAAGGGGTTGGTCTATAAGCTTCACCTCCGACCTGTGATATCCATTCTAGTGCGCCGCTTTTCCCAACTCCACGGTTCCTCTCATCTTTCTTGTCGGAGAAAGCCAGTCATCCCCGAACAAGACGCTCTTCCTCAAGAAAACCACATTTCTCTTAAAAACCTGATTCCTTGTTGAGGCAAAAAACATCGGATGGGCTTCAGTCCAACCTCCTTCCAGACTCTCCCCCTGCTTCGGGCATGTCTTCAGTTTACCATGAGTCTTTTATCCGGCAGGCACGAGTGGATCTTCTATAGACTTAGGGGAAATGCGCTGCTCCATTCTTTCGATAAGCCATGGTGGTTCTGTTCTTTATCACACGCCCTCCGTGGCCTTTTTTTAAGTCGAGTCGTAACTCGAACACAAGAGAAGTAATTGGGTTGGTTTTCGTATCAATCTAGAATAGGATTTCTGAAATTCAGTATGAGCGTAAGAATTACAACAGGAAAAGCCAAGAGAAAGGGGTAACATGTCTGTTCCATGGTGGTTATCTCGAGAAGCTTTAATGGCCCGCGTGGAGTTCTGTGACAACTACTATTGTATTAATAAAAGCCTTACATCTTGACGTCCATTGCCAAGCTTTTGAACCACAAGTTCACCTTCAAGCAAGTATTTTGGCCCCTATACTGTCCTCCAGAGGATTGGTTCTGTTGCCTATCGAGTGCTACTACCGGCCGGCTCAACTGTTCATCCCGTCTTCCATGTGTCCCAGCTGCGCCGTGTCTTGCGTCCAGATTTAAGGTGTCTCTTAACCTTCCCTCTTCTACTGATGAATTTCCTAAACCGTTTTAGATCGAGGCTGGCGCCGTAAAGGTAACAAGTCTGTGGAGCAAGTGTTGACACAATGGAGCAATGGTACCCCTTTCGGGCGCATGCTTCCCCTTCTCAGTCTCGATCATTCTAGAAATCGGGCAGTTGAACTCGTGTTGGTAGTAGATCCACTATTCTGGTATGAATCCCTCATTTCTTCAGTTTACATGTGCAACTCCTTCTCTCACATATCTTTTACGCCATGCGGCGGACCGTTAGCTTTACTAGGAAGGGGTGGACCCTATAACTATTTAGTAGCCTCGAACTGAGAGAAAATCAACACCTAGTTTTAGAAAGATGAAACTATCTTCAGATCGTTATATGCATCGTTTGCCTGATTCTCTACTTGGTTCTTCGAGAAGCGAGGATTTTTTGTCAATAAGGATCCTAATCTCTATATCAATATGGGAAAGAAAGATCATATCAACAATGATTTTTGCTCCATTATTCTTCACTAGAATCTACTTGAACAAGAAAATGTTTTCTATATGTTGGCAATCCATAAATTGGGTGTTTTCTTGACCTTTTCTGCTATGTTTTGCTTATAAAATAAGTCAATATGGAAATTCCTCCAATGGAATTCTTGTGCTTTTTGCATTATTGCTGCGTGCAGCATAATATCATGTATCATATGCTTTCTATAAGAAGATTGATTCTGATTGTCAATTGATATCATCTTAGGGTTACATTCCCTTGAACAGTGTTCTTGGCAAAACAGATTAACCAACTCATCCGGGTTGATATAACACAAAAGATCATTCAAGTCCCGCACTTTAAAAAGGAGTCGATTATTCACTGAATCATATACACGCATATTTGAGATATTATTATATCTCGTAAGTGGCGAACATTTGAAGTTCAGATTGTGGGGATGTATCAAACTATTCCTTAGTAGACTATATCCGTCATCTCTATTGAGATTCGTGAAATAAACGTTAATACTCCTTTTTTTCATTTTTCACTACTCTTGTTAAACTAGTTAACAAACTATGTACTAACTGTGAACCTCTCTCAGATAGAATATTCGACACACGTGAGTCATCAGTGGTAATGGCTTTCCTAACGGGTAGTTGATTAGGTATAACAGGAGAGTCTTCAGTGGGAAATAAATGATTGGCCTTCAAAACGAGTGGTTGATTTGGTCTAACCATAATGAAAGCGGCAGAATAAGGGATCTTGCATTGTTGATATCTCTTCATATAGACAAGTGTTTTGATATGAACAACAATGAACTGCTTTAATTTGAGCATCTGCGGCGGCAGAGGATGGGGATTCTTCTTACCATCTTGGATGGTTATCGTAGTGGAATAGTAATGTTTCAAAAGTTTCATTTTTAGGAGTTTCAAATGTTTCATAGAGGATCTTGACTTTAATGTATCAACATTATTGTCAATCACTATGCTTGTTTTCTGTATGCAATCATTGCCATATTTGTTGAGTCTAGCATCTCCACATTCTATACTATTCCATTGTTGCATGGATATCAA
>OV702279.1:109836648-109991648 GCA_916181665.1 Avena sativa | reverse complement strand
GAGATAGGTTTCGGAGAAAGAAAGGAGTCATTCAGAAGTATCCGAATCAAATAAGAAAAAAACGTAGCTATTTCATCAATCAATCGAAGTTCAGTGGAGAAATCCCTGGAGGTTCTGACAGGCTGCGGGCGCGGGACTGAAAATCCTCTTTCGCTGGGCCGTTTGGACTCCAAATCCAAACGTGGTTCGAATCCACGAGCCTGCTGATCTAACCGATTCATTGGTTGATTGGGAATCGAATAAAAAAGGTCACCGCTGACATAGAAGTTTTGAAAAAGAGAGGGTAGCGACGAACATCTTTAATAAAACTAGTGAATTACTAGCGAATTTCCAAATAGAATAGTGCATCCACGTCAGCATCTCTGTTTCTCATTTCTAGATTGACTCGGCCCACTCTCGTTCGGGGAGACCAGAGACAGCCTTGTTATCTGCCGTTCCTGTCATTAGTTTACTCCATTTCCCTATCATATGAGGTCTTTTAGCAATATGGGCGGTGCCGTTCATAAATCTAATGGCCAAGACGTAAAGCTTAAAGTGATCCATACCTCCTTGCTAGGCTAGCCTTTGAGCGAGTCCAATCTCACAGCTCATACCTTCACCCCCGGTCCCTTTTCCCTATACCCCATGCTTAGTCCCCTTCTTTGGTCGTAGATGAAGTATGATTGGAGAAAAAAGTACTCGTTTCGTCCAGTCCCATCCCGCAAGTCCTCCCTCTTCACATGGATGGATTTTCGTTTCCATCACAAAGAGGAGGCAAGTATCCTCCTGCTTCAAAACAATGCGAAGCTCACGAACAAGGCACTGGAGCATGCTTTTCGATTCCTAAATGCCCTTTATCTTTACCATATAGATTTCAGGGATCAATGAGACCATCAGAGATGCTTGATCTTACCCTCATTCGAGAAGGTCTTAGTTGGGTGAGGCAAGTCATGATAAGAAAATCATGGGTGATAAGACCAATGAAAGAAACCCATATCATCATTGACAGAGAAGTGGATAGACCACAGGAATCATGAATGAATCGAGGCTTCAATGATACAAGCTTGATAATGATACTCTATCAACGGAATTTCTTAAATAGGGGCATCCCGACTTGCTTCATTCAATAGAGAAGAGACGGACTTCCATAGAGCATAGATACCCGCTTTTGATTCAGAATACATGAGACCCGGGCTTAGAAGTTCTGAGATGACAGTACCTGATAGTCATATCGACTTAAGGACATGGTTTGGGTCCCACGAGAGGAAGAAACGAAGATGTCTGGTCGTGGGACTGGTAACCTTGTCTGCTCTAGTACGAGTGATCCGGTATTCATTACATCAATTCTATCGTGTCAAATCGGGTCAAATAGCTCAGTCTTGAACTCGAAAGCCGTTCGCGCCTTCTGTACTCTAAAGCCGTTTGCACTGAAGTGCAAGCCATTTTCTTCGCTCTTTAAACTCTAAAGTACTTACTAAATAGGGGCTGCGCATACGTTTTCTCGCTTGGAGCACAAGGGGAAATACCGATTGCGATTGAACTCCCTTCGGGGTACGCCCGGATTGCACTGATCCGGTTTAAAACAACCGGAATGTAAGGATAGCTCAGTCTTGAACTGGAAAGCCAGTCCAATCTACAAATAAAGGGACAAACAAAGTGCCAAGTAAGAGAAAGGATTTCTTGCGCGATTAGGTCGTGTAATACGAAATACAGGCTGTGCTGCATCCGAATAGCAATCTCTCCATCCGCGTGTCTCCTTCTAGTGTGGAGGCTGAGCTTCGAGCTCTTGCTACTACTGCTACTCCCTATTCTTCTAGACAGTCACTAACAATAATTCTATCCCATCCTCCCTCATCGAAGCCAGTAAATGAAAAACCAGTAGTAATGGATCAAGACGAAAGGAAAACGCCTTAACATAGCTGGCCCGCCCGCAGAGGTACGTACGGCCTATCGCTGCTTTCAAACGAGCGGGTTTTCTCGAAAGCTTTTCCTGGACCAAGCCCGGATCAACAAGGGAATAGTCATTCCCAAAAGCAAGCGAAATCACTATTGAAGAGATTTCGAATTCTACTAAATAGTTCTGTACTTCCAATCCCACCGGATTCATTCCACTTATCTTGCCTCATACGATCGATGTTATAACCGCTACCCGACCCTATCTTTTCTTTTGTTCCGTGCTTCCTCCTCCGGGTCAGCTGTGATTCGAGTCACAAGAAATAACATAGTTGAGGAAGTGAGTAAAGTATCCGGTGACAGTGAAAGCGTATAAAAAACGATCTACGGCTCCGCCGTTTACCAATAAATAAGGTGGCTGATACAATTCAAAGATGTCCTCAAGTCCTTGTTTTGGGTGAGCGGCCCTGGCCAGGTACACAAATAATGGAATCGTTCTCATTTCAAATTCCATCAATTTCTCCTATAAGAGAATATCACCTAGAACTCGCTAGTGAAGGATACCAATTCTTCCACGGGGGAATAAGGATAAGGATTTTTGGATCATCCTTTCACGGGCATCGAGTCCAATCTCGCAGCTCATACCTTCTAAAGACACCCGACGAAGGAATCAAAACTCCATTAGCCAGGAATGAAAATCAATTCCATATGCCATTTGTAAGTCTCCTATCCAAACTTTTTAGGCGTGACCTTTGGTCTCTTTCGCCGGGCGAACTAAAGCAAGAGAAGCACCGGGCCCTTCATCTGGCAGATAAGCTTTGGGATCTGCTGATGATGACCATGGAAATCTAGCAGCTTCTCCATCTTAGGCGAACGATTAATCGGTCTATGACCTTGCAAGGCACTCACTTTAGTACGATTAGCAAGATCAGTTATTTAGGTAAGTTATTTCTTGTGTTAGAAGGAGCTGCAAGGCACAAGATAAACCCTGTAGAAGCATCTCACTGGAATATTTTAGGCATTCTAATCCGAGAAATGAATGATTAAGCCAACATGGCAGTTAATACTTCAGCTTTCTGGAAGGACCCAACGCCCTAAATCCTATATATGCTTCCAGCTTCCTCCGAGGCTACAACTCATTTCATCTAAGGGTGCAGGGAAGGGAAGCTGCAAGCTAAGCAAGTAAATCCTCAGTAAGCGGAAGCTTAAGTTAATAGCACGTAGTAAACCTCTGCTTATAAACAAAAGTGATCACACCTATCCAAAAACTCATAGGATTCCTATTCCTTTCATTGATTTTGGGACAAGAAGATAAGACTAGAAGGCTCAGCAGAAGCTAAACTAAAAACTAGAACTATGCTTCCCACACCCGCACTGTCACCTGGAGCATTACGAAAGCAGGAAACATATGTTGATGAAGTCTACAGTAGTAGTGCCTTTTTCTTGGATCTGTTTCTATTTGAAAAATCCGAAATCGAGTCTCTTTGGATATAGAAAAAAAACGGTAAAGAACGAATCGGGGGTAGAAGTTACGGCACCCTACCTTTCTTTACGCTGCCTTCTATCGTTGGCCCTGAAGAGGAGAGCCAGCCCTTACTGGCATCCATCCACTTAAATAAGTCTGGTGGGTTCGCTTGAACCGATACAAGAGGAACTCAGGAATTGAAGAAAAACATGATTGCTGGATTTGATCCATTAACACAGGGGCAAGCGTTGGCATACCGAGCTCCCCCAACCATAGATAGGGATTTGATCTTGGACTGAGAACATAGCGGTAACGGCTGTTTTAGAAAGCACCTCTGCCTTTCCTGAAACTCAAACAACCTACTAGGCTGGCTAATCCAGACGAAGAAGATAGCGAGAAAACGACTCCTCAAGCCGAAGTAAGGGCGGGACCATCTTCTTTTCTGACCGTTTGGAGCTGCTCACAAGGCCTAAACCTTCCTGTAATCCCTGGAGCTTCGTCAGAGCCTTTTCCTTCCCCACAGGCCAGAGCTCAATTTACCTTCGCCACAGCTCTAAAATAAGGAGAATCAGCTCAAGATAAAAGGGCTCGCACTTAATTGATCCGGGTCAACACTTCCTGTATCTGGTTTCGGCTTGATTTTGACTCCTTGTAGGGGCTCATGACAGTCCTGTAGGGGATCCAAACAAAGGCTTTCGAGTAACAAAGAACGGCCTTTACCCGCCTCTTGTGTACAATCTATCGCATGCTCCATGCCTGAAAATCGATATGAGATGCTTCTACAGGGTTTGCTTGGCTGAAGCGAGGAGTGATATGATTGCAGATCCAAAGAAGCTTTGGAAAAGCCTTGTTACTATTAAAAGAAAAGATATCTCGGTAAACATTAAGGCCGACCACTACATAGGAGCGATAGGAAGCCAAGCCGTCAAAAGGAAAGGCGAGCAGCCCTTATTGCAATAGCAAACGGCCTACTTATAGCCCTATTTATACTCTTTCTCGGGGACTTCAACGGGCCTTACAAGCTCAATAAATTGCAATTCTTCACCTTTTCCTCAGACAGTGGGAATGCATTTTCTTACTTGATTGACATTGACAGATATGTGTACCACACCGAACAAGCAATATGTCATATGCTTGATGTACCAGCCAAGCCAGCTCTTTTTTTCTCAGTTCCCTTATCCTTAGTCAAAAGAAAATGAAAGAGAGTTTGTATTTCTTTGGTTTAGTTATAAGAGTCATTATGATTACTATGCTACAACTTAGTGAACAAATTGCAATTGTATTTAGTCATATATTTACGTGTGTCATTCCGTTTTTCATTAGACTTTCGTTTGCTGTGTTATACTGGAGGCACGCACCTTCCTTTCCTCCCTTATTTTTGAAGAACAAAGATGAGAACACTTCAAAAGACAAAGATGAGAGCACTGGTGATTCAGTAAGTTGACTACTTTGTTCGCACTTTCTATTTGCGTAAGAAAAGTATGCTCCTCCAACTGCCAGAGTTCACTAGCGCGAAAGAAAAATAGATGGATTGAGCGACGGGACATTAACCTGGATTTAGCCCTCCTCTCTACTATCTACTGGCTAGACCTCAGTTTAGAGCAAAGCGTGAACTTAAGGCTAACCATCAATAAGATTGACTCGAACAGGGTTCCTATGAAAGTGAAAGGCAGGAGCTCTTGTATTAAACAAAACTTCCTTTTCTTTGGGTATCTCGAATGCCAGTTCGAGGGTGTGCTTTTAGGTCTTGATCGAGAGTGCTTCCTTTCGTGCCTTGGTTAGCCGGAACTAGAAATGCCGGGACTATGGAGAAGGGTCCCTCGGGCGAGATGGCTAAGCGTGTACGACGAATTCTGTCTATCTGAAGATCTGAGAAATAATTACAGCTCTGTCCTTGGATGGACCATAGGCCTGATGCTAGGAGAGTGTAGTTCGAGCATTCTATTGTGTGCTCGATCCGTGATACGCAAAGCAATCTCCTGTTTACTATTGATCTAATGACAGTTGATTGAGACTTGCCATTGTCGTATTTCGAAAGCGAACTCTTATCTGGTTCGAATCCAGTTCGTCCATGCCACAAAACTCGAATCGAAAAACATAGATCATGACTATTTTGAGAAACTCGAATGAAGATACCAACGGCCCATGCTTACCTACGTCACATTCTTAAAGATCGGTGGTACGAAAACCGCTACAGAAAGTCAAACTAGAAAGCATATGTTTGACGCATCTTATGACCAGTAAAGTAACCCTATAAAATCCAGAAAAAGAATCAAATAAGGGTAAAGAAATCCACTATAACTATACTCGGATGGCGTTCGCAACACAACAGTTCGATCTAAAGACCTCCCTCATCACAAACAACGGATCTATGCTGAGAAGGAAAATAGATTGACAGCTCAATAAGAAGCAGACAGATATCCTAGTCGAATGCCAATGGCCAAGTGGTTGTACAAAAGGCCCCGAAGAAAGAAGAAGATGAAGGACTAGGTGTTCTAGTTACTTGGGATGGGAATGGCTCAGCCCACATGCATCATTTGATGAAAGCACTCCAGTCCAGTCGCCTCCGATCAGTGGCTTGTCAACCACCGGACCGTAGCTCCTCACCAAATGCCCCTGCGTTGGGGCAACACAGCACATGACTAGTTCGCTCAAGGACCACACCCTCTCGAGAGCAGGATGCCGGCCGAGATGGAGCGCCAACCTATACCAACCTTGCCCCAACATCTAAATAAAGGGCGGGCGCCGAAAAGGAAGCAGTGACGCCTTTTCGACTATCCATAAGCGGATACCAATCATATGGGGCTTTCAACTAAAATACCTTCTGGTGCAAGCGGATAGTTATCCAGACCGTCAAATATTGTAGATACTAAGCCGGTGGATACCGATTCAGGAAATAGCGATATAAAGAATACATATGATCTAAATAGCGATCCAGTTAGTGAGATCACCCTATGCCCAATATTCCTAATAGTAAGCTTATAGGCGGAAAGAATGGAAGAGGATTGAGTAGGCCGGTATTGAATTTGCAAATAGGTTGCCTTCAGTAATCCGAGTAGGCAAGTAGGGTGTCAGTGATTATGCTAGAAGGGCCAAGTGGAGATGCTAGTGTTGAATCTCTTCCTATGCTGAGTTTTCATATAGCTTCTGCGGCAAACACCTTCCATGGTCGATCAGGCGTAATCTCCATAACCTACAGTTGTCACGTCTGAGAGGTAGAAGCTATCTATCCAATCCAATCCTTCTCCAAAATGCACCATGACCGATCCAATTACTATAGAGCCAGCAACATCCCCTAAAGCCAATGCCACTCTCATCCTTTTTCCAATTCAGATTTGGTAGCATGTTGAAGCTGTGGAATGGTGTTTGTTGGTGAGTCAATTTTATAGAGATGAAGCAGTGTTACTTTCCAGTTTTTCACTTCGTTCGTTACTTTCCAGCTTCAGGAGCTTTACTATAGTAGGTAGTAGGAAGGCGAGTGATGGGTAATCTCGGTCGGTAAAGAAAGGTACTAGGGATTGACCTAAAGCTACGACGTTGGAGAAGTTCATAGGTTCACACGTTGAAAGAAGAACGTCGGATTGAGACGAGAAAGCAAGTGCAAGGCATTCAATAAGGTAAGCTAGGGTTGGCAGAGAAGAAGGATAGAGAAGAAATAGAAAGAATCGAATACAAAACAACTCCGTTGATTGAATGTCAAAGCCTTCGGCCCTTCTTCTTTCTCAACTTGAAAGCTCTTGCTTAAACCGATTGTTTTTCCTCCATCTCTCTTAAAGTTTGCAGTAATCATTTCTTTTTCATTCCAATTCATGTCCTGAAGCTTTGCAAGGATCGAATGTTTTTCTTTTCAGATTGAGCAATCTCCAATCACCTTAACCAAAGTAGGATAGGCCAGTGGTTAGAGAGAGTCAGGGAGTTATTGGTAAGGGCACATACTTCTAGGGGAAGGGTTAAGCCAGAGGCAGAGGCAGCAGGTCTAATTCCTGAAAAAACTAATAATACCTTGCTCGAGAAAGGATAAGACATGGCTATCGCTTCGACAGCTTCTCCGGAGGAAAAGACGCCGCCCATAAGATGTGCCTAGAGATAACAATCATTTCATAATCTCGTATAAGTGATCATTCACTTGGTGAAGAGCCAAGACAAGGTACAACTGTTGGGAAGTTCCTCTTTTGAGCTATGCCCTTAATTGGGTAGAGCGAGGGATAGTTTCTTTCTATAGGGATAGGAACCTTGTCTTCTCTCTCTTCTGCCTTATGACCAACCCAGACTTTCGAAGATCAAAAAACAACCTCGAATGGACATATTTCCTCCAAGGGAAGGGAGAAAGCTCGGGAGTTGTAATTGGGTAGACTAAACTACGGATTTTACCCTTGGGATGGGACTTGGACATGCCTCAAAGCACAGCTTACCGCACAGAGACATAAGCTAGAACGGGCACTACCCGTAACCGAAGGAAGAGTTGTTTGTTGGCCTTGTTTCCCCGTCTAGAATGATCTCTCTAAGAAGTTCTCGTTCTACTTTTGGAATTCGCTTATTATGGTTTGCAATGGCTATAGGGGCGTCGTTGGTGACAACAAACTGGGAATGCTTTTGTATAAAAGGGCAGAGCATCATATCCATCTCTTCCATGTTTGTTATTTAGTAAGTGTCGGTCAAGTTAGGCTGGTAAGTAGGGACACTCGTGCATACAAAGTGAGTCGCTTCTTCTCACAACCGAATTTAGGTCTAGATAAGAGTTCCTCGGCTGCATCTTTCAGTGCCTGGTCAATTTAGAATAGTTCAATACCGTGGTCGAAGTCATTTCCACGGGGTGATCTGATCTGCCTCTTGCCTCTTCTACAAGGATAATACCATCTTAGTTAGCTTCCTTTCCTAAACAGATAAAGCGGGATGCGTGTTAGTTGGCGGTTGCCATTCTCCTCTAGGAATGATTCATTCCGATCACTGTGATTGTTGGACACTGATCATTACAAGCGGACGATGCAAGTGTTGGTTTCATTTCAAAGATGAGAGTCTCGCATACTTACTAAATAGGGCTAGCTAATAAAGAGTTTTCAATTTGACTTATTAAATAGGGCATATGCGGAATCATTGAATTCCTTGTAAAGCTTTGACCATGATCGGTGCTTATAAGACCTTGACCTACTGTCTTTTCGACTAGCGCTACCTTGCCCAGATCTTGGATCAGAAAATGGGTAAATCGTCCACCTGGTGGTAATAGTACGCGCCGCATTGAGCTCTTTTCAAAGAGCGGAGTACCCACCCACGGATCAAGCTTCTTGTCATACTTAGTACAGACAGAGCGAGGAAACGGATGCTGCGAGAAATGAACCTAGAACGGGCACTACCCGGGCGGGCTGATCCGTCGATAGCTCCTTTGAAATGTGCCATAGGAGAATTTTGCTTGGGGTTGATCCACTCTCTTCACAACAGGCATTCAAGAACTATTTTGAAAAGAAAAAGACGAAAGCGAGCCAAAACATGTAAATCATGGGCCTAACAAAAGAAGGGAACATCCACTGCTGAAATACAATACACATACACTTGCATCGTCGTTAAACAGGAACTCAATTCTAAGGACTGATTAAGTAGAACTTAAAATTTAGAATCTAGTTAATAGCTAAAATTAATAACTAAGATCTGCGATTTTACAGATTTCCTATATACAAAATATATACTACTGTGAAGCATAGATTGCTGTCAACAGAGAATTTTCTTAGTATTTAGTTAGGTATTTACATTCAAAATAAGAAAAGGGCCCATTAAGAACTTGTAAAATAAGGATTAGGGATTGATTTGGGTTGCGCTATATCTATCAAAGAGTATACAATAATGAAGGATTTGGTAAATCAAATCCATGGTTTAATAATGAACCGTGTTAACTTACAATAACAACAACTCAATTCCTATAGAATTCCTATAGTGGAATTCCTGTAGGATAGAAAATACACAGGGTGTACACATTATATATGAATGCAAAATATTCATTAATTTAAGTATGCCCTCAATTTTCTTTAATGAGTTGATATTATATTAATTGAATATCCTTTTTGTTTTACGAAATTTTTGCTAAAGTTGCATTGACGTCCGGAACAAGCGACCACTAGCAAGGGGTGAGGTCAAGATGCGTGTCGGCAATGGATCAAGTGTTGATGTGATCACCGTCGGAATGCTACCTCTCCACTTACCGTCGAGATTAGTAATAAACTTTAATAATTGTTATCTGGTGCCATCACTGAGCATGAACATTGTATCTGGATCGTGTTTGATGCAAAGTGGTTATTCATTTAAATCCAAGAACAATGGTGTTCTATTTATATGAATGAAATCTTTTATGGTTATTCACCGATGATGGATGGTTTATTTCTGTTGGATCTCGATAATAATGTTAGACATATTCATAATGTTGATGCTAAAAGGATTAAACTTAATGATGATATATCCGCATATATGTGGCACTGCCGTCTACGTCATATTGGCATTAAACGCATGAAGAAGCTCCATTCGGATGGACTTTTGGAATCACTTGATTTTGAATCATTTTATACATGTGAGCCATGCCTTATGGTCAAGATGACTAGAACGCCGTTTTCCGTTTCAATGGAACAGGCGACAGATTTATTGGAGATCATACATTCTGATGTATGTGGTCCAATGAGTGTGTCGGCGCAAGGTGGATATCGTTATTTTGTAACTTTCACGGATGATTTGAGTAGATACGGTTATATCTACTAGATGAAACACAAGTCTGAAACCTTTGAAAAGTTCAAGGAATTTCAGAGTGAAGTGGAAAATCATCCTAATAGAAAGATCAAATTTTTATGGTCCGACCGTGGAGGTGAGTATCTAAGTTACGAGTTTAGCACTCATATGAAAGAGTGTGGAATTGTTTCACAACTCACACCTGCCGGAACACCACAGCGAAATGGTGTGTCGGAACATTGTAATCGTACTTTATTGGATGTGGTTCGATATATGATGTCTCTGACGGACTTGCCATTGTCATTTTGGGGTTATGCACTAGAAACTGCTGCATTCACTTTAAATCGGGTACCATCTAAATCCGTTGAAAAGACACCGTATGAATTGTTGTTTGGAAACAAACCTAAGCTGTCATTTCTTAAAGTTTGGGGATGCAATGTTTATGTTAAGAAACTTCAACCAGATAAAATCGAACCCAAAGCGGAAAAATGAGTCTTCATAGGATACCCTAAGGAAACTATTGGGTATTCCTTCTATCACAGATCTGAGGGCAAGGTTTTTTTTGCCAAAAATGGATCCTTTCTAGAGAAAGAGTTTCTCGCGAAAGGCGTGAGTAGTCGGAAGGTAGAACTCGAAGAGGTTGTTGAAACTTCTCTTCATAGTATGCGAGTAGCGCAGCGCCGGAAGTCGTTCTGGAGTTGGCTTCTCCAATTGAAGAGGGAACTGATGATCATGAAACTCCAAAAGAGAGTACTACCGAACCTCGTAGGTCTAGCAAGACGCGTGCAGCTCTCGATGTCAACACCAGGATTTTTAATCCTAGATGCCTGTTATGCCATACATCGCAATCCCAAGATTACCATTTATGCAAGACATAACGAATTGGATATCACAGTACATCATCCATTACAAACCATACATTAGGTCTTACAACAAATAAGGATCTCATGATACAGTCTTAATACAATTCAAGCAGCGGAAATAACGTAATAATAATGATAGCGTAGGTGAAGCTCCATCTTCATGGTCACAGGCAATGCTAACGATGGGAGATGATCCTAGTTGTCGTAACCTTCCTGTTGTCCGTCCTCTTGATACTCTTCTTCATAGTCTGGCCATAGGAATAGCCAGGGACAAATCCATGAGTACTCTTTAAGTACTCGCAAACTAATACTAACAAGTGAAGTGGTTTTTGAGTAGGATATACTAAGCTCTAGGGTTGTTTTGCAAAAAGATAGATTTATCTCTACTGAGTTTAGAAGCAAATAAAGCTAGTTGAAAGTTCTATAACACCTAAGTGGGAACTTGAATTTCATGTCACAAATCTGTTTTGGTCAATTTCAAGTCACAAATCATTTCATAAGTCATTTTGAAAACATCTGACGACAGAATAGTATGGCCACTCCAACTGTCCATAACCGCGGACGCGGCTATTCGAATAGACACTCTGCAGAGGTAGTAAACTTTCACCACAACATTCGATACATCCGTCAGGAACAATCTTGAATTCACCATACTCATTATGCGGATAATCAATCCTAACCTTTCAATTACACGCCCTAGTATAGGCACCTTTCCTATGAGTTTGGCCTCCCAACCATGACCAACTGTCATCTTGGGTACTGCACAGGTGGACAATCTTCACAAGGTAGCCTTAGCTCAGACCTTGTCCGCAAGGGAACCCATACTAAGGTATGTAAATTTCCAGTCAAGCCCTACCCAATTTTCGGGTATTGTGGTTGTACGGTAAAATTGGAATGGTATCGCATCCAGATAACCATTAGTTTTATAAAGGTCTAAGGCTCATGCCTCAACATCTTCATCATCAAAATCATCTAGTGTTCAAGAACACATGTCAAAACATTTGAGTAGAATGACTCATCATTCTAAGGTTTTCATAACCATTTTCACCAAGTATTCCTATCTAAAGTTGATCAAGTTTTATGCTTAGCACTAGCATCTACAAGTGAGGGTAATCACTAATGAGGGGTGGTAAACAAGTGTATCTTATCTACTTTCAATCTCATGCCTCAGGATGACATCAAGGTTATATAACTTAGGCCAAGTTTTATGCTCTTTATGCTACCTTCATATATCTTTCTAAAATCTACAAGTCACTAAGTAAACTCTAAGAGAAAGCTTTGATAAAGAAATAAAATACTAAGCTTGCAAGTAAAAATAGGATTGGGTATCAAGTGGTGTAAGCTTGCAAGGATTAGCTTGCTAGGTTGCAAGTGTTAGCTTGCCTTGTGCAGAGCAGTGGTTGAAGTTCTCCTCGGCTTCTTCCTCATAGTATCCTCCTTCCTCCTCGTATCCTTGGTCAGTACTAGCATCTATAAATAAATATGAGGTACACAATCACCAAAGAATACTTAAATATTTCTATTTATCACACCAAGGTTTTCACTAGATGATATAGGATCATCACAAGCATTACAATCATTAAGGCAAATAGTTTTATTTTTTTATTTTAGAAAAGTAATTTCTACTCATTGAAAAATGACTTAAGGTTTAGTATTCTCAAACTCAAACATGGGATCATGTTGATAGATGTCATCACCACATATTTCAGTACTTGGGAATGTGATTTAAAGTGGTGTCACAATTTAATAAGGATTAACCTTTTATTTTAATTAATTAAAGTGACTAGAAATGCCTATGAGGCATTCTTTTATTACTTGTCCATTATTTCTGCAAGTAAACCTATATATTTTTATATATTCAGAAAGGTATTGTTAAATGTGATTTTTGAGAGTTGGAAGCAACTCAAAAGATTTCATGGCTGAATTTTGAAAAATGTTTGAATGAAGAAAAGCTTCTGCTTTGTTATTTTTACCATGGGTGATCTACAAATCTAAATGGTTTGAATCCAACGGGCTTGGATTAAGCACTCTAGTACCTTTCTAACAAAATTGGTTCCATGCATTTTGGTTCAGTGAATCAAGCTGGGTTGATTTTTGAATCTGGGTACATAACTGAGTTTGAAACTAAAAGAATAAACCTAAATTTGAATTACTGGGTCGCGCGGGATGCTAACTGGGCTAACCCACTGCGCACAGCGCGCGCGGGGGTGGGTTTAAGTGAACGACCCAACCAGTCAGTGAGACAGAGGGGTGCAAAGCGGTATGGGGGGATGTGGACCGCACGATCAAGCTCTAATCCTACGATTGCGGTTCATCATCCACGTCAGGCAACGCCGGTGAGACAGAACCCTAGCGTGGCCAGTGGGGGTCTACGAGGGCTCACCGGGGCTCAGGCGAGGGTCGGCGATGGGGGCGAACGACGAAGTCGATGATGGCGATCCTCCTGGTACCGGCAGCTCCTCCTGGGGCGGCTCCAATCGCTGGCTCCCTCCTCCTCCAGCAGCGGTAGACTCAGGCCAAATTCCAGCTATGCGCTGCTCTCCTTGCTCCGCGAGTGAGGTGGGGTGCTTCTGAGAGAGAGCGAAGTGAGATGGTGTGAATAATTCATGCTGGGGTGGCCTCTATTTATAGTGCCTAAAGGGGACAACGAGCTACTAGCATGGGCAAAGGTAGGGGATGGTGATGTGCTCCCTGGCGAAGCTCAATGGCATGGCTATGCGGCGTGGGGCGGTGTGGAACAGTTGGAATGTTGCAGCTCTCTAAGCGGGTCTGACGGCAGTTTTAATGGCGCACAGCTTCTACGGTCTGTGTGGCAGTGAACGGGCATGTTCGCGGTGTTGCTGTGGTGCTGTCGATCCCGCTTGAACGTGGCGAGGGCGGCGTGCGGTCTGCGGGCATGTGTCGCTGGTGACGCTCTCGGCTCACTCGCAGAGAGGCTTGGCATGCTCAGGCTTTTTGGTCCAGGGGCTGGCTGTGCTCGAGGCTTGGATAGGGGGTGGCGGTGGACGGTGGAGAGTGTCCCAGACATGGTTTCTAGGCTTGGTTCTTCTCCTAGCTTGTTGTCGACATGGGGGTGGCAAGTTAGGCTCGGCATGGTCACCATTGAAGTCTATGGCAAGCTCACAGTGGTGCTAAATCTTGTTAAATGGGCTAGATGATCTACTAATAGCTTGCTATGAACCAGAGAGGGAACAAGTTAGGCCAAGATCACTGCTCCTAATAGTGTTTTATGTTTGTTTCCTGTTTGCAAGGTGTTTGATGAAATGGCCGCAAGAGATTCAAATTTGAATTTTCGATTCAAACTTGGTGGATGTGTTGGTTGCATACTAGGGAGTCTCTGTTTAGTGGGATTGGTCAAGTGGAATTGGTTTGGGTGGTTTTTGAAAAAGGGGTGATCTTCACATCTGAATCAGATTCGATTTTCAAATGTGATTTGAATCAAGTTGTCAAATGTTTCTGCAAGTTTGAAAGGTGGGATTTTATTCACTTTTACTTGTCTAGCAAGGTGTGAAAAGAAATGGAAAAGTTTCTGTTTGAAATCTTGGACTAGAGACAATCAAAGTGGCCTAGTGAGCAAGATTGGCAAAAATGACCATTTGCTTATTTGATTTGTTTTTGATTTTCTCTTGATTTGTTTCTACTTGGAAATGTTTTAGATGATGTTGTTTTCACCTTCAAACCATTCCTTGCTATTTAGATCAATCACACAAGTCCATTCATACATTCATACAATCATCACATACACACATGCATTCATAATGATTTCAATTAACAAAAGTTTTTGTTAACCCTAATTTTGGTGATTGGAATTTGATAATCATTGTTAAACATTTTGGGATGTTACACCCGAGCTATACGAAAACCATGTTATGAATTTCATGGTTGATGAAATTGATGACCCTACGACGTATGAAGAAGCAATGATGAGCCCGGATTCCAACAAATGGTTAGAAGCCATGAAATCCGATATGGAATCCATGTATGAAAACCATGTTTGGAACTTGGTGGACTTACCTCATGAACGAAAGGCCGTGGAGAATAAATGGATTTTCAAAAGGAAAACTGATGCTGATGGTAATGTGACCGTCTATAAAGCTCGACTTGTCGCAAAGGGGTTTCGACAAGTTCAAGGAGTTGACTACGATGAGACATTCTCTCGCATAGTGATGCTAAAGTCAGTTAGGATTATGTTATCAATTGCCACATATTTCGACCATGAGATATGGCAGATGGATGTCAAAACCGCGTTCCTCAATGGCAATATTGAAAAAGAGTTGTATATGATACAACCAAAGGGTTTTGTGGATCCTAAGGATGCTAACAAGGTATGAAAGCTTCAGCGATCCATCTATGGACTGAAGCAAGCATCCCGGAGTTGGAATCTCCGCTTTGAAGAGGTGATCAAAGAGTTTGGATTTGTCCAAACTTATGGAGAGGCTTGTATTTACAAGAAAGTTAGTGGGAGCAATGTGGCATTTCTGATATTATATGTGGATGACATATTATTGATCGGAAATGATATAGATCTTTTAAACAGTGTTAACAGTTATCTAAATAGCAAATTTTCAATGAAGGACCTAGGTGAAGCGTCATACATATTAGGCATAAAGATCTATAGAGATAGATCTAGGCGCCTAATAGGGCTATCGCAAAGTACATACCTTGATAAGATTTTAAAGAAGTTTAAAATGGACGGAAGTAAGAAGGGGTTCTTACCGATGTTGTAAGGCAAGAAATTGAGTAAGATTCAAAGTCCGGCTTCGGCGAAAGAAAGATAGATAATGGACAAAGTCCCCTATGATTCAGCCATAGGCTCTATAATGTACACCATGCTATGTACAAGACCGGATGTGGAACATGCTATTAGTTTGATTAGTAGGTACCAATCTGATCCAGGATCGGAACACTGGATAGCGGTCAAGAATATCCTTAAGTACTTGCGAAGAACTAAGGATATGTTTCTTGTGTACGGAGGTGAAGAAGAGCTCGTCGCTAATGTTATGTCGACCCAAGCTTTGACACCGATACAGATGACTCTAAGTATCATTCCGGAAACATATTTCTCATGAATGGAGGAGCGGTTAGTTGGAGGAGTTCCAAACAACTTGTGGTGGCGGGATCAACAATGGAGGCCGAATATGTTGCTGCTTCGGAAGCGTCTCAGGAAGCGGTTTGGATGAAGGAGTTCATATCCGAACTAGGTGTGCTTGCGAGCGTGTTGATCTATAGTGACAACAATGGTGCCATAGCCAATGCCAAAGAACCAAGGTCTCACAAGAATTCCAAGCATATTAAGCGCCGGTTTCACTCCATCCGCGAGCATGTCAAGGATGGAGATATAAAGATTTGTAAAGTACACACGGATCTCAATGTAGCAGATCCGTTGACTAAAACTCACCCTAGAGTAAAACATGATCAACACCAGAACTCCATGGGTGTTAGACTTATCACTATGTAACTAGATTATTTTCTCTAGTGCAAGTGGGAGACTGAAGGGAATATGCCCTGAGAGGCAATAATAAAGTGGTTATTATGTATATTCCAAGTATATGATAGATGTTTATTTTGCATGCTATAATTGTATTAATACGGAAACGTTAATACATGTGTGTTTAATAAACAAACATAAATTTCCTAGTTATGCCGCTCTCATAAACTAGCTCGTTGATTAACAAGATGATCAAGGTTTCATGATCATGGACATTGGATGTTGTTAATAATGAGGTCACAACATTAGTGTAATGGTGTGATGAACATTCATCCGAAGTATAGCATTACGATCAAAGTCATTGAGTTTATATTGCTATAACAACATACAAAGTGATCCTAATCCTTATACCATGAGATCATGTCAATCACTAACACCGGAAGATTATCTTGATAACGTCAAACGTCACACCGTAACAGGGTGATTATAAAGATGGGTTCCGTACTACTAAAGTGTTATGTTGAGGCCCATGGATCGAGAGTGGAATTTGTTCATCCCGATGATAGATAGATATGCTCTGGGTCCTCTTGGTGATATCACATTGATTAGCTTACAAGCAAGTGATTTGATCACGAGAATGTTATATCACAGGGACGAGAAAAGAGTACATGTCAGTAACGAGATCAAAATAGGTATGGAGATACCGAGGATCGAATCTCAGACATGTAATATATCGCGAAAGAAAAGGATTAAGATACTAGCGTAAAAGGTTCTCGCGATCACAAGAAAGTCATCGCTGAATGTGTGGGAGTCAGTATGGATCTCCAGGTCCCGCTTATGATTATTGATCTGATAGGGGTCTCGATCATGTCCGCATTATTCATGAACCGTAGGGTGACACACTTAAGAGACACCGACATCCATTTGGAGAAAAAATTTCATGCCGGAAAGAATAACAAGCGCAGGAATTTATTTCACTAGATACCGAAACATGTTTTCAAGTGAAATTGCAGAAAGTATTTTTGCATGTGAAATGAAATACTAGCAAGGGGTTATATGTGAATGTTTGTCATTAAAGTAATTGACAAAATTCTTAATAAATAAAAGGAGTTTTATTTAATGAGAGTTTGCATTAAATTTGGTGGAAATTTAATGGGAATTGGAGTGGGTTTTTGAGTGGAGGGAATTGAAAGGCATTTTTGTGAGTGGAGTGTCCACCCACATCAATGGAGGGAGGGCAAGGGGGAATCCCCCATGCGCCGGCCACCCCCTTGGGTGCCCCCCTCCTCCTATAAAAGGAGCCCCCTCTCCTCTCTCTCTCACTCACACCTCCTAGTGAAGGATCTCTCTCCCCCTCTAGTATTTTTGCCCATGGTCTCGGACTAGCGAGATACATGTTCCCGGTGGCTATTCGGCAAGAAAGAGTCGTTCTTCTGCTGCATCGCTGGAGTGAGGAGGCAGAGGTTTCTCGGTGCCTCGGATGTGTGTGCGATCATGGATGCGCCGCTGATTTGCGGCGCTAGGACTTCCTCTCGATCTTGAGATCGTCAAGAGATCGTCTACATCAACCACGAGTTCAACCTCGTTAAGCTTTGTCAATCTTCAAGGGTATGTTCTCTACGGATGTATATCCGCCCGTTGCTTGTATCTAGTAGATAGATCTTGGTACATAGTTGTTCCCATCGTAGGAATTTTTTTGTTTTCTATGCTGCAAACCCTACACAATGCTCAAGCCAACACAAGATGATTCACTCTCATGGGATAGGTACACACAAAGGAAGATAGGGGTTAACAAGGTGACGCAAGTTATACCTTCGTTGGTGATGAGGAAATTGCGGTCGGTGGTGTGGGATGATGTTCGAGAGCCATGGTGTCGAGGAGCACGGATGGGTTGATGCGGAAGCCTGTTGTTTTTTGACAACACGCACATGGAACACAAATTGTAGTGTGGTAGGCCAGAAACTCCAATGAGGGCCGGAGACTCCGGTGTATGCAGACCGGAAACTCCAGTGTGAGGAGAACAGATCGAACTGCTCGTGTTCTTGAACGGAAATCCACGCCTTGGGTGCTCAAATCCATGAAAATTGGCCAAATTGGGCTGGGAAAACACAGGGTAAAGCTGGACCAACCCCTAAGACAAGATTTTGTTGAATCAAAACCAAAAATAACACTCCAAAACGAGAGATCGATCCAAAGGAAAATTTGGGGGTCTTTTTGGGGAATTTTCGAATTTATGTTGGGTAAAGGAAAAAATTGTGGAAATTCGTGATCAACCTTGCTCTTGATACCAATATCTTAGGGGTGACCCTTAGGGTTGTCCGATCTTTCAAGAATTCCCATGGAAATCGAGATGGAGGCGAGTGGGAGGAGGGGGAGGATGAAATCCAAGGACTCACACGCGAAGAACTCGATGAATACATGCAAATACATGAAGATACGATACAAAAAATTAGCTCACGCCGGCGGCAACCGGTCCGGCACAATCCCTAGGATTGGTGATGGGCAAGAAACTCTCCACTTCCAACAACAGGGGTGAGAGGCTTGATGAGATCTTTACTACTTGGAGAAGAGACACCAACTCCAAGGACTTTTACAACTTGAACGCACTAAGAAAAATCCAACGGGTTGGGGGATAATTCCTTGTCAAGGAGCATGATACTAGCAATAGATAGATCCTCAAAGGTTTCTTCTATTACAATTATCCAAGTCTAGGGTTTAGTGGGGGATATTTATAGACCAGCCACATATTCAAGGGTACTTTAGGAATAAAAGGAAAAAGTCTAGGCGGACTTGGGTTTACATGGGCCGAATGCCCAAAGGCCTTTACATGCTTGGTCGAGGGCACCGGGGATTCCGGTGGGATGGGCTGGAGAGTCCGGTGTAGGCCGGAGATTCTGGTCTATATCCGGCGCGTTTCTAGACAGGGAATCAGACTGTCCAAGGCCTCGGCCCGGGGGCTGGTCCGGAGGGCAGCCAGAGATTCCGGGGTGACGGTCCAGAGATTCCAGTCTGCCAGACTAGAGACTCCGGTATGTTATCTTCAGAAGCTTCTTCTTCTCTTGCTCCTTGAACTTCATTAATTGGGGCTTGGTGATGCATTGGGGCTTCATATATGAGAATGCATAGAGTATTTTCATGAAGTAGAAATCCATCCAAGGGTGTATCGAAGTCACACGAGGAGAGGAGCGAGTTAACCTGAGCTTGTAAGAATTTGGCTCGGGGCGACTCATTGGTCCACTTGGGGGACTTGGTGGTGTAGATGTAGTGACGTCCGTAGGACGGGTTTCATCACTTGTAGTACTACTCCCTCTATATATCCCAAACTAAAATGCATATAATTTTTTGTCAAAGTAAAAAAATCAAAATTTGATCAAATATATAGAGAAAATTACCAACGTCTACAATATCTAATGCGCACTATATGAAGATATATTTCACAATAGTTCTAACAATACTAATTAGGGATTATAAACATCAACACATTGTTCTATGTAGTTGGTCAGATTTTGAAAAGTATGACTTTGAGCAAAAACTACATGCATCCTATTTTGGGATAGAGGGAGTGCTTCCTTTACAGAAAAAACCTTCATGGAACTTGGAAAATTGAGATTATCTCTTTATCTAGATGCGCCTATACTAATATGGGAAAATTATCATAAACTATGATATGGATATGGCCACGGCCTTGGTCGTAAGGCTTGAAACATGTTCACGCATGGTAGGTCAATTATGTGAAGCGAGTTTTTCAAAATTCATGTTTATCATTTTTCATGGAAGGTGGTACATGCAAAATGTCGGAATGGGTAAGTCTATGTTTTTTGGGATTTTAATTTATTTTGATTTAATGTTTTCATAAAAGGGTCAACTTTGTCGGGACAGAATTTATGAGCTAAGAAGTTGATATCTCAAAACATTGTCGTTCTCGTATATTGACTTCATGGTGGTAGGTACCTTGAAAGGCTCCATTGATGACCATCGGATCAAGACTGGCTAGCTAGGGGAGGATGTTGGGGCTAGCACCTCTATCTAGGTAATGGTTTTTCATATGTTTTGGTCAAGACATGCATTATCTTTTTTGGTGATATTGGCTGGTGGTCTTCTTTATTCGGTAATAGTACTACGCTAGTACACTCTTTATTTTCTCCAGTTTTTTCACTGTTCGGTGGAATTTGCTGGCAATGCAAATTCATGATAAATAGAAAGAAGTTGACTCGTTCAAAACATTGGATGGTATCCTCTAAACATTGACTGCGTGGTGAGTTGCCTTCAAAATTATTAAAAAAAACCGAGAAGTGTATTGCTTACATGTACTTCAAATATGGTATAATTTCCATAGATTGACATTTGGCCATTTAGGTGGCCAAAAGTATCTCAAAAGCTTGAAAGACGAGAAAACTTGAAAATTATCCATTAGACATGGTTCACTCTATGTTAAAGTTGGGGTGGCAGTGATTTGGTCAGAAATGGCCATGACCTTCGCCATTTGGTCGGAAACCCAAGAATGTTCGTCCATGGCAGGCAATACTGTTATGTAAATTTTCCCAGAAGTTGTCAAAAAACGAGTTTACAAATTTTAATGGAACTTGGTACACTTAAGAGGGCATCACGCGACAAGTCGTTTGTGTATTTTCTATGATTTTTCTAACCCGGGTCAAATTTGTGGGAATGCAAAAGGTTTAGGGTTTAGGGAATTTTCAATAATGTTCAAGATTTATTCTTATATATTCGTGGAACAAAATGGCGTTGCCACAATTTAATTAAAGTATCTCAAACTTCGATCTACAAGTGGGTGATACCTGCTTTCTTAGGGTTTAGTGAGTTAGTATTTAGAATTTTAGGGTTTAGGGGTTTAGGGTTTTAGGGATTTTCAGTAATGTTCAAACTTTATGGTTATATTCGTTGAATAGAATAGCACTACTGCAATGTAATGGATGTATCTAAAATTTGGATATATAACTGCATGATACCTACTTAGGGTTTAATTATGGGTCGAGGGGTTGAGATTTTAGGGTTTTATCATTTAGGGGATTAGGGTTTTGGTTTTACCGATTTTTAGGGTTTAGGGTTTAGGGGATTTTCAATAACATTCAAGCTTCATGCTTATATTCGTCGAATGGAATGGCGTTGCCAAATTTAATAAAACTATCTCAATATTTGATTGATATATATATATAAGTGTGTGATACCTGCTTGGTCAGGGTTTAGGGGTTTAGTGTTTAGGGTTTTAGGATTTTAGGGTTTAGGGAATTTTCAATAATGTTCAAACTTTATGGTTATATTCATGGAAGAGAATGGCGTTACCTCAATGTAATGAAAGTATCTCAAATTTGGATATATATAAGTGTATGATGCCTGCTTGGTTTGGGTTTAATTATGGGCTAAGAAGTTAAGGTTTAGGGTTTTAGTATTTAGGGGTTTAGGTTTTAGGTGTTGTTTAGAGATTAGGGTTTAGGGAATTTTCAATAATGATCAAGCTTCATGGTTATATTCGTCGAATAGAATGACGTTGCCCAATTTAATAAAAGTATCTCAAAATTTTATATATAAGTGTGCACGATAACTGCTTGGCCAGGCTTTAGGAGTTCAGTTTTTTAGGTTTTAGGGGTTTAGTATTTCGGGTTTGAGGGTTTAGGGGTTTAGGGTTTCAAGAACTTTCAATGAAGTTCTAGATTTATGCTTATATTTGTGGAATAGATTGACTTGGAAATAATTTAATGAAAATATAACTATAATTTTGATCTATAAGAGCATGGTATATACCAGCATGGTCAGGGTTTAGGGATCAAGGGTTAGGGTTTCTAGGGTTTAGGGGTATAGGGCTCAGGGTTTAGGGTTTAGGGGGTTTGGGTTTAGGGAATTTTCAATAACGTTTGAGTTGTATCCCTATATCCATGAAATAGAATGTCGTTAGTGCAATTTAATGAAAGTATTGAGCTCAAATTTTGATCTAGAAGTGCATATACCTGCTTGGTGAGGGTTTTGGAGTTGAGGATTTAGGGTTTAGGGGTTTAAGGTTTAGGTTATAGGGAAATTTAAATAATATTTAAGCTTTATGCTTATATTCATCGAATGGAATGACGTTAGCGTAATTTAATGAAAGTGACAATAATGTTCTTGTGTGAAGCAACTATAAGGTAGTATATGGCTAAAATGCCACCAATGTAGACTATTTCATTGATATTACAAGGTTTCATAATTTTTCAAAATTCGTAGCTATATATCCATTTAATAATCTGGCTTTATGGCAATTTGCTCAAAGTATCTCAAAATTGGACCTACAAGTGTGTTATAGCTAGGTCACGTGCCTTTTAAACCATTTTAAGGTTCCTATTTTGCAAGATTCAACATCTCGATCTGAAATCTATTGTAGTCAAAATTTGTCCCCTTTTCAAAAAAATTAGGGACGAAATTAGCTGTTGTGGTGTACGATGTATTAACATTCACTGATTTTAGACGAGACTAGAAAAGTTTGAATTCTACTGATATTTTCCTCCAGGACCCAAAGTGGTTCCTTCCTCTGTATAGCAACGCAGCTGACGAGCATGCTAGAAACACAGTTCTGCCAGTTAATGTTTTTTCGTCTATTTTGTTCGAGGCATGCATTACCATTTTTTGGTGATATTGGCTGGTGGTCTTCTTTATTCGTTAATAGTACTACGGTAGTACACACCTTATTTTCTCTAGTTTTTTCACTGCTCGGTGGAATTTGCCAGCAATGCAAATTCATGCTGAGTAGAAAGAATTTGACTCGTTCAAAACATTGGATGTTATCCTCTAAACAATGATTGCATGGTGGGTTTCCCTCAAAAATATTAAAAAACTCTAGCAGTCTATCGCTTACATGTACTTCAAATATGGTCTAATTTCCATAGATTGACATTTGGCCATTTAGGTGGCCAATATTAGCTCGAAATCTTGAAAGACGACTGTAACATCCCAATTTCAGCAACCCTGATTTGCTGTCCAAAAGGCAAAAATTAGGGAGAACAAAAACTTTTCTTGTTAAGTGTTGCAATGTTTGCTTACTTGTTTTCTTGTGTTCAATAAACTAATTGTGTATTAGGTGATATACTCCTTGTCTCAACACTATCTAACAAAAACTATTTTCCACAGGAGATGCCTTGGCTCCCCTTTAATATTCCCAAATATTCTGGCATTCAAACCTGAGACAAGATGACTTTGATAAAACCAACTATTTTACTAACTCTATTGACAAAACTATGGAGACCTATATATTATCTCCTTATGTTTTCAAGACAGAATCTCAACTACCCTTACCTCTAGTTCTTCCCAAAACCTTTCCTAAAACCTTTTCACTCCAATCTTGATAGAAATACCAAGAGGTCCTTATATTACTTCAAAAAACAACCAATTCAAAATACCCATCCTTACCTCAATCTTGGCTTGATGGTAACCCTAGTATAGTTGGATAAGTTTGATAAGAGGAATTGCCTTGATCTGTTGTCTGATGAATTGCCTTGATTTGTTGATTGCATTGTTTGCTTAGGAAGTAGAGTGAGATAATATAGTATCTCATCCCTTAGGACCAAATCTATCCTTGTGATCATAAATCTCATATCAAGCATCCAAGTCTGGATCTATCCTAAGCCACTAAAGTGACCATCTCATCCCCTAATCAGATTAATCGAGGGATAATCCCTTTTGCTAGTTTCCAACTCAATTCAGACCCAACCTAAGCTTGGATCCTATATACTTAGTTATCACATCAACATCCTCCCTTTGATCATGATTTTGTAACATAGCATCCTCTCAAAATCATCTACACTTGCACTCTAGTCTAAAACCCTAAATCTGCCAAAATGGCTAAGTCTGGAATTCGTATCTAGATTCAATCTTTGGATCTCTACCTTATCCAACCTATGAGAATTATTGAGAAAGTATTTGAACCATCTTGTAGTAAATAACTAGTACTACCAATTCCCACTCTTACCCTTGTAAAAACCATTCTGGTTCCCACTCATCCATGATGGTTTTGTAGTCAATATAATAATGTTTTCTACAAATCTTATCATCTTGCCAACTTTGGTAGAAGCTCGCATATATTTTCCATCTACCCTTGACCAACTATTTGCATGGTTATGATCTACTAACCATGGTATTTCACTCCATCCTTACTTTGTTCCCATTGGAGGTTTGTTCTTCTTACACCCACATGGTTTAGAAGGCATCATGGCAATCCTCCTATGGTAGCCTTGTTTTTCAACAAAGTTTGACACCTCTTCTATACCACCTCAAATACAACCAAGCCTAACTCTTGAAACCATTCCCATCTACATAACTTGGTCTATCCATACCTCTATTCCTTATACCTGGGTGAGATATGAGCTCCCAAATCCAACCCTGTTTTGGTGGTATAAATTATCAAAACCCTATATTCTCCCAAATCTAGTTTCCATCCTTTTTCACCAAAATTATTTCAAAACCCAAGATGGAATTAAGGTATAAATCAAGTTTACGTCCTCTACCTTGATCATAACCATCCCCAAATAATTCCCCTAATTATTTGCAGCCTCAAACTATTTAAAAACACTATCTTGCAAAATCCCCAAAATCTTTGTCTATCAAGGCAACTCCATTTTTCTCCAAACCACTTGGCCAACTCAATGAAAATTTGAGTTCTATATATCATACCCTATCTTCCAAACTCAAAAATAAATATTTTTGAGATTCTTTATTATTTCTTTTTGCCCTTTTTCTTAAATGGCAGAAACAAGAAATAATTCCTTAAAACTTTTCCACCAAAATAAATTCCAATAAAATTCTCCAATGTGTAATATGGTATTTAGAACCATTTAAAATCAAAAACCAACCTTTTCTGATGGAAAAATCTTACATTAGATTCTCAAAAACACTTCTGCACTTTTGGAATAAATGATTTTTAGTGAACTAAAAATCATCTTAAAAATCCCAAATAATTCTTGGAGAATTCTCTTGACCATACCATCTACCAGCATCTTTACCTCATCTTGCCAAGATCAAATTTTAGAAATTCCCTTCATGGTCATTATTATGACTAAATGGGAACCTTGATCAAGACTTGAACCATTCCAACTCAATCCCATACCCAAGTTTGCTCAATAAATCTCTCCAGCAGCTCACACCTCCTCTGGTCGAAATCCCTGTAGCAAGGCACTGTAGTGTTTGTATTGTATCTCTTGGAGAGAGTATATGAGAGATGTGTGGCCCTCATGCCTCGTCTTGAAAATATCTCCACACTAGGATACCCCTCCCTCTCTGCCACTTCTATGGCCCACACACGCCTCTCCACCGCCCATGGCACCCAATGAGCAACCCCTGGACTTGCCCTAGCTCCTCCATAGGCAATGTACACCATGGAACCTTGGTCCTTGGGTAAAAATGCCAAAGGCCACCCCAAGCCCCCTTCTCCACTCCATTTGCTTTCCCACCTCTCACCAACCACCCCAGAGCACCCCACCCTCTCCCCTGCTCTGTTCTGCTCGAGGGATAAGAAGAGAAACGCCTCAGCCTCCCTCACAAAACCGAGCTAAGCCCCTCCTATGCTGCTCCCCACCCTCTGCATGTTACACATCCGAGACCTCCTCGCTCCCCTGCTTCTAACCATTTCCTCGCTTGTCCACATAACCGCTTCTAGACGCCTCCCCGACGAGCTCCCGAATGTGCACCAGTGGGCATTGTTGTGCGAGCGCTTCCACGACGTCAAAACCCTAGTTGCCGCCCATCGTCTTGGTCGCCGCCGACCGCCGCGTTGTCGTGCCTCCTCCATGTCCCCTCGCCGCCCTCTCTTAACCACCGCCGCCGCCCTCCGACCCCGCCTAGGGTTTCTGCCCCGGCGCCCTTGCCGCGAGGAGGAAGACGGCTGGGAGCCGTCGATCTCGATCTAATCGAGCGGCTCCCGCTGTCCCGTACCCCTTCTCCCCCTACTCCCTATGACCAGCGGGCCCTGCGCGGTCGGAATCAAACGCGCGCCACCGCGCTCTCCCACGCGAGGTGGCGCCTAGGTGCACTGTATCTGTGCCATCCGGCCCACGATCTCCCAGATCTAGGACCTCGAGCCTCTTAGTCCTTTTCCTTTATTGGATTTGTCCAGATCCATAAAATTGACCATTTGGTTTAAATCATTTTGAAAATGGAAAACGACCCAAATCTGATAGATCCAAAATTGTACATGTCCTTGTGTGTTTCTACAAACATGTAGAGAAGGTCTCTTGCCCAAAAGATTTATCATCTTTTCTACATAAAATAAATGCTAGAAGTACCTATTGGTACTGAAAGATCTTAGTCATACCTTGCATGTCCCACTGACCCCACATAAATTTTCTTCCTAGATTACCTGTAGAAAATATAATAAAAACAGTGCATATCTGACTTTAGAAAATTCTCTAGGTCAAACAAAATGAGGTTTTGACCTAATTCCAACTCCCTGTACACCTATATAACAATTCCTTACAAAATGCAGTAGCTCATAATTTTATGAACCCTGTTGAATTTTGGTGAATTAAACATTTCTGTGCATGGTCTGTTCACCAATAAATTCATAGCAGTAGCTCTCTAACTCCAAAAAGGTTGATTCCAATTTCTACAGAAAGGTATTTTAAGTACCTAGCAAGTGTCCTTGGAATCACATAAAAAACTTATGTATATTAAATAAGATAAAAAAGACAAATATCATCTAGTATTGTCTTTGGGAATTTCTCAAGGGCATTCTGATAATTGTTTTGAGGTGATTCCAACACCTCTTGTTTAAGTACACCAAATTCTACCTAATAACCCAAGAAAATAATTATTGGAGCTCCAGAATTAGTCTGGTGAATTATTTCCTAATACTAGGGTTTTATCCACTATAAACATCTTTATAAATCAATGGAAATTGATAAAATGGTGAAACCACTTTTGTTGGCTTCATGTTATCAATACCTATCTGATGGTATCACTTTTACATAGTGGTATCATACAGAAGTTGGCCTTACTCAAAAAACCCTTATCTAGGTAGTTTTGGACTATAAATCTATTCTAGCAAATCCACAATGCAAACAAAGCATTTCCTTGCACCCAAAGCAAAATCCTTAATCTTACTGATCTATAAGCTTATTTTGTCTATTTCTTGCAGTATGCTTTGGTGTTGGTATGCATTTTATTGATTGTGGTGTTATTTGCTTACATGTTGCTCGATGATGATGATAGATGCAATTATGTGACACCAAGAAGAAGGAAGCAATGGGATATATTATTATTGTAATCGGTATTCTGGTATTCTAAAGAAGTCATAGGACGTCTCGCTGGTCATAGGCAAGCCACCTTATTGCTCATATGACTTGTCCAACTATTTCACCTATGCATGTTTTATCTACTCGTTTATGCAAATTGCATTGTTTTACTATATTATGTTTTATGGGGGGAATGTTTGGGTCCTCCAAACCATTACCCCTTAGTACCATTAGGTACAACCCATTCCATGACACCTACATGCCTTTAGTATGGTAGATGGTGTATAACACCATGACCCTTTGGAAACCCCGTTTTAGCCGAAGCAAAAACCATGGGATGGGAAGACCCTGGAAAAAGGCTTAACAAAAATGTTTTATGAGAAAACCTTGGTGAGGTTTGGCCTACCAAGTGGTTTGGAAAATGAGGAAGGTTTTGTTTTACAAAAGGTTGGACAAAAGATGGAGGAAAAATGTTTACGAAAACAGCCGGGCTGGCCAGTTTTGAAGCTAGCACAATTAACCCGTGCAACCACATTACTCTGGAATGGGACGGTGCTGGGCTAGAAGTTTGTCTAATATGGTATAGGTGCCTCACACTACTACAGGGGCAAACAATCCCTGCAGGGTGGGCCTTCTCTATCCAACAGCCCATGCGTGACATCGACCGGGAGGAGGAACGAAGGGTCTGCGGGCCTCCACGCGATACTATGAGCCCCTCATTGAAAGAGCACACCAGTTGAGGTGTAAAACGCGCTCTGGTTGGCTTGTTATTATATAGGGTGTCCCGGTTTTGAGGGGATTAACCTCAAAGGGTAGGCACTTGTATCGGAGAGGGCATTCGAAAGGTGTTGACCGGTTATTCGACCCACAATCGATGTAGATCAGGGACGGGTAATCGGATGGTGTGGGTACAGTGTACAACCTCTACAGAGTGTAAATCTATTCGAATAGTCGAGTCCTCGGTTATGGACGGTTGTGCTGGCGGTTGTACTACGGTGATGGTTTTGTGTTCAAAAAGGACTTCAGAAAATCAATGGTTTGAAAATGTTTTGACCATGGGATAATCGGGGAAATGGATGAAGGAGTTTGGTCATGAGATGACCGGAAGGAGAAACAAATGGGTGACCTAACACTACAAGGAATATGCTAAGTTTTGACCCTCTATATTGTTCATTGAATGGTCATTGTATCCATTTTATGACCTTGTTGTGACCAAAAATACATGGTCAAAAGCTGAGAGTCAGTGACGGACAATAAAGATCTTTTCTATAAATTGGTCATGAACTGTTATGACCAATATAGACGGTTTGGTCACCGACTATCTAGCATGTCCACATAAGCCAATTCTACGTGGCATAGCCTGTCCACATAAGCCAATCCTACGTGGCAATGCTTATAGATCAAATTCAGCCCAGTCCAACAAGATACTCTACATAGGCCAGGCCCAACAATTTCAGTCTTTTTATTTTACAAATTTGCATTTATAATCCAGTTATTTAGTAGGCCTAGCCCAACAATTTAGCCCACATATTTTTCCTTTATGGCTTTTCTTTGGCCCAATATACTACTGCCATGGCTTTTCTTTGGCCCAATATTTTTCTCTCGTGGCATTGCACTTGCTCTCATATTTTAACGACACAAATTACAAATATTTGAAATAAAGACATTTTCATAACACGGATGGCCAAACTTTGAAATGGACAGAAAGAGAATATACAAAATACTTGAAATAGTGGGAAAACTTATCATATTACAGTCTTACATAGTGTTTATACAACTAGATGGCAATACAGTATAACTATAACTAAATTATAACGATCTTTGTAGGCCTTCAGGCTTCTTCAGCTTTGTCAATCTTGGGGCTTCATCAAATTTCAGTTGCCTGGAACACATGTAAAATAGAAATGCCACTTTCAGAATTAATAATAAAATAGAAGGCTACTCTACAAGCAGAAAAAATGTTTGTTTGGTTGGGACATGAAACCATGTTGCAAAAACCTAGTAGAACTATTTGCTAGTCATATAGCCATATAATATGGAAACCTGGATATCCTACTAACATGTATAAGGAAACTAGTGATAGTAAATCTGGAGCTAATATGCAATTAGTAATCTAGATCTAATATGCAAATAGTAATCTGGAGCTAACATATACAAGTTTCACCAGATATTTGTGTACCAAGAGCTGATTTGCTGATGAACAATACAGGGCGCATGGTGTTATCTGCTTGTACTTGGTCACCTCGGTGAGCGGTGTGTCTTAGGTGAATTGGTACAGCAACACTGTGATTTCACCTCCTTGCTTCCTGTTGCTCTTTCTGAAACCACAAAAACAAAAATTCAAGAGAAGTCCTTAAAGAGAGAGAGAGAGCACAACCAGATAGTACATTAGTCAAACACAAAGACATAGATGGTTTACAAAACATTGACATATAGCTAAGATAATAAAGACAAATAGAGATAGCACCATCAATGATATATGCAGCATAAACACAAGAATAGGATTGCCATTATGTAATAATAATTCAAAACAATATGTTACAAGTGGAGCAGAAAATAGCAATTGGTCCCTATGGAGGAAGGCAATGAATTTATACTACCAACAAGAGAAAATCAAGTAAAATTCAAGCAGCAAAGCACACCTTGACTAGAATCAATCGAAGCTGCAGTACACAGGTTAGAATTAGCAGGGCAACATAAACTACTAGACCATCTAGAATTTAAACAAGCATCATGCACAAATACATGAATACAAAGTGGAATGATTCTTAAAACTTATAGGGCACATCACATATACTAAATAACATTTCAACCATATTCCACAAAAAGTAGCCATTTAGGATACTCAAAAGAAGATACAGTATCACAAATCAACATAGAAAACAACAATGATGTTTCTCTAGTGGATTTACCTGGTTCTTAACAACCTTGTCCATCTTGTGGAACTCCTTGCACATGGAAGTCTTGTGGGAGAGGGAGGCAGGTTTGTCTGCTTCTTTGTCTCGGTTGCCAACAGGTCCAGTCATCTCCTTATGTGCGACCAGCTGCACAGACACGGTCTTTTTCTTTGCTAGGCCTGAAAGATTACACCAACAACCAAACCAGTCAGTACATGGTAGAAGAAACCAAACAAGAAATGCAGTAGGTTATTACATCATGATTCAGTTGAGTTACTATGTTTCATCATTAAAGTAGTATAAAGTAGTTTTAGAGCATACAAAATGTGTTGTAAATTAAACAAGAGAGCACCTTGATGATAGATTGATAGATGACAACGAAAATATTTACAGTCCCACCAAATAGCTAATTATTACCATAAATTTACCGCGAGGAAAAACTTAGGTTCTACCATCTATTGGCATTGCCATACATAATAGACAAAATCCAGCACTCTTTCTAGCAGAGACAAGTCCCCCTTGAACTTAAAATTGCGTCTTAAATCTAACCTAACAGAGTTAGAACCGGTGTCAGTAAGCAATTTTCTAAAATATTCACTACTATGGTATGCCATATGTTTACTTAGTACAGATTTTTGAAATCTTTAATCTAAAGAGAGGTAAACTAAGATATGACTTTTGTACTGGATTAAAGCACCGAACATGCTGAAGGGAGGGTCCAGTCAACAAAATCCTAGAGTAAAATGAGAACATGACATGTACAAATCTGGATAAAAAGGGGAGCCCGTGCTGATGTGCTGGATAGGGTTGTCATTGAAGACAATCCGGTCTGCATCTGGTCTAGATCATCGTTGATGCATGACGATGCAGGTGCTTGCCCATGTAGAGGTACACCCTGCACCCTCGCCGGTGTCGCTTAGGAAGACCTAGCCAGAGAGGATTTGACCGCAAGGAGATTATCATCGTCATTCCTGCACTAGAAATGACAAAATGAATTACAAGTGGAATTTATGCAGGATCCCACCTACATCTCTAATATCATACCAAACTGGTAAAATTTCTCACTCGACTTAATGCAATTCCCTAGTTCATTGTAAGGAAAAAATTGTAAGTCGTACAACAATCATAATACTACTCAACGTGCATCTTATATTCTTGAAAATCTTTGATCCATCGGAAATGCATACAATCTGACAGGATGTGTGCAACATAATTAATCCCGGATGTGTGCACGAAGAATACGGTTCAAACTGACATCAACTTATTTTCTCAGACTGCTGTCAGGATGTGTACACCATAATTTATCGCGGACAAGTGTAAACAAGAATACCTCAGATCCTATTGCACTTGGTATGTTTAATTGTGCATTCGTATTATCTGTGAAGAAAGGCAAGGTCGTCGTAGTACTTTCGGTGCTGATACTATATCTCCAAAACAGGAGGCCCGACAAATTAAGGGAGTAGACTCAAAATAGGAAGCAGTAGACATATATGTATTGAAAACATTTTTTAATGTGTGTACCCTAGACCAGTACCTAATAAAGAAGATCTCTAATGTATGGAATAGATGGACCCAGAACTGACAGTTATTAGCTGGTTATCATATCCTAATCAAGAAGGCAACGAATTACAGAAATTAAATGAGGACCAAACACATTAAATCTCAGTACCATCAGACTAATCAATCAATCCACGAGGCAAAACATGAGAGAATCCAGTACAAGATGTAGAGATGGATACCTATTTTGGTTTGGAGGGGCTTGTGAGATTGACCTTCTGGAAGAGGTTGTCCTTAAAGCACCGTGGATCAGACACGCCAGGAGCTCGGAGTTGTCCTGGTTAGTGAGCATGACCTCTGCGTCCACTTCGCCATAAAATTATGTCAAATGCTAGAAGAAACTATTGTTTAAAAAATGTATTTAACTATAGCCATTAAAGGATCTTTCATGAAGAAGTATAGTCGATGACGGATTGAGATAAACAAAACAACAGTTTGTCTTATGTGTCTCCACGTATTTCAGCAAACTAAAAATACGGTGTCATCATGATAAAAGATACTATTTCTCTAACTCTTGGGTTATTAGTAAGTTATAAGTGTTTATTTTTGACCCTTATATATTCATGCTTTGGATGGGTGAAACAAAACCAGTGATCACATTATCATGACATGCTACAAAAATATTAAGAAGTGATATGAACTAGTGATCAGATTATCATGACATGCTACAAAAATATGAAGCAGTGATCAGATTATCATGACATGCTGCTCCTTTGCTACTGGATAATCAAAAAAGAACAAAGATTTAGATAGGGAAATACATTTTCATAATTATTTCTTTAACATTTTGTACATCATCTTCACTATCATAAATGAGTCAGAATACACAATTGATCAATTAAAAAAAGTATGATAAATTGCCTAATGCCACCAAATAAATCACATATCCCTTGATCCATTTTGTATTATTCAGTAGATACGACGAATTTTGTAGTTTGAATAGAATAGGAGCCAAAGGAAATAAGCAAACATTAGATCTAGGAAAAAGGAGGCCTTACCTTGATGCACCGAAGGGGAACCAACTGGAGGTGTTCGTTGACGTCATCCTTGACCAGCTGATGGTGGAGCGGCAAGTCAAGTTCATTGATGCCAGTTTCTAGGCGTGATGAAGAGGCGGCCAGGGATGGGGGAGTTCGGGAGGACGCCGATGAGGAACCTAGGGATCTACCCCTCCTCTTGGTCTGGCCTAGAGGGCCCATCACAGAGGTAAGGTAGTTTTTTGGGGGCGAGATGGACGCCGGAGAGGAGCTAGATCTCCGCTCCTCTTCATCCTAGCCCCTGGCTCGAGGTGGGGGAGGCAGTTGCTCGGTGTTGGGGGAGCGAAGAGGACGATGGAAGGATGCATTGTGGTGCATGAGTACGTTAGCGTCGGTGGAGGAATTTTGACCCCCTTGAGAGATCGGCGGCGCGGGGATTCCATGGGGAGGACGAGGGGAAGAGTCGAGCAGCTTAGGGTTAGGGGCCGCGGCGTGGGAACACGATGGACAGGTTCTTAGAGTGGATCGCGTGCTCCTGCGTTCGTGAGGGAGAAAGGGAGGGAAGGGTTAGTGTTTGGAGAACTGGAGCGAGGATCTCCCTATCCATCGTGGCGGCCGCGTGGCTATCGCGCTTGGGGAGTGGAGAACCAGGACGATAGGTCATCGATCCGTGCCAACCAAGTGCCGGATCACAGTCAACACCATCCATTCTGTTTTCATCCTACAGCTCCCTTAGCATCTCTATTTCTCTAAACCAGTGTAACCGTCTATGATCATTTCACGTTAGAAAATTGTGACCTTCTTGATCTAAATGGTCTTGATTCTTGAAGATTTAGACCCTTCCAACTGCCTCACGACCATTTGGTTTAGAATAGTCATGGATCTATGACTAAAAAGTCAATGGTCATTAAGAGAAGGTCATTAGTTAGCTTGTAGTGTAATCCTAGTGTTTTTTTTAACTTTTCAAAAAGGTTTCCAAAATATTTTACAAAAGTTTTTCAACAAAGATATAGAGATACGCTATATCTACAAGAGAAACTAATTTATAAAAGAACCTCTTATGGAAGCATCATACCACAACCATATTGCATATGCTTTATTTCTTGTTCTCTTAATGTGGTTTACGAGTATATTGAAAGTATTCACCGGCATTGTCCCTAGCTATTTACTTTGTCACGTTCTCAGAAGCAAGAGGAATGAGGGAGTTTGCTGACGTCTATGCGAGCTAAGCCGTCTTCCCAGTCAGTCGCCTGTAGGTTAAGGCATGACATGGGTTTTGCGCTTGAAGACTTTCGCTATTGACGTTGTATCGCCATAATGGCATAAATTTAAGTGCTTGTATTTGTTAATTATGGATGTTGTAATGATACTTGTTGGTTATGCTCACGGCTCACTGATCATGGGAACGTGAATTGCAGGCATAACGGGTATTCTCGGACCGTAAATCCGGGGGTGCCACAACGATAAAATATGCGAATTTTCCATTATACATTGTCCAATCTCTGTGAAAGTTGGGGTGGAAGCAATTTGGTCAGAAATGGTCATGACCTTTTCCATTTGGTTGGAAACCCAAGAATGTCCGTACATGGTAGGCCATATTGTTATGGAAATTTTCCCATAAGTTGTCAAAAATCAAGTTTACAAATTTTCATGGCGTGTGGTACACTTAAGAGGGCATCACACGACAAGTCGTTTGGGTATTTTCTATGATTTTTTTACTTGTCAAATTTGTGGTACTGCAAAAGGTTTAGTGTTTAGAGAATTTTAAATAATATTCAAGCTTTATGCTTATATATTCGTGGAATAGAATATCGTTACTACAATTTAATAAAAGTATCTCAAACTTCAATCTATAAGTGCATGATACCTGGTTGGTTAGGGTTTAGGGGGTTAGCGTTTAGGGTTTTAGGGGTTTAGGGTTTCAGGAATTTTCTATAATGTTGAAACTTTTTGGTCAGAAATGGCCATGACGATCGCCATTTGGTTGGAAACCCAAGAATGTTCGTACATGGCATACCATATTGTTATTTAATTTTTTTAGGTTAACCTATTATATAATCTTAACTTACCACAGATAAACTTTGAATTTGACCATTGGATCAATACTAGCAAATCCTAACATTGCAACTGTTGGATCTATTCTACCCTTTCTAGCATGTGGTTCCATCATGAATAGATTGGTGTACATGTCCCGCTTTTAATGAGTGGTCCAACTTTTGTAGGCTTCGTGCACGTTTCCGAGGTACCTTTTGAAGTAAAAAATTATATTGCATTTTTGTTTTAGTGTAAATCGAAAAAATTGAAGTTAGACCAAATATTTAACAAAAAATAGAAGTATCTACGATGTAAAACTTACAGTACGTATTTAGAATCTTCATGAGTTATATTTTCATTACATATGCATTTGGGATAATAAATGTTTCCTATATTTTTGTTTAAAGTTGACAAAGTTATACTCTAAAAAAATCATAACTAGAATGCGAAGTAAGAGGGAGTCCAATAGTTCTCCTTAAATTCTTCCCTATATATCAATATCTTCGATTCCCCTAAAAACATTCTCCCTAAATATTGTCCGATTCCAGCAGTTCCCCCTAAAGATCTCCCCGATTATATATTTTAATAACTTTCTATAACTACCATTCGAAAATTAATTTCTACCATGCTCGGGAAGAAGCTTTCCTACGCTCGGGAGATGGATAGTGGATCCCTCCAGTTCCCCTGTAGATGAGGGAGTTGGGGACAAGAATAGGGGAGTCAGAAGAATAGGGAATGGACCAAGAAACTGCTGGAAGGTCCTTTTTCTCCAATTTCCCCTAAAAACTCTATAGGGGAGATGATAAGGGAACTACTGGACTTGCTCTATTTTAAAATGGAGTACTACTAGTGGTAGCATGCACGTGGATCTAGTGTTAATGCTATTCAATAGCAGAGATCATGCATGAGTCCAGAGTCCAGAGTCTAGACCCACGCGTCCACACCCACGCGTGTCCACTTGAGGGAAACCAATTGCCCCCGTCTATATAAACCACCCGGGCGTCCTCGTCTCTTCCAAGAGCATCGACTTCTCCCCCAATCTATCTAGTCAAAAAAAAACCTGGCCGCTATAAGACCTCACCCTTTAAGGTAAAGGCCCCTGTTATTGTAGTGCTAGTCCCTGGATAGAATTGCTAGCACCCACAGTTTAAGATGAGGTACACATATATAAAGGTCATTATTACATTGTAATTCCAGGAGTACAAATAGTTCTTACAACTCATTATCCCAAGGCTAACACATAGAGTTCTTATTACATAGAAAATAAATAAAGTCTTCATCTTCATGTGCCACAGGCAAACATGTTGAGTGTAGACTCATAACCCTACTCACCACCAGAGTAACCTGCAACATAATAAGTTACTGCCACAAGGGGTCAATACATTTGGAATTGTATTGGCAAGTGATATCATAGTTATATAGTAGAGACTATCATCTACATGAATTTTGCTAAGTGTGGTTTCAAGCTGGCTTTGCATAAAGTAGTTTTTTCCTACTAGTTGAAAACACTAAGTTTTTTCTTTACAAAAGCACTAAGGTACCAACAATATACATCGGTGAACCACTACCCTTGTTCACCCACCATTTTTAACTTGGAGAAATTGGGATGAGGAGATCCTTGATCATTTCAATGTCTTTGATGCTCAAAATGTCCATTATCGAGGACACGGCTAAGTACTTAGGTTTTACCCTCTCGAGAGGTGGTGCACTTTCCCCACAAGACTCGACATGCATCGAGACTAGACATTTCAGAAGCATTCCCTCAGACCACCATGGACGCGTTCCATCCTATCAACCCTACCATCAACTGTCCATTTGGCTGAGTTCTTGCAACCTAGTTGGTCAAGGTAGAGCCCACATGCCATGTGGTTGCACTAGAATCTTCTCAACACTAAACATCTCAAATATCTTTGTTCCTGGGTGGCCATCAACAAGTGTGATACACAAGGTAAACCATAGACATGGGCCTTGTGTAACCACTCAATACAAACCATTCTTCCCATTCCACCCAAGTGTTTCATTAATAAGTTGTTTTCTTAGTCAAAAACATATAGGCATAATATTTCCATAAGTAACATAAATTTTCACCCTTGAATTCTAATAGCTAGGCTAAGCATACTAGTATAACATGTCTCTTAACTTAGGAAAATTCTACCAAGATATCATCTATAGGATCCACCATAGCATAGCATATACTTTGAAAAACTACCATGCAAATCCTACTCAAAATATCACTAGTGCAATAGATAAAATAATAGGACAAAACTATGGAGTATCACTTGCCTTGGTAGCTAGGGGAATAGACATAGTCGTCACAATCACACTCTCCACAATCCACAAAATCTACACAACAAATTCATACAACAAATATTCACAAATCAATACACATACAAAAATAATACGAATGCTTGAAAAATGCAATGAGATGATTTTCCTCAGTTTTAAAATCAAACTCTACTGTACTAAAGATAAAGCATATAATATAAAGTATAAATAACACAAAAACCACCTAAAATAGTATTCTAAATAATTTATATAGTCAAAATAATCCTCCAAATTCTTATACGTAAAATTCTAATTTTTCAGAAGAAAATGGACAAATAAAGGACATATATGCAAAGATCTCATTTTTCTGAATCCATTGATATAAAATTTGTAATTTTTGGATTTACAGAACAAAAGTTATGGATTTTACAAGTTTAAACAACTAATAGATGAAATCCTGGATTTTAAATCTAAAACCTAGCCACGCGGTAGCATCCTATTGGACGGTACCGCTTCGAGAGGATCACGCTTGTGGGCTGCAGGATCTAAGTGGCAATGTACGGTCTATATCTAAGTGTATCTGTTCGCTACTGAATCTAATCTAGACCGCTAGATCCAGATCCAATGGATCGGATATGCCCGACCAAACTCTAGCGGCGCCAATGGCCACAGCGGCGGTGACGCCACTAACGGTGACACGCTGGCGATGTTAGGGGGTAGGGAGGGTGTGTTGGCGCTTACCGAGGTCGCGAGGAAGTGGGGAAACTCAACGTGGACGTGGTTGGTGCGGGGGCACACAGACACGACAACTAATCCTCGTCGGAGTTTGTCTGCGCGTCATGTGCTCACGGTCAGAGATGAAGATGATGACCTAGGGAACAAGAGGGCAAACGGCTAGCATTAGAAGGCGCACAAGGACATGACGAACACATTCGCATGAATCAGAGGTCAAGGGGGGCATGGGGTTTACTGAATTGGCTCGCCGGAGTTGAGCTAGGCCTCGGGCGTTTGCAGACGATGACGGGGGCGATGACCTGGGACACAATTGGACAAGCCACAGGCATTAGCAGATGCACAAGACCAAGGGGAACATGCTCACATGAACCAGAGGCCACGGGGATCACGAGGCTTACCGGAATAGCTCATCAGAGCTACTCGATATTATGGCGGTGCGAGGCAAAATTAGGGGAGCCTGGCGGCGCTTAGTGCTGGCTGCGTGAGGGGAAATGCTGCGGAGGAGGAGAGGGTTATGTAGCCGGAGCGGGGAATGGATTTACTCGCTAATTCAATGGCAATTAAGCTCGACATCAACGGCAGTGACAGCGGGGAGGAAACGGCAGCGACGGGGGTCTTCGATGCGTGATTGAAGAAGATGAGGTGAGGTGGCAGCGGGGCCCAACTGTCAGCGAGCGGGGTCCGCGCGCGGGTGTGAAATAGGGGGAGTGGGGGGGAGTTCCTGGGTGGGCTAGTGGGCTGCCAGGGTAGTTGGGCCAAAAGGGTTGCTGGCTTTATTTTTTTTATCCTTTTGCCTTTTTCTTTTCTAGTTTGATTTTTCAAATGAGATTTGAATGGCCATTTCAAATACAATTTAATTCAAACTTTCATCAAAATTTTGTGTTGTGATCCTAGTGCTAAAATGTGTGTCAAACACATCTATACACTCCAAAACATTTTTGGGTCACAAAATAAAAATAAAACCATGCCCCATACATATAATATAAAAAGGGGTTTTAATATGGTTTTATTAGGGTTTAAGCTTGGAATTTTTTTGTGCAAGGTAAATATGCCATGATGGTATGAATGCAATAACATGGTTTTGAATTTGATGAAATTTGGGATGTTACAAATCTAACCCCCTTAAGATGAATCTCGCCCTCGAGATTCGGATTGGCTAGCAAATAGGTGAGGGTGATCTTTCTGAAGCTCATCTTCTCTTTCCCAAGTTGTTTCTTCCTTGGTATGATGATTCCACTTTACTTTGCGGAATTTGATAGTCTTGGTGCGAGTAACTCTTTCTGCTGTCTCGAGAATCCTGATAGGTTTGTCTTCATAAGTGAGATCACTCTCTAATTGAACTTCTTCCAATGGTATAGTGTCCTTCAATGAAGTTTCTTCCATCTCTGGATGACACTTTCTCAACTGACTCACATGAAACACATTATGAAGTGCTGACAATGATTCTGGTAATTCTAACTCATAAGCCACTTCTCCTTTGCGGCTACAAATCTTGAATGGTCCTACAATCGAGGTGCCAATTTCCCTTTGACTCCAAATCTCTTCACACCACGAAGTGGTGAGACTCTGATATAGGCTTTATCACCTACATCATAGGTAACTTCCCTATGCTTTGGATCTGCATAGCTCTTTTGTCGGGATTGGGCTATCTTCAATCTGTCCTTTACCATTCTGACTTTCTCTTCAGCTTCCTTGATAAGTTTTGGTCTGAATAATTTTCTTTTTCCTACTCCACTCCATAGTAATGGCGTAGTAAACTTCCTTCCATAAATTAATTCAAATGGAGCCATCTCTAGGATCGATTGATAGCTATTATTGTAATAGAATTCTGTGTATGGCAGACTTCCATCCCAACCAGATCCATAATCTAGCGCATAAGCTCTCAACATATCTTCCAAAAATCTGATTGGTTCTTTCTGTGTGTCCATCGGTCTAAGGATGAAAAGCTATGATAAATTCTAGCCTTGTTCCCAACGATTCATGCAGTTGTCGCCAAAAATGCGAAGTGAACTGAGTTCCTCTATCAGACACACAATCCTGTTCATATAGATCTTGGCTAATTTAGCACTTGTATAAGTAGTCTTCAAAGGTATCAAATGAGCCACTTTAGTTAGGCGATCCACAACAACCCATATAGAATCGTATCCAGATCTGGTCCTTCGTAGCCCGATGATAAAATCCATACCAATCTTATCCCACTTCCAATTAGGTATTGGTAGTGGTTGCAATAACCAGTGGTTGCAATAACCCTGCCGGTTTCTAATGTTCCGCCTTCACTCGACTACACACATCACACAAGGCAATATGTTCCGCGATATCTTTCTTTAGATTGTTCCACCAAAATCTTTCCTTCACATTGATACGTCGGAAACGTATCTATAATTTTTGATGCTCCATGCTTGTTTAGTATCTACTTTTCTTTGCTTTGTCTACACTTTGAGGTTTTTTATATCTTTTCTGGAACTAACCTATTAACCAGTTGCCACAGTGCCAGTTTCTTGTTTTCTTCTGTTTTGGTTCCAGAAAGGCAGAAAATCAATATTCTCGGAATTGGACGGGACAAAAGCCAAAGTCAATATTTTATTATGGGCGACACGAAGTCCAGAGGAGAGACGGAGAGGCGAGCCAGGGCCGCCACACCCCCTAGGCACGGGTGGGCCCACCCCACGCCTGGGTAGGGTGTGGGCCCTCCGGCCGCCTCCCAGCCTCGCCTCTTCGCCTATAAGAAGCCCCCGATGCAGAAACCCTAGGCACTCAATAAAAACTCCACGAAACCTTCTGTAGCCTCTGCCACTGTCGTCCATAGATCGGGGGATCTGAAGCTCTTCCTGGCACCCTGCCGGAGGGGAGATCATCCCGAAGGCCTTCTTCTCTGGTATGAAGCGTGAGTAGTTCCACCTTGGACTACGGGTCCATGTAGTAGCTAGATGGTTGTATCTCCTCCTTTGTACTTTCATATATAGATCTTGTGAGCTCCATTCATGATCAAGATCTAATCTATTTGTAATCATGCATGTTGTGTTTGCGGGGATCCGATAGATATTGAGATTACTATGTCAGATTGATTAATGGTTTTGTCTATTTGATACTATCATGTCTGTGTTGTTTGTGATCTTGCATGCTCTCTGTTGTTAGTAGCTATCTTGGCCAAGCAGTTGCTATTGACTCCAAGAGGGGGTATTCATGCTCGATAGTGGGTTCATGCCTCTAGTTTCCAAGGGAAGTTACAGAAATCTCTTCAGTTGTAAATGTGATGTTGCCACTAGGGAGAAAACAACGGTCTCTTGTTCATAGAACAAGTGGATTGTTTACCTTACACACTTTGCTTAAAGCAGTTGTTTGTTGCTTGCAACTTAATACTAGAGGGGGTTCGGATGATAACCTGAAGGTGAACTTCTAGTCATAGATGTAGTTGGATGGCGGTCTATGTATATTTTTGTATTTCCCAATCGAATATCATAGGATCTTTTTTTCTGGTATTGCATTGTTATGCCTTGCTCAGTTCCTGTCAATTGCCCTGCTGTAATTTGTTTGCCCTTCATGCCATGTTGTTTTTCTAAGGAGAGCACCTCTAGTGAACTATGGACCCCGGTCCAATATTTACCATTGATACATCCTCCACAGTTACCTGTTTACTTGCTGCAAACCATTACCTTTCACACCATACGTTTAATCCTTTGTTACAGAAAACCGGTGAGCTTGACAACCTCACTGATTCATTGGGGCAAAGTCTTGAGTTTCTGTTGTGCAGGTTTCCACGTTGCTTGCAACACCTGTGTGACGTTTCCTTCTTCCTACTAGTTCGATAACTTTGGTTTCTTACTGAGGGAAAACGTGCTACTGTGCTGCATCACACCTTGCTCTTGGGGTTTCCCGACAAAGCACTACACGTTGACGCAGCGCCACCAAGCTCTTTCTGGTGCTGTTACAAGGGAGGCTAAGGACGTCTTCACAAGGGGAGTCCTCCACTTCCTTTCTCTTTGCTTTGTTTTTAGTTTTATTAGTTTCTTTTGGTTGGTTTTGTTTGCCTCTTTTCAAAAACTCTAAAAAAATTAGTTTAGTTTGGTTTGCTTTCTCTTATCAAAAACACAAAAACATTAGTTCCTGCTCTAGCTGCTGCTGCTGTTTTTGGCTTGCCCACCTTCGCCAAAATGAACTCTGCTGAGAACACCAAGTTGTGTGACTTCACTAGCACAAACAACAATGATTTCCTTCGCACTCCTTTTTCTCCACCTGCTCCTGATGCTACCTTTTATGAAATTAAGTCTTCTTTGTTGAATCTTGTGATGAGAGAGCAATTTTCTGGTGCTAGTTCTGATGATGCTGCTGCCCATCTCAATAACTTTGTTGAACTTTGTGAGATGCAAAAGTATAAGGATGTTGTTGGAGATATTATTAAGCTCAAGCTGATTCCTTTCTCCTTGAGAGGAAAAGCTAAAGAATGGTTGCTATCCTTGCCTAGAAATAGTATTGATTCTTGGAATAAGTGCAAAGATACTTTTATTGGAAAGTACTATCTTCCTGCTAAGATTATATCTATGAGAAGTGACATTATGAAATTTAAACAACTTGATAATGAACATGTTGCTCAAGCTTGGGAAAGAATGAAATGTTTGTTTAAGAATTGTCCCACTCATGGACTCACTGCTTGGAAGATTATCCAGACTTTTTATGCAGGTTTGAACTTCTCCTCAAGAAACCTGTTGGATTCAACTGCTGGAGGTACCTTTATGGGCATCACTTTGGGTGCTGCAACAAAGCTCCTTGATAATATGATGGTTAATTATTCTGAATGGCATACTGAGAGAGCTCCACATGGTAAGAAGGTAAATTTTGTTGAAGAAACATCGTCTTTGAGTGATAAGATTGATGTCATTATGGCTATGCTTGTTAATGGGAAAGCTCCTTTAGATCTAAACAATGTTCCCTTAGCCTCTTTGGTTACTCAAGAAGAGCAAGTTGATGTGAACTTCATTAGAAAGAACAATTTTGGCAACAATACTTACGGTAATAACTATAGGCCTTATCCTCCTAATAATGGAAATGCTTACCATGGTAGATCTGGAATGCTTAGTGAAGATAGGATTCTAGAAGTTGAAAGATCCACTAAAAACTTTATGCAGATGCAATATGAGCAAAACCAGATATGAAGGGAATATGCCCTGAGAGGCAATAATAAAGTGGTTATTATGTATATTCCAAGTATATCATAGATGTTTATTTTGCATTCTATAATTGTATTAATACAGAAACGTTAATACATGTGTTTTTAGTAAACAAATAGAAAGTTCCTAGTTATGCCTCTCTCATAAACTAGTCGTTGATTAACAAGATGATCAAGGTTTCCTGATCATGGACATTGGATGTTGTTAATAACGAGATCACAACATTAGTGTAATGGTGTGATGAACATTCATCCGAAGTATAGCAATATGATCAAAGTCATTGAGTTTATATTGCTATAACAACATACGAAGTGATCCTAATCCTTAGACCATGAGATCATGTCAATCACTAACACCGGAAGAGTATCTTGATAACATCAAACATCACACCGTAACAGGGTGATTATAAATATGGGTTCAGTACTACTAAAGTGTTATGTTGAGGCCCATGGATTGAGAGTGGAATTTGTTCATCCCGATGATGGATAGATATGCTATGGGCTCTCTTGGTGATATCACATTGATTAGCTTGCAAGCAAGTGATTTGATCACTAGAATGTTAAACGAGAATAGAGTACATGTCATAAAATATATAATAGGTATGGAGATACCGATGATCGAATCTCGGACATGTAATATATCACGAAACAAAAGGATTAAGATACTAGCGTAAAAGGTTCTTGCGATCACAAGAAAGTCATCGCTGAATGTGTGGGAGTCAGTATGGATCTGCAGGTCCCGCTTCTGATTATTGATCTGAGAGGGGTCTCGATCATGTCCGCATTATTCGCGAACCGTAGGGTGACACACTTAAGAGACACCGACATCCATTTGGAGAAAAGTTTCATGCCGGAAAGAATAACAAGCGCAAGAATTTATTTCACTAGATACCAAAACGGGTTTTCGGATGAAATTAAAGAAAGTGTTTTTGCATGTGAAATGAAATACTAGCAAGGGGTTATATGTTAATGTTTGTCATTAAAGTAATTGAAAAAAATTCTGAATAAATAAAATGGATTTTATTTAATGAGAGTTTGCATTAAATTTGGTGGAAATTTAACGGGAATTTGAGTGGAGGGAATTGAAAGACATTTTTGTGAGTGGAGTGTCCACCCACATCAATGGAGGGAGGGCAAGAGGGCAGCCCCATGCGTCGGCCACCCCCTTGGGTGCCCCCCTCCTCCTATAAAAGGAGCCCCCTCTCCTCTCTCTCACTCACACCTCCTCGTGAAGGATCTCTCGCCCCCTCTAGTATTTATTCCCCATGGCCTCGGACTAGCGAGATACATGTTCCTGGTGGATATTCGGCAAGAAAGAGTTGTGCTTCCGCTGCATCGCTGGAGCAAGTAGGCGGAGGTTGCTTGGTGCCTCTGACGTGTGTGTGAGCACGGATGCGCCGCTGATTTGCGGCGCTAGGACTTCCTCTCGATCTTGAGATCGGCAAGAGATCGTCTAAATCAACCACGATTTCAACCTTGTTAAGCTTTGTCGATCTTCAAGGGTATGGTCTCTACGGATGTATATCGGCCCGTTGCTTGTATTTAGTAGATAGATCTTGGTACATAGTTGTTTCCATCGTAGGAATTTTTTTGTTTTCTATGCTGCGAACCCTACAGTGGTATCAGGGCCGGATCTATGCGTAGATGCTTTGCACGGGTAGTATACATATGAGTATGTGGGCGATGATGATCATGTTATTGATTCTTAGTTGTACTTTGGATATTGGTGGCGTAGTGTGGTGAAGCGGCCCGGACAAACTTTACATGTCCTCGCACATGAGACCTGTTCCACGCTTGACATGCAACTAGTTTTGCATAGGTGGCGAGCGGGTGTCTGTCTCTCCTACTATAGTCAATATCTAATTTGCAACGAGTTGTCAACAATTTGATTATCCTTGTTGTGGTTCATGTTCGTAGGTAAGAACAGTTCTATCTTCGAAAGCTCTAAGCCAAATAAAACATGCAATGGATAAATTAGAGTCGTCTAGTTTAGATTGTTGCTGGGCTAGTGTCATGATATGGTGATGTTGTAAGTAGAAGTATAAGTTGATACTCTTACAACACACATAACTTGTAAGTTCCATAGACCTTGGCCTTACACATAGAGGTATGATAGTGATCATACCACGATGCACATGATGGAGATCAAGTGCAAGAACCATATCATTTCACTTATAAACATATGATGTTTGTTGCATCTTATATTGCTTGTTTGGTATTTTATTAGAATAATAAGATGATCCCTCATTTAGATATCAAGATAAGAATGTGTTCTTCCTTAAGTATGCACCGATTATGTTTCATCGCTCCAAGACATCACATGATGATCAGGTGTTCTTGGATCCACGATCATATTTCGGGTGTAAGACAGTTACACAAGCGAATACTAAGGTTCTTACTTAGCGAGCCTAGCATGTACAGACATGGTCTCGGAAAACGGACTGAAAGGTTAAGCATGAGTCATATGGTAGATATGATGCCCATTTGATGCTCGCCTTTGAAGCTACACCGACTCACGTGATGATCGGACTTGGTGTAGTGGATTTGGTTCATGTAATCACCAAAAAGGCATGAGGGATGTCGTTTTTGAGTGGGAGTTCATTCTTAATTTGGATTAGTTGAACTCAATCTATCACAAACTTAGTATAAACTTTACAAATTCTGTTATAGATGGCACCACCTACTTTTAATTTCAATGTGCTCATGGAGAAAGAGAAACTTGCTACGAACGGTAGCAACTTTACAGAATGGGCCATGAATTTGAGGATTCTCCTCTCTGCTAGACAAAAGCAATATGTGCTATAAGCGCCGCTAGGCCCCTCACCGTTCGATGATTCCCCTGATGAGGCAAAGAATATCTATCAGACTCGTCAGGAGGACCACAACTTAGTTCATTGCCGCATATTGTATAGGCTAGAGCCAGAACTTCGAAAGCGTTTCGAAAACGGCAATGCATTTGATACAATGGGTGAGTTGAAAATGATTTTCAACACACATGCTGCTATAGAGAGCTATGTCATGGTGGTGTCACGGTAGATGCCATGGTGTAACACCCTCATAATCGACCCTATGCAAGTTTCAGCGATTCCCGCCAAACCCGCATAGAAACGATTCAAAGGTGCCCACCAGGCACTTTCGTGTGGGTGGAAAATGAAGTAATATTATTACACAATAGTCCACGATGGAACCCACAGAACAGATATATACAACAACGACTCCATGAGTCAAGAATACAGATATACAATACAAAGATCCAAATCACCTTTAAAATGATACAGCGTCCGAGTACGGACAAGATGCAAATTGAGCTAAGAGCCCTGAAGAATAAACAATGGCGTCCATAGCCCTGCCCAGGCCAAGCCGGAAGGGTAACCCTGCTAACGACATCGATCTCAAAACCTGCTTAAACAAAAAGGGTGCAGACAAAGGGCAAAGGAAAAGAGAGCGGTCAATACTGATGCCAGTACACTGCGAGACTAGAATTCGGCGGTCCTCGCCTACATAGGTATGGTGGACTGAAGCGGCAGCGCAGCATGCACTAAACAACCTATAGAGACTCAATACAGCTGGCGGCTATCAGATAGGGATAAGAAATACCTATTCGGATCCAACCTGAAACTATCATCAAGCATACCCATCCTGGTATTTCCCCCTCGAGACCAACGAGGAAGTCAACCGAGGAACTCACACAGTTGGCAGTTTTATTCATTCCGTTATAGTTGCGGCGATTACTAGTCAGATATAGATAGCATGAGTCATCCTGATATAATAAGCAGTGGGCAGTTTTAATTAACCATTCCGTTGTAGTTGTAGTACTTACTAGTCAGATACATATAGTATGAGGCATCCCAAAACCCAGCAGTTGTTGGTACTTTTATTTAGCCATTCCGTTGTAGTTGCAATACTTACTAGTCAGATACAATGGTAACAGGTGACATCCCAAACCAGCAATTGTTGACACTTTTATTTAGCCATTCCATTATAGTAAAGCTGATTACTAGTCATTATAAAGTCAAATTTATAGCACTACTTTAGTTATAGTTGTCTATGATCGAGATACTGTGCTCCAAGTCGTCCATAACCGCGGACACGGCTTTCAGAAAGTTTTACCCTGCAGGGGGCACAAATAACAACACACACACGATCAACCTCGAGAAAAACCAAATGAAACCCAACGAGGCATCACGACAGAGCAATTGCAAGATTCATATAAATTTCAGGGGGCCACCCCACCAAGCTACCCGCGACGAAGTTGACCGGCTCCGAGACGGAACCAGAGGTTTGTGCCAATGGCTGTAAACGACTGGGAACCCGAAAGTGTGACTGGGCTTGTCGATACCGCGAAAACATTCCACATTTGTGCCTAAACAGTACAGGCGCTCCACGCGCAATCGTAAATAAAACAGTAAAGCATGGCATAAGTACATGATAGTAATAAAGCCCCAAACTACTTTGTGGCCCCAAGAAATAGATATGACTCAAGCTCTGGCTAGGGGGATTCATGGTCCCACATGCGGATAGTGCGAATATTCAAAGAACAGGTATCAAGTACTCGGGGTCCTACGGGACACAAGTGGACGGTTAAAAACATCTATTTCCCACCCGTGCCTCTGCATTATTTACCTACTTCAATTTTAGTTATTAAACGATAATTAAAGCCATGATCATCTCCAACATAAAGCATATGGCATTTCTCCAACAACTGTGGTACTTGTCGACATGCAACAGCACTTGAGCAGGCGACTACGACGCGCAAGTCCAACTATCTATCAAACAACAGGTAATAGGATGTGTCCAAGGCAATATAAGGCTGCAAGGGATATCACGGGTACGAAAACTAGAGCATCGCAACACAGATAGCAATAGATCAATAGGAGGGAATAAAGACTAGAAATGTAAAATAGGTAGAAAGGGGGAGAATGCTCGCCTGAAAACATTGCCGAAGATTTATCCGAAGATCGGGTCGACACTCGCATCAACTCATTGCCCTAATCCGTGAAGAAGCAAAGCACTAGCAGAAACACCGGATGCAATATTTAATACTACGACAGAAGATCGGGCATGATGCATGTATGATGTATGACATAGAAAGCATGCGATGCAATTAGGCCATATTAAGCGGAACCAGGGTCCCGAAAATTATTGAGTTCATGTTGTTTAGATACCCCGCAACTTAAATGTTGTCTTATCAAGGCAAAACATGGCATTGGTTCGCTATGCAAATTTAAATGGAGCCAATATTAGACTAGATTCGCTCGCATATGGCCTCCATATTTAATTTAGGTGAATCGTCGAAACACCCCCAAACACCCACAATATGCATGCAACATGAACAGTTTAATGTAACAAGTAGATATCATATGTTGTAAAAATAGGGGGAGTCTTGGATAGGGTCACACATTGGTCCGAAGATCTTGGGGGCTCGGAGGAGGTTTGGCTACGGCTTCGGATCAGATCTTCGGGTCCGGACGGACTTCGGGGTCTTTGGTTCCATGTGACAGATCTTGGGCTTCCGGCATGACTAGATCCGAGTAGAACTCGTGGTCGATGGTACGGAAGTAGTTTCGTCTTAACCATGTTGATGCTCCCGAAGGCGATGAAGACGAAGTCGTTGAAGTAGCAGTTATGCCGGAATTATGTTTGAAGGTAAGTGGGGCGAATGAGCCAAACTCAATGGATTATTAGCCTATTAAAACGCGTTGGCCACACCGGATAGAATAAACAGGAACAAAGCATATGTGGACATTTTATCAAGAACTATGCGAGCAGGTACATACGGAGAGAAAATGTAGGGTTGCTGCATTCGCCCATACAGAAACAAAGAGGACTCTGGCACGTTGGCGACATCATTAATACACCACAGTGAGCTCCCGAGGGAGAAAAGGCGACGACTGATGATGGGCTTGGGGACGCAGGCGAGGGAGGTGGCCGGAGAGGGCTCGGGTTAACGCGGCATCGCGAGCGCGGCTCGAGGAGGCGTGGAGACAGGGACGCACTCGGGGAGGAAGCGAAGTGCCGGCGAGGTCGAGGGAGGTGGCCTCCAGGTTGCGGCACTGCGAGTAACGAGGCACCGGTCCTGAGGTCGCAGAGGCCAACGGGCGCCGGAGGTCGACGGGGACGACGCGCCGCCGGCACACAGAGGCGGAGGCGAGGTTGTGTGAGGCGGCGGCTCCACTGCTTGGCGTGGCCAGAGGGGAGCGCTGGCGCGGCCGGTGAGGTCCTAGGATGTTGGGTCGCGGGATCGAGGGTGGCCTCAACGACAGAGGGAGGCCGGGACCAGGACGACGCGGAGAGGCCCGGTGGCGCGTGATAGAGGGAGTGCCCAGCGGTTGAGCTCACAGCCGAGGAAGCTCGCGAGGGAGGCGGCCAAGGCAGGAAGGGGTCGACGAAGCGGGCCGGTGGCGAGCTTCGCGGGGCGGCGGCGGCTCGAGGCCAGGCGGCGGCGGGTGAAGGGGGAGGGAGCGGTCACAGGTCGAGTGGGACGGGAGTTGGTGAGGAAGATATGAGGCAGGGATGAGGGCGGGGTGGGACCCACGGGATGGGGCCAGGGTGGTGTTTGGCTGAGGGAGTGGCGGCGGTGGAGGGAGTGGGGTGCGGGGTGTGGTGGGGAATTAGGGTTAGGGTGTAAGGGGTACTCTAGGGTTTGACTAGTCCAGCCGGCTGGGCGTGTTGGGCCTGGTCGGCTTTAGGTCTAGGGTTGATTTATTGTTATTTATTTAAAACCCTTTTTTATAGAAACATTTGTAAATAGTTTTATATCAATAAAATGGAAGAAGGACTATGGTTTTTATTTATTTGAATATAAGAGGGACAGAATTAGCAAACAAAATAGGGTTTAATAAAATACTTTTAGAGTCAAAACCATGCATGATTATGAATGATGATGTGAATAATAAAATAACACGCACTTTTCTAGTTTGGAAATTCCCGGGGTGCTACAATTCGACGCCACTAACAATGGATCTCGCCCTCGAGATCCGCCTCATGGTACTGGGATGAAGGCCGACGATCTGAATCTTCTCGCTTCGTGTAGATCTTCACGACACGACTAACAAAGGTTCTTGTTCCGTCTTGAAATCGGCGACACCACCAACAAGAGGTCGTTGATCCTGTTCGTCAAGAGAACACTCCGGATAAACAACAGACGAAGTTAAAGGTAAGGCCACCTCTAACTTCCATGGAAGGAGTAAGAATTGCATCGATCCACCATTCAATATACGAAAGCGAATGATAAGAGTAGTGGTATGGTCGCGACTCCATCCCGCACTCAAAGCATTACTCTATACATGAATATGAGAATTATGCAACCAACTCTCAGAATTCAGATTGTAGATCTCGACAAGCGAGGTTCGGAAACAAAGGAGGGATGGAGATTCTCATTAGATCGGATGCAGATGACTTCGTCATATCGGAAAACACTGGAGGATAGAAAGAAAAAATTTAGTGAATTTTCGATCCACTAAAAGGTACAACAGATGAAAGATTCATCAGATAGCATGAATGTCGAATGTTCAAGCACCGTTACAAGAGTATGGAAGCGAAACCCTAAAGGTACGACAGAAACCCAACCACGAGAAATCCTGGACTCGAAGAAAAGATAAGAGAGCAGATTCAAAACATGTCGAGATAAGAGGAGAATAGCAGAGGGGTAAGAAGTAAAAGCAGACCTAATCAGACCTATCCAACCGATTTTCCAAAATAGTTTTGACACTCTACCACGTCCGTTAGCTAGGTCATCCTACAGGCTGGACCAGTGGAGTATCGCAACTGCTGAGCTCTGATACCACTCTGTAACACCCTCAGAATCGACCCTATGCAAGTTTCAGCGATTCCCGCCAAACCCGCATAGAAACGATTCAAAGGTGCCCACCAGGCACTTTCGCGCGGGTGGAAAACGAAGTAATATCATTACACAATAGTCCACGATGGAACCCACAGAACAAATATATACAGCAACGACTCCATGAGTCAAGAATACAGATATACAATACAAATATCCAAATCACCTTTAAAATGATACAGCGTCCGAGTATGGACAAGATGCAAATTGAGCTAAGAGCCCTGAAGAATAACCAAACGTCCATAACCCTGCCCAGTCCAAGCCGGAAGGGTAACCCTGCTAACGACGTCGATCTCAAAACCTGCTTAAACAAAAAGGGTGCCGACAAAGGGCAAAGGAAAAGAGAGCGGTCAGTACCGAGGACAGTACACGGCGAGACTAGAATTCGGCGGTCCTCGCCTACATAGGTATGGTGGACTGAAGCGGCAGCGCAACATGCACTAAACAACCTATAGAGACTCAATACAGCTGGCGGCTATCAGATAGGGATAAGAAATACCTATCCGGATCCAACCTAAAAATATCATAAAGCATACCCATCCTGGTATTTCCCCCTCGAGACCAAACGAGGAAGTCAACCGAGGAACTCACACAGTTGGCAGTTTTATTCATTCTGTTATAGTTGCGGCAATTACTAGTCAGATATAGATAGCATGAGTCATCCTGATATAATAAGCAGCGGCTAGTTTTAATTAACCATTCCGTTGTAGTTGTAGTACTTACTAGTCAGATACATATAGTATGAGGCATCCCAAAATCCAGCAGTTGTTGGTACTTTTATTTAGCCATTCCGTTGTAGTTGCAATACTTACTAGTCAGATACAATGGTAACAGGTGACAATCCAAACCAACAATTGTTGACACTTTTATTTAGCCATTCCATTATAGTAAAGCTGATTACTAGTCATTATAAAGTCAAATTTATAGCACTACTTTAGTTATAGTTGTCTATGATCGAGATACTGTGCTCCAAGTCGTCCATAACCGTGGACACGGCTTTCAAAAAGTTTTACCCTGCAGGGGGGTACAAATAGCAACACACGCACGATCAACCTCGAGAAAAACCAAATGAAACCCAACGAGGCATCACGACAGAGCAATTGCAAGATTCATATAAATTTTAGGGGGCCACCCCACCAAGCTACCCGCGACGAAGTTGGCCGGCTCCGAGACGGACCCAGAGGTTTGTGCCAATGGCTGTAAACGACTGGGAACCCAAAAGTGTGACTAGGCTTGTCGATACCGCGAAAACATTCCACATTTGTGCCTAAACAGTACAGGCGCTCCACGCGCAATCGTAAATAAAGCAGTAAAGCATGGCATAAGTACATGATAGTAATAAAGCCCCAAACTACTTTGTGGCCCCAATAAATAAATATGACTCAAGATCTGGCTAGGGGGATTCATGGTCCCACATGCGGATAGTGCGAATATTCAAAGAACAGGTATCAAGTACTCGGGGTCCTACGTGACACAAGTGGACGGTTAAAAACCAAATAACATCTATTTCCCACCCGTGCCTCTGCATTATTTACCTACTTCAATTTTAGTTATTAAACGATAATTAAAGCCATGATCATCTCCAACATAAAGCATATGGCATTTCTCCAACAACTGTGGTACTTGTCGACATGCAACAGCACTTGAGCAGGCGACTACGACGCACAAGTCCAACTATCTATCAAACAACAGGTAATAGGATGTGTCCAAGGCAATATAAGGCTGCAAGGGATATCACGGGTACGAAAACTAGAGCATCGCAACACAGATAGCAATAGATCAATAGGAGGGAATAAAGACTAGAAATGTAAAATAGGTAGAAAGGGGGAGAATGCTCGCCTGAAAACATTGCCGAAGATTTATCCGAAGATCGGGTCGACACTCGCATCAACTCATTGGCCTAATCCGTGAATAAGCAAAGCACTAGCAGAAACAACGGATGCAATATTTAATACTACGGCAGAAGATCGGGCATGATGCATGTATGATGTATGACATAGCAAGCATGCGATGCAATTAGGCCATATTAAGCGGAACCAGGGTCCCGAAAATTATTGAGTTCATGTTGTTTAGATACCCCGCAACTTAAATGTTGTCTTATCAAGGCAAAACATGGCATTGGTTCGCTATGCAAATTTAAATGGAGCCAATATTAGACTAGATTTGCTCGCATATGGCCTCCATATTTAATTTAGGTGAATCGTCGAAACACCCCCAAACACCCACAATATGCATGCAACATGAACAGTTTAATGTAACAAGTAGATATCATATGTTGTAAAAATAGGGGGAGTCTTGGATAGGGTCACACATTGGTCCGAAGATCTTGGGGGCTCGGAGGAGGTTTGGCTACGGCTTCGGATCGGATCTTCGGGTCCGGACGGACTTCGGGGTCTTTGGTTCCATGTGACAGATCTTGGGCTTCCGGTGTGACTAGATCCGTGAAGTAGAACTCGTGGTCGATGGTACGGAAGTAGTTTCGTCTTAACCATGTTGATGCTCCCGAAGGCGATGAAGACGAAGTCGTTGAAGTAGCAGTTATGCCGGAATTATGTTTGAAGGTAAGTGGGGCGAATGAGCCAAACTCAATGGAGTATTAGCCTATTAAAACGCGTTGGCCACACCGGATAGAATAAACAGGAACAAAGCATATGTGGACATTTTATCAAGAACTATGCGAGCAGGTACATACGGAGAGAAAATGTAGGGTTGCTGCATTCGCCCATACAGAAACAAAGAGGACTCCGACACGTTGGCGACAGCATTAAGACACCACAGCGAGCTCTCGAGGGAGAGAAGGCGACGGCCGACGATGGGCTTGGGGACGCAGGCGAGGGAGGTGGCCGGAGAGGGCTCGGGTTAACGCGGCATCGCGAGCGCGGCTCGAGGAGGCACGGAGACAGGGACGCACTCGGGGAGGAAGCGGAGTGCCGGAGAGGTCGAGGGAGGTGGCCTCCAGGTTGCGGCACTGCGAGTAACGAGGCGCCGGTCCTGAGGTCGCAGAGGCCAGCGGGCGCCGGAGGTCAACGGGGACGACACGCCGCCGACACATAGAGGCGGAGGCGAGGTTGTGTTAGGCGGCGGCTCCACTGCTTGGCGTGGCCAGAGGGGAGCGCTGGCACGGCCGGTGAGGTCCTAGGATGCTGGGTCGCGGGATCGAGGGTGGCCTCAACGATAGAGGGAGGCCGGGACCAGGACGACGCGGAGAGGCCCGGTGGCGCGTGACAGAGGGAGTGCCCGACGGTTGAGCTCGCAGCCGAGGAAGCTCGCGAGGGAGGCGGCCAAGGCAGGAAGGGGGCGGCGAAGCGGGCCGGTGGCGAGCTTCGCGGGGCGGCGGCGGCTCGAGGCCAGGCGGCGGCGGGTGAAGGGGAGGGAGTGGTCACAGGTCGGGGGGGGGGGGGGGGGACGGTAGTTGGTGAGGAAGATACGAGGCGGGGATGAGGGCGGGGTGGGACCCACGGGATGGGGCCAGGGTGGTGTTTGGCTGAGGGAGTGGTGGCGGTGGAGGGAGTGGGGTGCGGGGTGTGGTAGGGAATTAGGGTTAGGGTGTAAGGGGTACTCTAGGGTTTGACTGGTCCAGACGGCTGGGCTTGTTGGGCCTGGTCGTCTTTAGGTCTAGGGTTGATTTATTTTTAGTTATTTAAAACCCTATTTTTATAGAAACATTTGTAAATAGTTTTATATCAATAAAATGGAAGAAGGACTATGGTTTTTATTTATTTGAATATAAGAGGGACAAAATTAGCAAACAAAATTGGGTTTAATAAAATACTTTTAGAGTCAAAACCATGCATGATTACGAATGATGATGTGAATAATAAAATAACACGCACTTTTCTAGTTTGGAAATTCCCGGGGTGCTACACATGGGTAGGCTTAAGTTGGGGGCCAAATGGATGCTTGTGGTAACCGGGGAGGGAGTGCATGGTCTAGCCGCTCACGAAGAACAAGATGAACTCTCCACACTTGGGAATTTTATTGATCCTCGGAGTTTACAAGTGGTCCTTGAGCTGTATCCACTAAACCTCAAGGCTCTAGTTTCCTACTTGGTCCAACCTCCTCAAACCCTAGCTATGCCCCTCCTTATATAGGCATAGGATAGCTAGGTTACATCCCTTTGGTTCCTAGGGTTACTTTTTGGATATTGGTCCTCACTGTACGGGCCGGGTCATGGGCTAGCCCTGAGCCCCTTGACCCAATCCATAAAGATAGAGAGCTAACGGTCTTGTCGTACATAGCCTCCAGTTCCTTTAGCGTCACACAGTAACTTTGTACGTCAGCCCTTGCTTTAGGCATCACCTGGCTCCTTTCGTGTCACCCAGTGTCGCTCTTCCCTTTTTACCATGCTTTACCATGGTCCCTCCTGAACCTCACTCCGAAAGTTGCCACTCGTCCTATTAGACTCGGCTTTCCCTCGTGAGACTCGCCTCGTTGGTTCCTGCAAGATTAACAAACTTATCTTATATGGGTCGACATAGTTCCTATATTAGCCGCACACGACCATCTTACCCGACCGTTGTTACTCGGCCAGGTTCATTCTTTACTCGGCATAAGCCAAGCTGGGCAATGTTTTACCCTTCATGACCCTACCGGGGGTTATTCCCTCGACATTAGTACCCGAAGCTGGTGAGGCCTAGTAGTTCTAGCTATTAGGCGTCTCTAGGTTCCTTTAATGTGATTGGAACTTTTCTTTCTGCCAGCATTTACTGCTTAGGACACACTGTTTGGCGTAACCTCGATCTTAGCCGAGTCTACTTTGCTCTTTCCGAGTCTCATCTTTGCCTTTTGGGCCCATTTTTGCCTTGTGCCGAGTCACTTTTGCTGATTCCGAGTCATTTTCGGCGTGCCTTGGTCACTGACATCTTGTAATCATGGTGCCTTGCCTCAAATTTTGTCCCAAATCTTGACCGCACAGTGATGGCTTTTCGGATGCAATTAAACAAAGTGTTTTTGCATGTGAAATGAAATACTAGCAAGGGGTTATATGTTAATGTTTGTCATTAAAGTAATTGAAAAAAATTCTGATAAATAAAAGGGATTTTATTTAATGAGAGTTTGCATTAAATTTGGTGGAAATTTAACGGGAATTTGAGTGGAGGGAATTGAAAGAAATTTTTGTGAGTGGAGTGTCCACCCACATCAATGGAGGGAGGGCAAGGGGGAAGCCGCCATGCGCCGGCCACCCCCTTGGGTGCCCCCATCCTCCTATAAAAGGAGCCCCCTCTCCTCTCTCTCACTCACACCTCCTCGTGAAGGATCTTTCGCCCCCTCTAGTATTTATTCCCCATGGTCTCGGACTAGCGAGATACATGTTCCTGGTGGATATTCGGCAAGAAAGAGTTGTGCTTCCGTTGCATCGCTGGAGCGAGTAGGCGGAGGTTGCTTGGTGCCTCTGACGTGTGTGTGAGCACGGATGCGCCGCTGATTTGCGGCGCTAGGACTTCCTCTCGATCTTGAGATCGTTAAGAGATCGTCTACATCAACCACGAGTTCAACCTTGTTAAGCTTTGTCGATCTTCAAGGGTATGGTCTCTACGGATGTATATCGGCCCGTTGCTTGTATTTAGTAGATAGATCTTGGTACATAGTTGTTTCCATCGTAGGAATTTTTTTGTTTTCTATGCTGCGAACCCTATAGTGGTATCAAGGCCGGATCTATGCGTAGATGCTTTGCACGGGTAGTACACATATGAGTATGTGGGCGATGATGATCATGTTATTGATTCTTAGTTGTACTTTGGATATTGGTGGCATAGTGTGGTGAAGCGGCTCGGACAAACTTTACATGTACTCGCACATGAGACCTGTTCCACGCTTGACATGCAACTAGTTTTGCATAAGTGGCTAGCGGATGTTTGTCTCTCCTACTATAGTCAATATCCTATTTGCAACGAGTTGTCAACAATTTGATTATCCTTGTTGTGGTTCATGTTCGTAGGTAAGAACAGTTCTATCTTTGAAAGCCTGAAGCCACGTAAAACATGCAATGCACAAATTAGAGTCGTCTAGTTTAGATTGTTGATGGGCTAGTGTCATGATATGGTGATGTTGTAAGTAGAAGTATAAGTTGATACTCTTACAACACACATAACGTGTTAGTTCCATAGACCTTGGCCTTACACATAGAGGTATGATAGTGATCATACCACGATGCACATGATGGAGATCAAGTGCAAGAACCATATCATTTCACTTATAAACATATGATGTTTGTTGCATCTTATATTGCTTGTTTGGCATTTTATTAGCATAATAAGATGATCCCTCATTTAGATATCAAGATAAGAATGTGTTCTTCCTTAAGTATGCACCGATTATGTTTCATCGCTCCAAGACATCACATGATGATCAGGTGTTCTTGGATCCACGATCATATTTCGGGTGTAAGACAGTTACACAAGCGAATACTAAGGTTCTTACTTGGCGATCCTAGCATGTAAAGACATGGCCTCGAAACATGGACCAAAAGGTTAAGCATGAGTCATATGGTAGATATGATGCCCATTTGATGCTCGCCTTTGAAGCTACACCGACTCACGTGATGATCGGAATTGGTGTAGTGGATTTGGTTCATGTAGTCACCAAAAAGGCATGAGGGATGTCGTTTTTGAGTGGGAGTTCATTCTTAATTTGGATTAGTTGAACTCAATCTATCATAAACTTAGTATAAACTTTACAAATTCTGTTGTAGATGGAACCACCTACTTTTAATTCAATGTGTTCATGGAGAAAGAGAAACTTGCTACGAATGGTAGCAACTTTACCGAATGGGCCATGAATTTGAGGATTCTCCTCTCTGCTAGACAAAAGCAATATGTGCTATAAGCGCCGCTAGGCCCCTCACCGTTCGATGATTCCCCTGACAAGGCGAAGAATATCTATCAGACTCATCAAGAGGACCACAACTTAGTTCATTGCGGCATATTGTATAGGCAAGAGCCAAAACTTCGAAAGCATTTCGAAAACGGCAATGCATTTGATACAATGGGTGAGTTGAAAATGATTTTCGACACACATTCTGCTGTAGAGAGCTATGCCATGGTGGTGTCACGGTAGATGCCATGGGTAGGCTTAAGTTGGGGGCCAAATGGATGCTTGTGGTAACCGGGGAGGGAGTTCATGGTCTAGCCGCTCACGAAGAACAAGATGAACTCTCCACACTTGGGAATTTTATTGATCCTCGGAGTTTACAAGTGGTCCTTGAGCTGTATCCACTAAAACTCAAGGTTCTAGTTTCCTACTTGGTCCAACCTCCTCAAACCCTAGCTATGCCCCTCCTTATATAGGCATAGGATAGCTAGGTTAGATCCCTTTGGTTCCTAGGGTTACTTTTTGGATATTGGTCCTCACTGTAAGGGTCGGGTCATGGGCTAGCCCTGAGCCCCTTGACCCAATCCATAAAGCTAGTGAGCTAACGGTCTTCTTGTACATAGCCTCCAGTTCCTTTAGAGTCACACAGTAACTTTGTACGTCAGCCCTTGCTTTAGGCATCACCTGGCTCCTTTCGTGTCACCCGGTGTCCCTCTTCCCTTTTTATCGTGCTTTACCATGGTCCCTCCTGAACCTCACTCCGAAAGTTTCCACGCGTCCTATCAGACTCGGCCTTCCCTCGTGAGACTCGCCTCATTGGTTCCTGCAAGATTAACAAACTTATATTATATGGGCCGACATAGTTCCTATATTAGCCGCACACGACCATCTTACCCGGCCGTTGTTACTCGGCCAGGTTCATTCCTTACTCAGCATGAGCCAAGCTGGGTAATGTTTTACCCTTTATGAACCTGCCGGGGGTTATTCCCCCGACATTATTCCTCGAAGCTGGTGAGGCCTAGCAGTTCTAGCTATTAGGCGTCTCCAGGTTCCTTTAATGTGATTGGAATTTTTCTTTCTGCCAGTATTTACTGCTTAAGACACACTGTTTGGCGTAACCTCGATCTTATCCGAGTCTACTTTGCTCTTTCCGAGTCTCATCTTTGCCCTTTTGGCCCATTTTTGCCTCGTGCCGAGTCATTTTTGCTGATTCCGAGTCATTTTCGGCGTGCCTTGGTCACTGAAAGCTTGTAATCATGGTGCCTTGCCTCAAATTTTGTCCCAAGTCTTGACCGCACAGTGACGGCTGTGCAGTAACTCCCCGTCACTGTGGCAGTCCCATCGCTCAGCGCCTCGTGTCTTGCGCATCGTGACGTGGCAGTGGATTCATCGTGTATCACCTATATGTGGTGTTTCCTAACCGGATCACTCGGCCGAATACACGCCCACACGTTGGCCGCACGGTGCAGGAGGATCCCACGTTTGGGATTTTTACTCCCCTTAAGTAGGGGTGAGGGGAACTTAACTTCCCTCGCCCGTTCAGTTTCCCCATTGCCTTTTTCTTCTTCCTTGCGCCTCCAAAATCCCAACTTCTCCCTTGCGGTTCTTCTTCTCCACAGCTTCTTCCCTGCGATTGCTATTTTCCCCTTTCCATTCCACTACGGGTCCTCGCTCCTCCAAGCCTCTTCCAGCGGCAGAAGAGACAGAATCCAGGGAGATCATGGACGCTCGCGAGGCCACCGAGGGAGCAGAGGAACAGGAGGTTGCCACCGGCAAGCGCGGCTGTTGGGAAGGCTCGGAGGTTTCCATGAACGAGGTTGAGTGGCTGCACTCCACCAGGCGCATCCCGCTCGAGGTGGATTGCCGCCTCCCATTAGGTGAGATTTCTGCCAAGCCTGATGCCAACGAGCGGGTAGTTTTCCTCTCCCATTTTGAGCGAGGTTTCGCCTTGCCAGTGAGCAACTTCTTCGTTTGTTTTCTCTCCACCTTCCACCTTCAAACTCACCATCTACCTACCAATGCAATTGGTTCCCTCTCTTGTTTTATTTCCGCCTGCGAGGGCTACCTTGGCATTTGGCCCACAGTTCTTCTCTGGGCCAAATATTTTAGCTTTAAGATCCAAGTAGTGCCCAAGCCCAGCGTTCCCCGTGTCGAGAAAAGGCCCACTAGGTGCGTTGCCGCTAGCATCACTCCCAGGAAAGAGTCCATCTTTCCACTGGTTACTGGCTTAGACTCTTGCAAGAAATGGCATAGGACCTTCTTCTATGTCAAAAATAGCGGTTCCACCGATTACATCCGGCCCCCCCTTTCTCGGACGAGGTTCCTAGCAAGGAGTTCTGGAAACTTGACCCGCGTGACAAGAATGCTGTGGTGAACAAGGCCAACGGGATGCTAGAGAGGCTGTTGTCGCTGAATGAGAACTTTCACTTGACTGAGAAGGATCTCATGTGTACTTTTATTGCACGCCGGGTCAGCGCTATCAAAGCCAGGAGTCACAAGATGTGCTTCATGAGTGGCACGCAGGACCCTACTCGGCACTCCATGCTGGAGCTAACCCACGACTCCGTGGCCTGCCGAGTTAGATCGATCTTTAAGCTGACTTTGGCGGAGGATTGGGCCTAGAGATGCCCTCCTTTTATCCGGGATAGGCCTACCCCCTGGGTAAGTTTCCGAGTCAACTCCAAGCGGGCATAGCTCTTCCTTTGTTTACTTTCTATTCCATTCGCTGATTGTTTTTATTCTGTTTGTCTTTCGCAGAATCTTGTTCACCAAGTTGATGACAGTACTGCCCCTCCTGGTGGCTATGACGAGGATTGCTCCAACTCGGATGAGGTCGAGTTTGACCTAGAGCGCTTCATGCCCATGCCGCATGCTGCTGCTGCCTCTACTATGGGTAAGACCCACACTCTAAACCCCTTACGAGACTAGTCCGATGATGATGATGATTGTGAAATTCTGGAGGTACTTGCCTTTTGACCTTAAACTCCTGACTTATTCGAATGAACTTGTCATTTACTTATGCAGCTATCCAGGTACATGACGTTCCCCCTCTTGCTATGGGCGGAGTCGGCAAGATCCCTGCTGCCAAGCCCGGTAAGAGACGCGGGGCCTCCTCCAGCACTCAGACCGCCAAGAAGTGTAAAGTTGCTCCTGCTGCTCCTCTTGGTGCCTTATTAACCGAGACATGCAAATATGCTGGGCGCCGGGTCACTCGTCGCCTCCTGCGCGACACAACCGTATCCGGGTAAGCTTTGATGCTTGTTACCCTCCATTTTTCTCTTCCTGTTTTGTGATTACTTTCTAATAAGCATTTTTGTTATTTTCAGTGTGACGCCTTTGTCGGCTATCCAAGCTGCTCCTAACATGGCCTCTTCACCGCTAAGGACAGCCTCTCCTCCTCACCCCGACACTGCCGTGCCAAGCCCCGTCCGGGTCCCTTCCCCCACCACTGAGACTCACGAGTCTCAGAGTGAGGCTAACCCGGTGGCGCATCTGTCCGAGGAGACCCGGCCTAACTCCCCTGTTGCTTTTCCAGAATAGATTCTTGACCCCGGCGCTAGCAACATCGGCGCCGAGAAAACCCCAGATACTAGCTATCATGCTCCCAGTGCATCATTTGACCCACTCGTCGCTTCCTAGACCATTGCTGAGCCTATTCATTCGGCTCCTGTTTTTTCCCCAACCAGGTCTGCTCACTTTACTTCTCTGTCAAAGGACCAGACTCGGCCTGCTGCTCCAGGCCAGGCTCGTTCCCCCACCAGCAAACCCTTATCTACCAAGCAGCTGATCTTTGTCCATGCCCCTGGCACCGCAGCTCAGAATCGACCCACTACAACAACAACGGCACCCGCTCCGGTGGGTAAGTTGGGCGAATCTGTAGCTGCTGGATCAGGTAGCGCTTCCAAAGCTTGCAGCTTACATACCAGCATCGCTCCTACCCGCGCCAAGGTAGGGAATGGCCTCGGTTCCGTATGCGTTATGCTATGGCTTGAAACACAGTTGGCGAGCAAGAGGTCAGCTCCAGCACCGGCAAAAATATGAAGCTGGGCCCCAAGGCCATTTTTGACATGACCCAGCAGGCCATCGCCTCGATGGCCAGAGGATATGAGGTGAACGAGGTACATAATCTTCTTACTCTTTTGCATATTGAGTATCTTTTTGTTATACATGATCCCTAGTCCCCGAGGTTACTGGCGATTAAAGAACTTATTCGGCTATAATCTCTAAGTTAGAAATCAACTCTTATTCGGCTGTAAGCTCGAATGCATCTCTTCTGACTATATCCTTTTTGTGCAGCTAACGCACATTGAGCGCACCAAGGTGCATCAGGCTCTCCTCTTGGAGTACCGTAAGCTGGAGCTCGCTCACCAAAACCTATTGGCTGAATCTAAGGGCCAAGGTTAGTCTCTGACTTGTCCCGCTTTTATTCGGCACACCTTCTTTGTTTTCACCTTGGTTATCTTCTCCATTGTCCTTCCACAACTTCTGCCCAATCCACCATTGATGCCCTGCACCTACAGATCAGCGATGCTGAAAGAAAGCTCTTGGAAATTTTGTCTTCGCTCTATATTTGTGCTTATCCCTTTCCTATTTTTATCTTGATGGATCCGAGATAGATTTGTTGTTGTTGACGAGTCATGTGCTTCGAATAAGCAGAGAAGCACCAGATCGAGCTCCAGAAGGAGCGAGACGAGGTGACTCGGCTGAAGAAGCAAATGGCGGATATGGAGCAAAAGCACCAGGCTGAGGTGAAGGGGCTGCGGGAGGAGCTTGCTGAGAAAGATGGCCAACATGATGCCAGTGCCGAGGAGACCAAGGAACTGCTGTAGGAGGCCAAGTCGGCTCATCAGGATCTGGACGCTCTTTAGGCCAAGGCTAGGATTTGGCAGAGCAAGCTTGGCGCCGCCAATTCTTTCCTCGGTAGCGAGTCCTGACCTTTTTTCACTGTATTCACACTCTTGCCTTCTGTCCCCTTTTCATTGTTTTGCTAATGTTCTTTTGCTTTTGCAGAGAATTTCCGAAGGATGAAATGTTTGCTATATGGGCCATGAAAAGAGTGCGAGCAGAATCTGGCGCTCGAGCTGATGGCGAGGTCACTATCGACGAGCATCTCGCAGTGCTGTCAGAACATGCAAAGACCCTCATATCATGCGGCGTTTACTTGCTCAAATCAACGATCCACACGTTCAGGATGCTCTGCCCGGATGAAGACGCGCCCACTCTCATCGAGCCTTTGGCTAGCAGGCTACTTCAGACTGAAGACAAGTTGGATCAATGGCACGAGTCGGCCAGCCGAGCTGTAGCGGACAAGGCTCTTGCCTTCGTGCTTTCATGGTACGAGGACATCAATCTTGATGTTCTCGAGCGCATGAGGGTTGAAGGTAAGTGGCTCCACGATCCTGAGCTTATCAAGAAACGCTAAGAGCGAGCTTATGCCATGGTCGAATATGCCTTTGTGCATGCCTGGTGTGATGGGCCCAGCTTCCTCGACCTTGGCGAGCCTTTTGCCGAGATCGCCGATGACGAAGGTGTGGATAGTGAAGCCACCGAGTCAGATGGACCTGTAGACTCGGCCGCTGACGCACCCAACTCGGCAGACGCTCCAGATGATGCTCCTAGCTCCAGCCCCAAGGACACGCCTTCGAGTTCAGCTGCTTCTTAGGCTGATTACAAAAACACTTGAATTTCATGAGATCCCCGGTATGCCGGGTGCAGATGTATGATACAATGCACTTATTTTGGGTGTGCGCCTTGTGATAAGGCTTAAAATTTTATTTAGCTTTGAATGTGAATTATCCAAGGGCAAGTCCCTAAGTTTCATTTTGCCATTTCCCTTCTCCTTAAATTTGGCTCTTGTCTACCTTTTTTGGCGTTCGACATTAGAGTCTCAAAGTTCTAAGGATTGAGTTAGCGGATATGAAACTAGGCCTGTCCTAGGATCATTCGCCACATAACCTACAGTGGGTTAGTAAAAAACATACATAGGGTCAACTCGCATTTTTCCCTTTACTTATCCAGTGTTCATGTTTATTCGTCATTGATCTTTTCCTCTTGCTTGCCATGAAGCCGTGTTTTTGGACAATAGCATAGTCGAAGAGTTGATTCCATCCGGGTAAACATTACTTGTTCCGAGATAAGTCTTAGGTGTCAACACCAGCCGACATAGAATAATCAAAGGATAAACATAAGGGTCAGTCCCCGAGTCAGTTTTCGAGTCATACAGTTTTATTATCAGCACATAGCCGGCATAAGCGTCCGACATATGAGAGTTTGAGAGATACATACACTGCTTATCCTAAGTGTAGAAAGGACGTAGCAGTGCCACATTCCATGGCCTTTTGGTTTCATCGCCTGATCTGTCCGCCTTGTTCTTTTGTGCTTCGTGAGCATCTATTAGGTAATATGAATCATTGTGCGATGCTTTGCTGACAATGAATGGTCCTTCCCATGGGGGTGATAGTTTATGCATTCCACCTATGCGTTGCACTAATCTGAGCACCATGTCCCCTTCTCGGAAAACACGAGGTTGAACTTTCCGGCTATGATAGGGTCGGAGACTTTTTTGGTATATGGCGGATCTGGACAGTGCCAATTCCCTTGCTTCTTCGAGTAAGTCAACTCTATCTTCTTGAGCCTCTTTTACCTCGGCTTCTGAGTACTGCCTTACTCTTGGCGAGTCATACTCTATGTCGGTAGGAAAAAACTGCTTCTGCCCCATACACAAGGAAAAACGGCGTATATCCTGTTGATCGATTCAGAGTTGTTCTTAGACTCCACAGCACTGAGGGTAGTTCCTTGATCCAGCAACCAGGTGATCTCTGGAGTGGTTCCATTAAGCGGGGTTTTATCCCGGATAGAACTAAGCCATTAGCTCGTTCAACTTATCCATTTGATTCTAGATGAGCAACTAATGTTACGTCAAGTCTTACTTGGGTTTTTCCACAAAAACGAGTGAAAGCTGCTTCGGCTTGATGGGCTTCACTTCTATCCATTTGGTAAACTTGTCAACCATTACGAGTATGTGGGTCATGCCACCCCTTGCTGGTTTGAATGTTCCTGCCATACCTAGGCACCATACTGCAAATGGCCAAGTGATCGGTATAGTTTTGAATTCTGATGCCGGTAACCATTGCATTTTATCACTAGTTCCTGTGCCTCTGCCAGTGCACTTGGCCAATAAAATCCATGTCGGAATTCCTTGGCTACTAATGCTCTTGACGATGCATGGTGCCCACATTCTCCTTGGTGAATGTCCAACTGTATTTCTTGACCTTTCTCTGGGCTTATGCAACGCTGCAGTACACTTGTCACACTTCTTTTGTACATTCCTTGTTGATTATTGTGTATGATTTTGCTCTTCTTTCTGTTTGCCTTGCGAATATCTCATCATATGGCAAAGTTCCATATTTCAAGTAGTTGAATATTGGTTGCGCCCATGCTGGTATCAGCGGTGCCGAATCTGTTTCTTCATTGATTTACATTGGCTCAGCCAACATATGTTCTGCCGCCATAACATGAGGAGTCCTCGAGTGTGATTCGGAAACCCTTGAGGTGAGCGGAACAGTCCCCGAGTGACTCGAACCTGCCCCTGATTCAATATCCATTAGCACAGCGTCTGACACCTGATTTGCCAGGGTGAGCCTAATTGACTCGGATTCTGGTGACGGTTTGATCGATGGTTTCCTGAGATGTTCCAATGCTACTCCTGGTGCTATTGCTTGCCGAGATGAGCCTAACTTTTATAGTACATCCGATTCCTCATTATCTGCCCTGGGTATGTGACGAAATTCACACCCATCAAAATATCCCGAAATTTGTTGCACATGAAAATGATATAGTGCCATGTTTGCATCCAACTCGTCCTAATGCCCAGATACTTGCTGGGTAACCAAATCCGAGTCACCAAAACACATGATCCTTTTGATGCCAATCTCTTTGGCCACTTTAATGCCATGGACAAGTGCTTCATACTCGGCGACATTATTGGATGCAACAAAGTGGATCTGCAACACATATTTGAGTTGATCCCTCTTTGGTGATGTGAGCACTATCCTGGCGCCCAGACCCATTTTAGTCTTGGATCCGTCAAAATGTATCTTCCAGCAATCCACGAAGAAATCAACACATATATTACATCTCGCCTATCATATTGTGGAGTATATGGTGCCAGCTCTATGGCCCATTTTTCCACTCGACCACTAGCGTCTTTGCTGCCTAATATATCCGAGATGGGTGCCTCACATATTACCCGGATTGGGTGTTCCTGGAAATAATGCTTCAGCTTCTTTGCTTCCATATACACCCCATACGTCATTTTTTGGTAATGGGGGTAATTTTTCTTTGATATAGAGAGCACTTCGCTCAAGTAATAAACTGGCCTTTGGACTGGTTTGCCCTCTTCTTCGCGTTCTACTACTATTACTACACTTACAACTCTGTTGGTTGCGGTGACATAGAGCAGCATTGGCTCTTTGGATAGAGGTGACGCTAATATTGGTGTTGTTGCCAACATCTTTTTGAGTTCATGTAAAGCGCTATCAGCTTTCTGTGTCCATGTGAATTTGTCTGATTTTTTCATCAGTTGATATAGTGGTAAGGCTTTCTCCCCTAGCCGACTGGTAAATCTACTCAACAAGGCCAGGCATCCTGTGAACTTCTGGACATCGTTGAGGGTTTTTGGCAATTCCATTCTTTCGATGGCCCTGATCTTTGTCGGGTTAGCCTCAATTCCTCGGCTAGATACGAGGAATCCGAGTAACTTTCGGGTTAGACACACCACTTCCACGTTCAGGTCATCCTTTTTATTCTCGACCAAGAATGGATTTGACAACCAATGTCGGTGCAGTACTTCCATGATAAACCCCGGCAGCCAATAGCCTGGCTATCTCAGCGCTATCACTTTCCTCCTATCTTCGGAGAAGCGGCGGAGGGGTTGCTTCACCAGCTTGGCATTTGGCCTTACATGAAGAGATTGCTCAGCCAACTCCCTCAGAACTCCTTGCAAATCCTGTGTGGACCATGCAAATATATCCCGATTCTCATGGAGGAAGCTGGTGAGCTCGGTTGCCTATTTGTCAGTCAGCCCAGCACCAATGGTGACTGTGCGCTCTGGGAAAGTCTCATCCACCTGTACTTTCTTGGTTTCCTTGGTAGCTTCGAATGACACACTGCCATGCGGATTAGTAAGTGCCGGCATGGACATTTGTGCTGCCTTGGCCAATGCTGCCAATTTGATCATTTGATGTTTTTCCTGTGCTATGACCAGTGATTCGGCCAGCGAAGATCCGGATGAGGCACAAGCAATAGATCTTTTGTAATCTCCTTCGACTATGATAACTCCACATGGGCCTGGCAGTTTCATCTTTAAGTAAGCAATGTGAGGAGTAGCCATAAACTTTGCCATAGTCGGCCTGCCGAGTAAGGCATGATAAGAGCTGACCAGGTCAACCACCTCGAACTCTATGGCTTCAGTGCGATTGTTTTCCCTGTTGCTGAATAAGACGTCAACCCAGATCTTGCCAATTGGCTCACAGGACAATCCCGGCAGAATGCCATGGAAAGTTGTCTTAGTCGGCTCCAGCATGTTCATAGTGATGCCTAACTTGAGCATGGTATCCTTGTACATGATGTTGATGCTACTGCAATCATAAATTGGCACCTTGGAAAATTTTACATTGATATCGAGGCCCATGAAAGTTGCATCCAAGACAAGAGCATAGCCTCCTGGTGTCGGCATGATCTTTGGGTGATCCTTTATGCTCCAAGTTATCTCTTGTTCGGACCAATGCATGTACTTCGGAATTGCCAGCATTGTGGCATTCACTTCCATCATCCGTCTCTGCTGACTCTTTTTGTCATTCGGCTCGGTGACAAATACAACATAGCTCTGGTGGTGCTCTCTATACTCATTTCTGGTTCCATGGCCGACATGAGCATCGTCACCTCTTGGGTTATGCACCTGATGCACATCTTCTCTTCTTTCTTGGTTATGATATCTCGGCTATCTGTTCTCGTATCTACGATCAGTTCCAACAACTTGGGCATTTCCTCCTGTGAGCGGTGGAGGGGGATGTGGTGGTAGTTGCTTAGTCGGCGAATCCACTCTATCTCCTTTCTGAAACCAAGTGCATTGTCTTGTTGTGTGATTTGCTGGCTTACTCGTACTTGGCGTGTAGAACTTACACGGTTGGTCCAACATCATTTCGTATGTATATTTCTGCCTGTCCTGATATGGCTTTCTCTGTTCATATGGCTTTTTGCCATCATTCTTTGGTATCCACTATTGTTGCCCATTTGTCCTTTGACATTGGCTACTTCCATCATCTGGATGATCCTAGCTCATAGCCGCAACTTGAGTCGAACCATACCTGTAGTCTGACCTTTCATCTCTTCTTTTGCTTCTATACTCGGCTCTTTACTGGCGCCTTTGTGACCCGGCCGCGTCATAGATCTGAGTCTTAGGCATCCCGTCTGCCGACATGAGTAGAGGATGAGTCGGATCTCCTAACGCATATGAGTCCGCGATTCTTATTATTTCTGCCAAGCTTGTCGGCATATCTCTCTTTAGCCTTTGCCACAGTACACTTTTATGTCTGCACCCCTGTGGAAACCATGCAATGGCTTGAGACTCGATTACCCCTTCGCAAGAGTTGTGCATTGTTCACCACCTTGTGAGGAATTCCCTGTTTGTCTCATTCGGCCTTTTCTTGCACATAGCCAGCTGTTGCGGACGATTCGGCCTTTTGTATGTGCTCGTGAAATTGCTCACGAAAGCGTCCTAAAAAAATCGATCCAGCTGTTGATGCTTCCTAGTGGAAATTTATTCAGCCATACCCTTGCTGGTCACTCTCTCATCTATGGCACATATCGCACTGCCCATCTCAAATTTTCATGCACGATTTTTATAGCAGTTCCATAATCTATGAGTCAGTCTTATGGCTTTGTGCTTCCATCATAAGTCTTTGTTCCTCTGGCCAGCTGAAAGTTTGGCACTGGTGGCTCCTTCATGATCCTTGGGCCAAAGAATGGTGGACCGTGTGGACCTTGCAACTCGATCAATTTTGCCATCTTTATTCAATCGAGCTTCAGCCTTGCATCATCCGGCTAAAGGTTTCTGCCTCCCAGTCTGGCTCCCATTGCTTGTATCTATCATTCACCATTGCCGAGTAACCATCATTCTATCTATTTGTGTTTGGGTCTGCAGGTTATTGCACTGCTTTTCCCGCGCTTTGCTGTCTCTTTTTGGGTTGAGCTAGCACAATATTCGGAGTTGGATTTCCTCCTCCTGCCGAGTGAGTTCCACGCCTAGGTTGGGGCGCAAAATATTTCCCTCCATTGTCATTTATTTGTCATGCTTGCCTTTCTCGGCTTGCGTTTTCCTGGTTCTCATTTCCTTAACAACATTCCTTACTATTCCTTGTGTACGCGCTAGGTTTACTTCAGCCATTGCCGGGTCATAGGTAACCATCTGCTTGTTCCTTCCTGAATCCACACTCTTTTCTTTTCTCTGCCTCGGCGTCACGCCTGGTGAAGAAGCTGTATGACCCGCTGATCTTGTCGGGATTGGAGTCGCCGAGTGAACCAGCTATGACCTCCCTGCTACACCTGGATTCGCCCTATAGTAAGCCTCATTCAGCATCCATGCTGCTCTCACCAGTTCATTGACTTGCTCTTGTTGATTTTTCTTTGCTTCACCCGTCAAATGGGGGAGCTCTTCCATTGCTGCCTCTGCCGCTCTCAGATTCGCTGATGCCATATTGTGTCGGCCGCATGGTTGTTTCGTTGCTATTTTGTGGTGTTATCTTTGACATTGCGTCCTCCAATTATTCATTGAGGTTTCTGTGGCACCCCGAATTTACGGTCCGAGACTACCCGTTATGCCTGGAATTCACGTTCCCATGATCAGTGAGCCGTGAGCATAACCGACAAGTATCATTCCAACATCCATAATTAATGAATACATGTACTTACATTTGTGCCATTGGGGCGATACAACACCGATAGCGGAAGTCTTCAAGCGCAGAGCCCATGTAATGCCTTAACCTACATGCTACTGACTGGGAAGACGGCCTAGATCGCATAGACGTCAGCAACTCTGTCTTTCCTCTTGCTTCTGAAAGCCTGGCCAAGTAAATAGCCAGGGACAATGCCGGTGAGTACTTTGAATGTACTCGCAAACCACCTTAAGATACCAATAATAACGGATATGCAATATGGCTATGGTAGGATGGCTCCAAGCGAGGTTCTTTTAAAATCTAGTTTCTCTTGTACATATATCATGTCTCTATATCCTTGTTGAAAAAATTTTGTAAAACATTTTGGAAACCTTTGTGAAAAGTTTTTAGAAAACACTAGGATTGGGTCACCCATTTGTTTTTCCTTTCGGTCATCGCATGACACCAACTCCTTCCTCCTTTTTCCCGACCATCACATGGTCAAAAAATTTCCAAGCCATTTCTTTTCTAAAGTACTTTTTGAAAACAAAACCAGCACCGCTCTATAGAAACCTTCCCAACCGTCCATGACCATGGACACGGCTATTCGAATAGATTTACACTCTGCAGAGGTTGTACACTTTACCCACATCATCCGATTACCCGTCCATGATCCACACTGATCATGGGTCGAATAACCGGTCAAGACCTTCTGAATGCCCTCTCCGGTACAAGTGCCTGCCCTATGAGGTTAACCCCCTCAACACCGGGACGCCCTATATAGTAACCAGGCAACCGGAGCGCATTTTGCACCTCGACAGGTGTGCACTTTCAATGAGGGGCTCATAGTATCACGCGGAGGTTGTAGACCCTTTGTTCCTTCTCCCGATCGATTCTACGCATGGACCGTTAGACATAGAAGGCCCACCCTGTGGGGATTGTTTACCACTATAGTAGTGTGAGGCACCTATACCAGATTGGATAAACTTCCAGCGCAGCCCCGTCCCATTACAGAGTAATGTGGTTGCACGGGTTTATTGTTCTAGCAAAACTGCAAAGAACCGGGTGCATTTTCGTAAAAAATTTTCGTCCATCATTTGTCCGACCATTTTGTAAACAAAAACTTTTATCATTTTCAACATCACTTGGTAGGCCAAGCCTCCCAATGTTTACTCATAAAACATTTTTTTTGCAAACCTTTTTTCCTAGGGTCTTCCCATCCTATACTTTGGCTTCGGCTAAAACGGGGTATCCAAGGGGTTATGGTGTTATGTCACCATCTATCATGCTAGGGATAGGTAGGTATGATAAAAGGCAGTTGTACCTTATAGTACCAAGGGGAAATAGTTTGGAGGAGCCAAACCTTTCCCATATAAAACATAATATAGTAAAACGATGCAATTTGCATAAAAGTGTAAATAAAACATTCATAGGTAAAATAATAGGACAAGGCATATGATCAAGAAGGTGGCTTGCCTGTGAAGAGTGAGATGTCCCGTGACTTCTTTAGAATACCATAATACCGAATACAATAATAATAAGAAAAACCCGATGCTTCCTTCTTCTCGGTGTCACACAATCACAACTATCGCCGTTATCGAGTATACATGCAAACAAACAACATCACAATCAATTCAATGCTTACAAGCATCAATACATCCAGCAAGAATTCATTCAACACAATATATACATCAGTAGGGTGTTGGAGGTTTGATTTGATTCGATTGCGGGAAGGTTTCGAGGCATTATGGGTAGGATCCCTTTGGATTTAGAGTCTAGGGACTACCTGAGAGAGGTTTTTTTGACCAAGGGATTGATCTATGTAAGATCAGTGTGCAAACATGATACCCTCAGATAGGTATTGATAAAATGAATCCATCAAAAGTGGTTTCACTATTTTATCAATTTCCATTGATTTATAATGGGTTTTATAGTGAATAAAATTCTAGTTTTAGGAAATAATTTACCAGACAAATTATGGATCTCCAAAAAGTATTTCCTTGGATGATTAGGTAGTATTTAGGGCACTGATTCTTTGATACATGGATTCACCCTAAAACAATTACCAGAATGGCCTTGAGAAATTCCCAAAGACAATACTGGGTGGGAATTATCTTTTTTCACCAGATTAAACCTATATAATCTTTTTAGGTGATTCCAAGTGCACTTGTTAGGTACTAGAAATACCTTTCTGTAGAAATTGTAATCACACTTTTTGGATTTACATAACTCAAATGGTAAAATTATTGGTGAACAAACCATGCACAGGAATGTTTAATTCACCATAATTCAATACAACCTCAATAAATCTTGGGCTCCTAGGTTTTGGTACATATTGGTATATAGGTTTACCGGGAGTTGGAATTAGGTCAAAACCTCATTTGATTTAACCTAGGGAAAATCCCAAAGGAAGAATTGGCCTGATTTTATTATTTTTGTTGTGGGCAAACCAATAAGCCATTTTAGGTGGGCCGGTGGGACAGGCAAGGTATGACCAATATATTTCACCACCAATTGGTTTTGCTCCATTTGGAAATACCAAACTCTTTGAAGGATTTTATTATCTAGAGGAATTGTCTTGGCTATTTTATTTTCTATGATTGATCTCTTCCGTAAATTGGTCCAAAACCAACTCTGCATGTTAGAGTGGAGGACTAGTTACTAGTTAAAAGTATTCACTAAATTTATTTAGGGCATTTCCCTTTTTATTTCGATTTAATCTCATATGGAAAAATTCTGGATTTGGATGAAATGAATAAAAGGGAAAAGGGCTCCCGGGCCAGATCTGGGGCAACTGGGCCGCACAGGAGGGAAAACAGCCCACGGGGCGCACCATGCGCAGGAGGGATGAATTCAAAACCCTCCAAGCGGGGCCAGGCTATCAGAGAGAGAGGAAGGGCGAACCGGTACTTGCGATCGTCGGACGTTAGATCGAGACGGGATGGACGACCTCCCGTCGTCGTCTCCACGGGGGTTCTGGTGGCACAGCCGAAACCCTAACGCGGCGAAGGCTCGCTCTGGGAAACTTTGCTGAGGCTCGCCGGCGTCGGAGGGGTGGCGGAGGAGGGGCGACGCTTCGCGGGGAGTCGGGCGATGGGCACGGCAACGGAATTTTCCACGCGGATACAGGGTCGCGTGCATAGGCGACACGACCGTCTTCGGGAACTCACCGGAGAAGCTCGGGGGAGGCCTGCATGCCGACGTAAAGGCAACCAGGAGGATACGGAGAGGTCATGTAGGGCATAGGGATGATCCTGGGGGGGCTGCAGAGGCTCGAGTGACCCACACTCGCGGAAGGGAGATTCCTTCGGGTGGATGACGATGGTGGTGGCCTCTGGCCTTTCCTGGAACAATAGAGAGCAAGGGGAGATAGGATAGGTCGTGGAGGTTAGAAATCAGCAGAGAGAGAAGAAGGGGAGTGTCTTGGGATGATGACATGCTCAACTCTTCGAGGAAGGCCGAGAGGAGCTTCTCTCCTTTCCCATGGCGATGGGGAGCCACAGATCTGGATCTGGAGCTTGGGAAGGGTAGCTGGAGGAGAGTGAGGTGAAATGAGGCAGTGGGGGAGTGTTGTACTGGCCTCTGGCCTAATAAACCAAGTGGGGGAGGTGTTTGATGGACTAGGTCCATTTTGAGCATGGAGGAGTGGTGCTGCTCGAGGATAGGGCAAGATGGGCGGTGGAGAGAGAGGTGTGGGGGCATCTGGTCGTGCTATGTGACAGGGGGTGAGATGGTAGCTGCTGCTATGGCATTAATAAGAGGGGACAAGACAAGGAGGCTTTGTCTCCCTCTCAACAAGAGCAAAAGGACAAGAACTATGGTTTGGTCACTGTAGATCTATAGTGCCACGACTAGGGGGATGGAGGTGTGTTGTGGTGGTGTATTAGACAAGGTTTGATGGGGTTTGGCTAATGGTTTTGATTAGTTTGCCAAATTTAATCAAAACTTGGGTTATGAATGAAGTCCAAAAATTTACATTTTCTAAGATGGGGAAAGGTTACTAGTAGATGCATATGGTCCTTGTACACCTCCAAGATTTATTTGGTATTTTTCTAATGAGTAAAGGTGCACTTAAACTTAAATATTCAAATAGTCCAGAAGTAGTATCTAGAAGCTTATTTGATAATTTACATGGGACAAGCTTGGTTTTTGATGTGATATGGTCCTAAATACCATAACACACATTGAAGAATTTTTTTTGAATTTATTCAGGTGGAAAAGTATTTTTAGGGAATTATTTCTTGTTTCTACCATTTAAGAAAAAGGGCAAAAAGAAATAAGAAGGCATCTCAAAAATATTTATTTTTGAGGTGGAAAGACGGTATATGATAAATAGGCATCAAAAGTGCCTAGGGTTGGCAAGGTGATTTGGAGAAAAGCAAACTTGCCTTTGAAGACAAGGCTGTAGAGAAATTTGTAATTAAAAGGAATAAAATAGTTTAATAATCCAAATAATTTTGGGAATTATTTGGGGATGCTTATATCCAAGGTCGATGATGTAAACTTGATGTAGGCATCAAGATCATCCTTGGTTTTAAAGAAACGTGGTGAAAAGGGTGGAAACTAGATGTGGGAGGATCTAGGGTTTGGTTATTCTCCCCTAGTTTTTGTACTGGTAGCTGATCTTCTTCAATCTGCAATTAATAAAGCATTTAGAGATCAGATACTTCTAGCACCCTTTTCCCCAGACTTTGGTATGGATTTCCCTATTATACAGTATGCTGATGACACATTAATTATAATGCCTGCTTGCCATACTCAAATTAATGTGATGAAGGAGATTCTAAGAAAGTATGCAATATCTACTGGTCTTCATATTAATTTTCACAAATCATCCTTGATCCCATCAACATTTCTACTGAGCAAGCACAAATCTATGTTGCCTCTTTTGGCTGTATTATTGGTCAGATGCCTTTCACTTATATGGGACTACCATTAGGGACTACTAAGCCTTCAATTATTGATCTTATGCCCTTAGTGGACAGGATTGAGAGAAAAATGACTGCTTCCTTCATGATGATGACTTATAGTGGTAGAGTCACTGTCATAAATTCTTTGCTTACCTCAATTGCCATGTTTCCCATGTGCTCTCTAAATATTCATTCAAAAATCATTGACCATGTGGAGAAAATCAGGAGACATTGTCTATGGAATAAGAAAACTGAGGATGGTGAAAAGTGTCATTCTTTAGTGGCATGGGATAAGGTGTGTAGGCCAAAAAATAAAGGAGGTACTGGCATTTTGAATTAAAAAATACAAAATCAAGCCCTGTTATTGAAGCATCTTCACAAATTTTATAATAAGATTGACACTCCTTGGGTGACACTGCTCTGGAAAACCTATTATCATGATAAGATTCCACATGTTGTCGCCCCTTGTGGGTCTTTCTGGTGGAAAGACATTATTAAACTTATGCCAATATTCAGAGGAATTACTTCTTGTCAGATTGGTACTGGTGAGTTTGTTTTATTCTAGAAAGATGATTGGGTGGGAACAATTGCTGCGGATAAATTTCCAAGTGCTTATTCATATGCTTTAAGTGAAGATGTGTCTGTTAAGTCTTTCTTGTTGGCCACTAGCTTATCTGCCAATTTCTCCCTTCCTGTATCCCCTGAAGCATTTGAAGAAATTAAGCAACTTCAACAAGAGGTCAGAAATGCTGATATTGGAGGGGGACCTTAGGACCTTTGGAACTATGTTTGGGGCTCTGACTTTTATTCTTCTAAAAAATATTATGAGTTCTGTTTCAGGAATAATTGGATCTGGAAATCCAAATGCACTCCAAAAGTTAAGTTCTTCTGCTGGCTTCTCTTCTCAGATAGACTGAATACAAGGAATTTATTGAAAAGGAATAATATGGTATTACAATCAGGATATAGATGCATCATGTGTACAAATTCCCCTGAAGAAACAGTGGAGCATCTATTCTTTCATTGCCCTTTCAGTAAAGATTGTTGGAATATTCTGGGGATGTCTTGGCATAACTAAGGTAACAGGCTGACCATAGTTTCAGAGGCTAAAGAGAATAGAAATTGTAACATGTTCATGGAAAAATTCATGTTGGGAGCCTGGAATATTTGGAAGGAGAGGAACAATTTACACTTCAAGGATATTACTCCCACAGCCCAGAATTGGAAAACCAAATTTATTGAAGATTTTGGTCTTCTAGTGCATAGAACCAGAGAGGATTTACATCCTTTTATTCATAGTTTTGTAACTTCTTTCTAAGATTTCTGTTCTTTTTTTTACTTTTGGATGCCTCCTTGGCACACACCCCCTTCATGTAAGTCCCCAGTTCTTATAAGTTAATGAAGAAAAGGAGGCAGTAGGGATTTTTCCCCTACTGTCATGAGGTTCAAAAAAAAGTGTTTGGTTATTCTGATGCCACCTAAACATGGTTGGATTAGGGAGATCAGAGCTGACCTTGGTACAAGGGGTATATGGATAGATAGACCAAGTTATATAGATGATCATGGAAGCAATAGTTGGGCTTGGTTTCATTTGAGGTGATTTAGAACAGATGGCAAACTTTGTTGAAATTAAGGCTTCCAATACCAGATACATCAGGTAGCCTCCTAAACTATGTGGGTTCAGGAACCACAAGGCTCCAATGGAAACAAGAGAAGTGGGGATTGATAGTCCATGATTATTACATCATAACCAAACAAAGATTTGTTCAAGGGTAGGTGGCATATAGATGTGAGCTTCTACCAAAGTAGGCATGATGATAAGATTTGCAGGAAAGATTATTATCTTGGCGAAAAAACCATCATGGATGAGTGGGAATATGGCTTTGTCAACAGAAAGGGTAAGCTTTAGTAGTACTAAAGATGTACTACAATATGGTTCATGTACATTCTCAATAATGCACATAGGTTGGAAGAGGTAGAGATCCAAAGATTGAATCTAGATAGGGAATCCAGACTTAGCCATTTTGGCAGATTTAGGGTTTTAGACTAGTGTTCAAGGGTAGATGATTCTGAGAGAAAGCTAGGTTCCAGACTCATGATCAAGGAGATGATGTTGAAGTGTTAACTATGTAGATGGAATCCGTGCTTAGATTCGGTCTCCACTGAGTTGGAAACTATCAAAAAGGGATTTTCCCTTATTGATCTGATTAGGAGATGAGATGATCACCCTAGTGGCTTAGGATAGATCTAGACTAGGATGCTTGATTTGGGATAGATGATCACAAGCATATATTGGGTCCTAAGGGATGAACTACTAGATTAGCTCATTCTAGTTCCTAAGCAAACAAGGCAATCAGCAGATCAAGGCAATTCATCTAATCAAGCTTATCCAACCACTACTAGGGTTACCATAGAGCCTAGCTTGGGGTAAGGATAGGTATTTTTAATTGGTTATACTTTGAAGTAAGATAATGACCATCTTGGTATTTCTATCAAGATTGGAATGAAAAGGTTTTGAATAGAGGTTTTGGAAAACCTAGGGGTAATAGTAGTTGAGAGTTCTGTCTTTAAAACATAAGGAGGCTATATAGGTCTCCATAGTTTTGTCAATAGAACTAGTAAAAATACTTTTGTTTTGTCAAAGTCATCTTGGTTCTGGTTTTGAAATGCCAGAACATTTGAGAATATGAAAGATGAGCCAAGACATCTCTTTTGTAAAATAGCTTTTGTCAAGTAGTGTTGAGATAAGAAGTATAGCACCTAATTCACAATCAGTTGCAAGAACACAAGAAAGCAAGTAAACAAACATTGCACATGTAGCAAGAAAAAGTTTTTGTTCCCCCTGATTTTTGCCTTTTGCACAACAACTCAGGGTTGCTGAAATTGGGATGTTACAAACCTTTCCCCCTTAAAATAATCTCGTCCCTAGATTAGGGAGGAGTAGGTTTGGGTGATAACATCTGCTTGACAATTTCAGCGCTGGAATTTAGGATGCTAACAGGTTTTCCAACAAACAAGCATGGTCAAACACGGGTCGGAGCTGACTGGCTTTGGGTTGAGTTGCTTGGATTATACGAATGGAAAAGTCATAGTATTTTCCCCTTAGGACGCTTCTAGGTAGGTTTAGCATCGATAGGCTACTTCCTTCTTGAGGCGAGACAGCGAGTTGAGCCTTCTTCGAACCTTTACTACTGAAGTCAGCTTCCCTGCCTTCTTCGTCTTGAAATGCTCGAAGTGCTAGATGGGCGGTCGACTCTGCGGTGGAGAACTTTCCTGAAGTACCTTCTGATTCTGGAGTAGTACCGATTGTCGTCTTTCTTGCATGGTCGTTGATTCAGATTTTGTAGGGGTGGTCATCACTTAATGATAACTAGTGTTCGACTCTAGGGTTCTATTGGGTTTTTGGGAAAGACGCAGTCTTTCCCCCTTAGAGCGACACTAGGGGGTTTTTGGTGGAGTCGCCGACCTTCCTGATTGGAGTCGTAGCTGATGCTGGGATTGTGCCGCACCTTTGATCCTAAGGTGGTTACCTTCCGTCGACCTTGTACCGCTTCGTGGGAGGCGTCGATGTCACTTCTTGGAGTAATAATCATAGCGGGGAAGGCGTTTATCTAGCTTCTGGTTAGTTAGTTCTGAGCTAGGTAGGGGTCCACTAGGTCGAGGATTGCCGTTGGCTGTTGGCGGTCTCGGAACGCGGTCCTTTAGAAAAGGGGTCTTTTCGGGTTCGGTCTGATGCAACGTCGTGGGTAAAACACGCAAAGAAGGGCATTATTCTTTCATACCATCCAACAGGGTCCATCTAGAGTTCAGCAGCTTTGTGCAGGCCAATGGCGAAGGTACTTGACGCCCTACTGAGCAAGTTTCGAGACGAACCATTACTTGTTAGAGGTTAGGGAGATAGAAGATAAAGGAACTTGTGACATCTTTGGAAAAACTTGATCTCTTGTGTTTCTTTCTACTCTGTGGGGAGTAGTATTGACCGCGTCGGGTAGTCTTGTCGTCTTAAATCGAACGTCTCGGTGATTGGGGAGGATCGAATAGACTTATGAAGATTGTTGATGATGTATTTTTTTTGTTCCTCTCATGACTCTTGGGGTGGGGTTTGGAGCAGGTTCTTGGATTGGAGATCTTATGGTATTATCTTCTCATGGTCGGTCTTCTGGAATAGAGTGGAAAGACGCAGCCTTTCCGCCTTAGAGCTTTACTTGGGGTCATCGAGGTTGAGGTTAGATTGTAACATCCCTAAAATCATGTTTCAAACTCATGCATATCATCCATGCATCCATGATCATATAAGTTTCATTTCAAACAAATCATTTCAAAACAGAAGCATATATGCTTATCATTTCATGTAAGTTGCTCTAGCCTTAGTGCTATCTTCCAATGAGAAGAGTACTTGTTTTGATTCAGTAAGGTTTTAAATTCAAACTTAGGCACCATCAAAAGTTTGAAACAAAGTTTCAAAACAAAATAAGCAAATAAAACTAATATTATGCCTATTGTATATATCACATAAAGGCTTGGTTTTATTTTTATTTTCATTTGATCAAAGTGTTTTGATTGAACAGTAGTGTTTGACACACATGTGAGTGCAAGGTTTGCAGTATAAAAACCTAGAGAAGATTTGAATTCAAACTCATTTGATTTGGGTTTGAAAATCATTTCAGAAAATCAAAACAGAAAAAGAAAAGGAGAAAAGAAATGGAAAAAGGCCAGCGCCACCTATCTGGCCCAACTACGAATCCAGCCCAGTTATCCCACCCGGGTTCCCCCTCTCTCTCTGTCACTCGCAGACACACCCACCTAACGAGGTTTAATCTCGTCAATGCCCATTGTTATGGACTTGGGTTTTGGAGAAGATGGGGATGCTGGAGATCGTGGAACGGTTAATAGACAAGCAACCAGGGGACATGAGATTTACCCAGGTTCAGGCCCCCGGAGGGAAAACCCTACTCCTGCTTGTCTGCTCTTGATTACGGCGGAACCGAAGGTTACAGGGTGCACAGATTCGATCTGGCGTGAGGTGCGTATGCGAGAGTACGAGTCGAGAGATCTAGGACGTGCCCTCCTGGCCTTTATATAGTCTTAGGCAGGTCCCGAGCATAGTCCTAGTCGGTTACAAGCTCTAGGGTTTTACCCCTTTGAATTTCCTATCTATGCTAGTCTTGCTCTCCAAGGATCCGAAGGCGTCATGGGCCTTGGCCACCCGAAAATCTTCATGGGCCAGCATATGTCTGCTGTGGGCCTTCCTTGGGCTGGACCAGGTATGCTGAAGTCATGTACTCGTAGGGTATAACCATGTCAGTATCCCCCGAGTGATCAGTCGAATCGTAGATTCGGCTGAGGACTCTTCAATCCTTCGGGTGCAATTAGGCGTTAACAATATATGTGTGTAGGGATTGTTGATACATGTGCCTGACTCACCTGACGGATCAGGGTCAGCTAACTGTCTTAGGACGAAACAACATGATCTTCATCAGGTTTGAGTCCCTTAACTTGAACCCGGAACCTATGCTGGCGTAATTCGACTTAGGCCGTGGAGGACTTACAGGAGTAGAATTCCAGTGTTTTTAATTGATGTACCCGACGCGTCCGTCGGGATTTTTCATCACACCTGTTGGCATGGATTAATACTAGCAAAGCGTAGTCGTGTACGTTGCTAGGCCATCAGATGATATCTGCAGGTCTTATCTTTGCGTCGCAGACGCAGCATCCGAACATTTGTCACCACGGAGGTGCTTCGGGTGGCCAAGGAGATTGTCGCTCACTCAGCGTTTTGTTGGGGCAGAGTTGCCAAAAAGTTTTTGCGTGCTGATCCGAAAGATCGCAGTCGAAGATTTCATAGGGTGCGCGACCAGCGCTCCCTATGGGAGTAGCCCCCGAGTGTCTGTTCGAGTCGTAGACTTGAGCAGAGACTTTTAGTTCAAGCATTGTTCAGTTATTGAGTCCGTAGGACACGAAAATTTTCGGATGCTTAAATTCATCCTCCCTATGGGAGTAGCCCCCGAGTCCGTAGTGGAGTCGTAGACTCGACGTAGGACTCGAAGAAATTCTTTGTCTTTTATTCATCTTCCAGGTGCGCGGCCAGCGCTCCTGATAGGAGTAGCCCCCGAGTATTTAGTCGAATCGAAGATTCGAGTGAGTACTCTTTAGCTGTGGAGCCGAAGAATTGTAGTTGGTGCTAGTATAGCTTTTGATGACATCAGTGCTGACGATCAAATGACCTCAAGCGTCTGCTACGCCAGAGATGACTTGACTAGGCGAATGTGGGTCCCACTTGCTGACTTTGAATTGACCGGTCACGCGCGGCGTGGAGATAATTATGGCGTCTCCTCGATTTCCGCGCGTAGTGGACGGCGTGGTAACGACGGTTCGTTGTGATGTTGACACGTGTACGGTCAGATCTACCGTTGGCGCTAGGTCTTCTGGATGGACGGCTGTCGTGCGTCGTCTTCGCTGTTATAATCATTGGGGAAAGGTGCAGTTTGTTTTCACCGCATCAGTTCTTGTTTCCACTGCTTCCTTGTGCTCTAGCGATTCTTGCTTCGCGCTGGGATTTCCTTCCACATTTCCGTGTTGTTTCTGTGTTTTCACCGCCGGCGCCGCCATAGCGCAATGGGGAAACCGAAGAAATCTTCATCTGCGGTTGGGACCAGCGCCGCCGGAGGAAAGAAGGGCACCACCGCTGCACGCGTCACCGATGGTGGCTGGCGGCGATCAGAGACGCGGGAGAGCGATCTCCGCAAGCTTCGCGAGCGGGGCCTGATCCCGCAGGATAGGAAGGCCGTCAAACTCCCCAGCAATGAGGTAATCCCCCGTCCCCGATCGGGGTATCGGGTTATGTTTCTCGCCTTCGTTTTGCGTGGGTTTTCTTTTCCAGTCCACGACTTCCTTCGTGGACTGCTCTTTTTCTATGGGATTCAGCTTCATCATCTATCTCCCAATTCCCTTCTCCACGTTGCGTGTTTTATCACTTTTTGCGAGTGCTGGCTTGGCATTGAGCCGCACTTTGGCCTCTTCCGGAAGCTCTATTCCGTGAAGAGGCAATCTGGTTCGGATGGTGTGTATCCCATTGGGGGTTTCATCATCTCCCTTAGTCCCAATCTTCTCTTCTTTTCCTTTTCCATGTCCGAATCTGTCCAGTACTGGCGGAGGCGATGGTTTTATATCCGCGACTCCGTAGTGTCTGGGCAAGATTTTGGTCTTGTTCCCTTTGACCCCTCCCAAATGATTGAGCGGAAAAGGTCTTGGAAAAACCAAATCTTGGACGGTGAGGTGGCGGAGATAGAGGCCCTTTACCGTCGGGTGGAGGATCTCCAGCTGATTCCGGAGAAGGAGGTGAACGGCGTGGACATCATCCGGACTTTTCTTGAGCGTCGGGTGCAGCCTCTCCAAGCGAGAGCGCACCCGATGTTTCTTTATTCTGGGCGCCGTGATCCGACGAGGGTTTCGACTGAGAAAATGTCCGAGGGGGATCTTGACAGGGCCCTTCGCGCGCTGCTGAAGTTCAAAACCGTAGAAGAAATCCCGGGGAAGTCGCTAACTCCTCCATTTTCTTCGACGCTGGCCGTACCGCAGGTGTAGATTTGTGCACGTAGTGCTTTTTGTCGGCTGTGTTTTTATTTCCTTTGTTTGCTAACAAAGTTACTTCTAATTTTGCAGAGCTTCAAAGTGCCGGGCATGGTACCGCCATTGCCCGAAAGGTATCCGAATGCCCCGGATAATGAAGTGGTTGATTCTGTGTCCGAGCTGCCGTCGGCGCGATCTCCGGCGGAGGATGCCGACGAGTCGAGTGAGGACCATGCGCGAAAACGGTCACGGAGCTCCAGCGAGTCTTCGGATGCCTCGACTCCTCCGACTCCCATAAACCCTCTGGGCCTTGAGCGTCATAGTGACGGTCATGGAGGTTCTTCTTCTCCTATTCCTGCCATTCCTGTGCGGGCTGTAGTGCCGCACCCGCCAGCAAAGCGGAAGAAGGAAGAGAAAAAGGAGGAGAAGCAGGAAGAAAAGAAGGACGAGAAGAGAGCCCGAAGGACTCCTCCTGTCTTCGACCTGAGCTCACTGGGCTCGTAAGTTTCTTGCTGTACTATTGTCCTTTTTCCTTCATGATTGTTGTGCTTGTGCTGATTGGTTCGTATGCAGGCATTCCTCCCACGATTCCTCCAGTGGTGGTGCGCGGGAGATGATGGGGGAGTCGAAAATTGCGTCTCCTCCTCCTTAGACGGTGGCGACGTCGGGTGGCGCGGCTCCAGATCCTCCGTTGCAGGAGGTGCAGGTGGTTACGCCTTAGAATTTCGTAGTCGGTCCTTCGGAGTCACCATCAGAGCATGTAAGTTTTTCTGCTTCATGTCACGGGGGGAGCCCCCGAGTGTCTTCATGTGTGAATTTTGTTTTTACTCCTTTGTGTTGGGCGTAGCCCCCAAGCCCTTTTCTTACTGTTATTTCTTTTTCTTCAGCCTTTTGTGCAGGAGGCCAAGCGGCTGGTGCAGGAGCGCCTGGCGCTGGAGGCAAACCTTCGGCAGCTTCAAGGTATCTATCTGACTTTTAATGCCTCTCTTATTTATCCTGGTCCTGTTCTTTGACACTTGCTTGTCTTGAATGCAGAGGAGCATAACAATTCCCTCCGTGAAGTCGACGCTCTCAAAAAGAGCCTTGGTCAATCGGAGCAGAAGGCCGAAGCCGCCGTTGGCGTGAAAGAACGTGTCGAGCTAGAGCTGACTAAGGCAGCCGAAGCGAAAGAACGTCTGCAGCAGGAGGCCGTGGACCGTGAGGAGCAGCTGGCCACTGTTGCGGCTGCGCGCGAGAGAGAGGTGGCGGCGAAGGTCATGGCTTCTGCCAAGGCTATTTCGGGTGATCACTAGTTTTGTACTTGTTTCTTTTTCTTCGTGTCTTCTTCTGTGCTGCTTTTCTTCATGCTTTCCTTCTTATTTTTTGTCTCAGATGCCGCAGGCATCGAGTTCGACCGCGGTGCTCTAGAGCACGGGAGTTCTCTAGCTGATGCCACTATGGCGGTCGAAGACCGCTGCAGCACCGTCGTTAGCTCCCTTGCCAAGGCGAAAGAGGTCCTTGGTCGCTTCTACAAGGAGCTTGTCCTGAAGGGCGCAGCCCTTGATGATGTGGATGCTCTGGTGGAGGCTCTGTCAGCCGAAGCGCCTGCGGCGTACAAGCGCAAGCAGAAGGGCATCGGCGCGTCCGTCGGGCTGGCGATGGCCTTGGCGGCTGGAGCGGAGCTGGATCTGCCCCAGATCACCTCTCGGATGCCGACGGCTGCGGATGGATCCGAGGTAGCCTTTGCTGCCTAATCTGCTCGCTGCAAGCGATATGGGCCCAAGCTCATTGATTTGCTATCTGAGTATGCACTGCGGCAGCAGGGCGGGGCCAAAGCTAGGCAGTCTGGCTCCGAGGCGACTCAGGGTGCCGCGTCTTAGGCGTTTGTAGACGTAGGGTAGTTTGTAGTCTACTTTTGTTGTAAATATCCTGAAGAACACCGTCCTTGTGCCACATAGTGGCCTTATATGTTTAATGAATTCTTCTGAGTTGTGCTCTATCATTGTCTGAAATGTGTTTGTCCCTTTCTTTTTCTGCTTCTCTAGGGTCCTTCGGGTGCTGACCCTGTTGACACCCCATCCGCAATGCCGTTGCGACCATCTTTGGATGATTCCTCGCAGCTCACTTTCCTTCGGGATCGTGTGCGTAGTCTGGAGAGGGAGTTGCTCGGGTTACGCGGTCATGCCGACGTTTGGAAGTCCAAGGCGGATCGTGGTGCAGCCAGAGAGGATTACTTGATGGCGGAGCTGGTTCGGCTGTCCGAGCAACTGCAATGTAAGTTATTCTTTGGTTCGAGCTATAGCTTAGTTCTTCGGATGAGCCTGCTGGCCTTACTCTTGTTTTGTGCGATTGTCGCAGGTGCGAATCTTGCTCCGAGGGAAGAAAAGGAGCGTGTCGTTGTTCGGGTCAACTGCTTGACTCAACAGGACATGGAGGCCGGCGGCTTCTTCTGGATGGATCACGATCGCGCCATGGCTCTGGCGACGGTGCAGGATCGTGTTCATCAAGTTTTGCGGGTGCTCCGCCAAGTGCAGACATCGCTTTCCTCGGTGCTGCACGTCATGTTTCCTTTGGATGCCGTACCGACGAGCCTTGCGGGTCTTCTGTCGAAGTTTCGGAACGTGAGCAATGTCAGGGAGTTGGTGCGGCAACAGCTCGTCGCAGGAGTGAAGGCTGCATTATCTCTTGTGAGGCTGCACCGGCCTGACGTGGACTTGGCTGCTGTGGCCGCTGGGCCACCTCTTCGCCCTGGTGGCGGTGAGTGGGACATGCGTCCGCATTACGCAGCTGTAAGGCAGTATGCCGAACAGGTTGTAGATTTGTTTGAGCAGCGTGCCCAGGTTATTCTTCAACATAGGTAGTACCTGTAAAAATAGACAGATGTAAAATTTGTATATTTCGGCTGGGCGTGTTGTGACCTTTGTTGTAAAGGTTTGTTTGTTGTGAGCACGCAGTGCTTTTGATTGAGTATGTGTCCTTTTCGTTTGCCTGACGTTGTCATCTACTCAGGTGTACACGTTTGATCCTCAGTCGATGAAATCGTGAGGTGGGGGGAGCCCCCGAGCGCGTTTGTAGCATGTAGTAAAGTTGCAAAAGTAGTGAACTGAAGATTTGGGGCGAGACACTTAGCTTTATTTATATCGTAATGGAGGAGGTACATTGTTCGGCTGAATAGCCTTGGCTGAAAGCCTTATTGAAAGTAAAGGGGGTAGTTTTCTACGGATAGAATCGTCACAGGTGCGCGATGTTCCATGGGTTGGAGTATGCGACTCCAGACTCCACGTGCTTGAGGCGATAGGCGCCACCTGGGATGACTTCGGTGATGACGTAGGGTCCTTCCCATGGTGACTCGAATTTATTCGGTCGCTTCTGCTTGAGTCGCAAGACGAGGTCTCCTTCGTCGAAGGACCTTGGGCGCAGCCGGCGGCTGTGGTAGTTGCGGAGACTCTGCTGGTATACCGCTGATCGTGCTGCTGCTATGTCCCGTGCTTCGTCAAGTGTGTCGACGGCATCTTCGAGTGCAGCCGTGGATTCGGCTTCACTGTAAGCGACGACCCGTGGGGCCTAGTGGCGTACTTCGGCTGGTAGCACGGCTTCGGCTCCGTGTACCATGAAGAACGGTGTGTAGCCTGTGGAGCTGTTTGGCGTAGTTCGTAGGCTCCACAGGACGGATGGTAGCTCTTTCGTCCAGTTTCCAGCGTTTTGTTCGAGTGAACTCATGAGGCGCTTCTTGATGCCGGCGCCAACTAGGCCGTTGGCCTTTTCCACTTGCCCGTTCGTTTGCGGGTGTGCCACTGAGGCGTACGTGAGTTGATCCCAAGGCCTTCGCAGAAGTCCTGGAATTCTTCGGAGATGAAGTTCGATCCGTTGTCGGTGATGATGCTGTGCGGTACGCCGAACCTGTAGACAATGGACTCAAAGAACTTGACGGCAGTTTTGCCTTTCTGGTTGGTGACCGGCATGGCCTCGATCCACTTGGTGAATTTGTCAACTGCCACCAGGAGGAAGACGTGTCCCCCTTTTGATGATTTTGGCAGTTTGCCGATCATGTCGAGGCCCCATTGAGCGAAAGGCCAGGCTATGGGTATGGGTCTGAGCTCGGACCCAGGTGCGTGCAGTTTGTCGGCGAACCGTTGGCATCCGTTGCATCTTTGGACGATGTCCTTTGCGTTGTTCATGGCCGTTGGCCAGTAGAATCCTGCTCGTAGAGCTTTGGCGACAAGGGAGCGGCTGCCTGCGTGGTGGCCGCAGATGCCCTCATGGATGTCTTGGAGTATGGATTTGCCGTCGTTGATGGTGACACACCGTTGTAGTACACCCGTGATGCTGCGCTTGTACAGCTCGCCGTTGATGATGGTGAAGGCTTTTGACCGACGAGATATGCGCCGGGCATCTGTCGGGCTGTCAGGCAGTTCTCCGTTTATCAAGAACTGGAGGTATGGTCGCATCCAAGTTTCTTCGACTTCCATGACCTGCATTAGGTTGACCATGGCTACCTCTGTGTCCAGCTTTTCGGGTAGCGTAGCTCCCGAGTGTTCTGCTTCTTCGGGTGATCCCTTGGGGAATTTTCGCTTGATGGATGGCACGCAGATCTGTTCGAGGAACACACCTGGTGGCACCTTTGCGCAAGTGGAGCCGATGTTGGCGAGTCTATCGGCTTCCTCGTTGCTTTCTCTTCCAACGTGCCGAAGCTCGCAGCCGTCGAATTCTCCTTCGAGTGCGTTGTAGAGCGCGCGATACGCGATCATGTTTTCGGCGTGTGCGTCGCACTCATTCATCGTCTGCTGGACGACGAGGTTGGAGTCACCGTAGATGACAAGGCGCGTTGCGCCGCATATCTTTGCCATCCTCATGCCATGGACGAGGGCTTCATATTCGGCCTTGTTGTTGGAGGCTCTGAATTTCATCCGAAGAACGTATTTCATCTTGTCGCCTTGCGGTAAGATCAATATGACCCCTGCCCCTGCTCCGGCTTCACGCTTGGAGCCGTCAAAGTGCATCGTCCATGACTGCGACATATCTGGGGTGTCTGGCAGCTGCAGCTCCATCCAATGTACCAGGAAATCCGGAAGGACTTGAGATTTGATTGCGTGTCACTTCTTCTGTTCCCGCCGTTTCTGTCCTGCGGGTTGGGGTTCGTGTTGGGCGGCGGGTTAGGCGTTTGCTGCTCCTGGATGACTGCGGCGCATTGGTAGCGCTCGTAGATCGGTCCGCTGCTGCCGCAGCTTTCGGATCCGGAATCGTAGGTCCCTTCATCCGAAGGTGGATCACACAGATCGGAGTTGCAACTGATGCTGTCATAGAACTCATCTGTCGATGGTGATGTGCATAACACGGGGTGTGGAGCCCACGAGGCGGGCCTGATTGATGGCACGAGCACCCGCTCAGGAAGGCGGAGGGTGCCAGTTTGTCCCACCTGGAAGCAGAAGCTCCCGAACAAAATTTCGAGTCCGTCGCCTACGGGCTCGAAATCCTTCATGGTGGCCGGCGAGTGGGCGGTGAAGTCGAAACTGCCGAAGAGGAGGTGATTCTCCATCGCTGCGGAGTTGTAGATCGATCGGGTCGGGACCGTCATGATCGCACAATCAGCAACCCCGATTCCCACAGACGGCGCCAATTGACGAGGTTTAATCTCGTCAATGCCCATTGTTATGGACTTGGGTTTTGGAGAAGATGGGGATGCTGGAGATCGTGGAACGGTTAACAGACAAGCAACCAGGGGACACGAGATTTACCCAGGTTCAGGCCCCCGGAGGGAAAACCCTACTCCTGCTTGTCTGCTCTTGATTACGGCGGATCCGAAGGTTACAGGGTGCGCAGATTCGATCTGGCGTGAGGTGCGTATGCGAGAGTATGAGTCGAGAGATCTAGGACGTGCCCTCCTGGCCTTTATATAGAATTAGGCAGGTCCCGGGCATAGTCCTAGTCGGTTACAAGCTCTAGGGTTTTACCCCTTTGAATTTCCTATCTATGATAGTCTTGCTCTCCAAGGATCCGAAGGCGTCATGGGCCTTGGCCACCCGAAAATCTTCATGGGCCAGCGTATGTCTGCTGTGGGCCTTCCTTGGGCTGGACCAGGTATGCTGAAGTCATGTACTCGTAGGGTATAACCATGTCACCACCAGGTCACTGAGCACACGACCCCACCTTTTCTCTGTTTAACTCGCTGACGAGTGGACCCTGCGACCACGTCGTCTTCGTCATCAATCACGCGCGGCCGCGACGCTCGCTCCGCCGTTACCTCGCCGTAATCAGTACGCGCTTAATTGCCATTGATACGACGCGCGATCCTCGCCCCCGCTCTGGCTATAAGACCCCCTCTGCCCCGCGGCCATTTCCCATCACCTAGCGCCACCTCTACGCCCCCAGGCTGCCCGCAATTGCCTTTGCGCCGCCGCAGACAGAGCAACTCCGGCGACGAATCTCGGTGAGTACAGACCGCCCCTCCGCCTCTAGTTCAAACCACCGTGACCAGCATGACCTTGCGCACTCGCTAATGCCCTCCGTTTGCTTTCTTATGACCCAGAGTGACGTCTTCGTCCTCACCCGCGAGCACCTGAGCCGCCGCCCGACTCCGACGTGCGATTCAGGTAAGATAAGACCGCCCCTTGCCTCCCCTTTGGTACTGTCTTGTTCGCTAGGCCCTTGCGCATCTCCTAAACCCTCTGGCTTGTGCTAGGTCGATGCCAAGCCTCGGCAACGTCTTCGACAGCAAGCAACAGACACCGCCCGCAACTCCGACGAGCTCTAGCGACCCAAACCACCGCCACCTTGAGCATCAGCAGCACACGGCGAGTCTGTTAAGCCCCTTCCCCCTCTCCCGCACGACCTAGAACGCCGGTAGCACCTCTGACAGAGGCGCCGCCGCCTGTCTCCGCCACCAGCGCCGCCACTGGATGGTCAAAGTGCTGAGCGCCGTTAGATCTAGATCCTGCGGATACGATAGAACGTGAGCAAATCGGTAAGATTGGATCTGAGCCGCGCGATTAAGTTAGATCCAGCGGCTCAGAAGCGTGATCCAACGCGAAGCGGTACGGGCCAATCAGAATAAGACGCGTGGCAGCAGTTTAGGTTTAAAAACAGGATTTAAATCTATTAGATGTTTGAATTTGTTTTGGCTATAACTTTTGATCCCCACGTTAGAATTTGACAAATTTTATATCAATGGAATCAGGAGAGCAATCCCTTTCTAAATATACAATGTGTTTAATGTTTTGCTTCTGTTAAAATGGTTTTATTTGTAGAAACTTGTGTAGGACTAATTTGAGTATATGAATTATTTGAGAAATGTGTTAAGGGTTAAATAATTGTTGTTTGGCAAGTTTTTAACTTGTTTATAAACCAGTACTGTATACTTGCTTGGTTGAGTTTTAAAAATCATCACATATCATATTGCATGCATTCATATAATTTTGTTTGTATATGTTTTGTATGTGATTTGTGGCTATGATTCTTTGTGTAGATTTTGGTGCTAGTGATTGTGATTGTGAGGAGTGTAGCTACTCTCCAAACTACCAAGGCAAGTGGTGCTTCATGAATATTTTTATCCCTATGTTTTCTACTAAGCATTAGAAATATTTTGCTAGTCTTGCATGCTATATTTTGCTTATATGCCATGTTGGGAAATCCTAGTAGTTGTAGAATTGCTAGAAATTTCTAAGTTATGATGCTTATCTATGCCATTCTTAGCCTAGCTAGTAGCAACCAAGGGTTGGTGAAATATACATGCTATGATGAAAATATTTCTAAGTCTTTTGGACTTGTGTTTTGCCTAATAAAACAACTAAGTAAATGAAACACCTGGGTGGAATGGAAGGAATGGTTTATGTTGAGTGGTTACACAAGGCCCATTTCTATGGTCTACCTTGTGTATCTCACTTGTGGAAAGCCACCCAGGAACAAAGAGATTTTAGAGGCCAAGTGTTAAGAAGCTTCTAGTGCAACCACTTGGCAATATGGGCTCTGCCTGGATCACATAGGTTGCTAGAACTTAGCCATTTGGACAGTTGGTGGTAGTGGGATGATAGGTTGGAACGCGTCCATTTGGTCTAAGGGAAGGCTTCTGAAAGGTCCTGTCTTGGTGAAAATCAAGTCTGGTGGGGAAAGTGCACAACCTCTGCAGATGGAAGAATCTAAGTACTTAGCCATGTCCCTGGAAAAGGACAACTTGAGCATCAAGACATGGAAGCTATCAAGAATCTCCCCATCCCAATTTCTAAGTAAAAACTTGTGGGTGAACAAGGGTGAAGGACCTCAATGTCTATTGGTGGTTCCTTGGGAAAAGTTTTGACAAAGAAAAACTTAGTGATTTAAACTAATAGGCAAAACCTATTTTGAGCAAAGCAAGCCAAGCTACACTTAGCCAAATTGCATATAGTATCTAGTCCACCTAAATTATACTAAGGTATCACTTGCCAATACTATTCCAATGTATTGACCCACTGTGGCTGTAACTTGTGATGTTGCAGGTTACTCTGATGAGGATTAGGAGTCATGAGTCTACACTGAACATGTTTGCCTGTGGCACATGAAGATGAAGACTTTAATTTATTTACTTATTCAAACTCTTGTACTAGGCTGTGGCCTTGGAGTTGTAAAGACTATGATTGTCTCTGGAATGACTGTAATAATGACCTTTGTTTCTGTGTACTTCATCTTAAACTGTGGATGCTAGCATTGATCCAGGGACTAGCATTGCAATCACAGGGATCCTTTTCCTTTACAATGGAGGGATCTTACAGATGGTATCAGAGCACTGTGTTGCCTGTAGGATTATGACCCTAGGATTGGAAACCACGAAGGAATTTTTTTCAACAACTTCTACACTTTTCTATTCTTCTCGTAAACTTTTATAATCTTCTTTCTCATCTCTAATTGTAGATGAACTCCATCAACGAAGCCGTGAGGAAAGGACCACTCAGGACAATGACTTTGGAGTGTGAGACAGAATTCCCCAAGGCTCTCAAGGACCTCATGGTTGCAATGGAAATACATGGTGCAGCTGTGTACAAAGGTTTTCTTGTGAAGGATGAAGGAGTTGAGTACTGGTGGGTGCAACTTCACTTGTATAAAAACAAGGAAGACAACCACAAGGACTCATGATTCTGTATGTTCACCAATTCAGTGATGCACCCTACATTCTTTGACTCAGCAAGGGATGCAGCTTGGAAGACCATCAAAGAACTTGGTGATAGAGTCAAGTGCAGAATGCTCAACCTCCAAAATGACCTAAAGGAAGAGAAGAAACATACCCAAGAGTTGGAGGATACCAACCAAACCTTAAGAGGAGACATTATAGACTTAGTGATGGAGTCATGTGAGCAAGATAGACTGCTTGCTTCTAGAAACATTATGTTAGCCAACAGATCCAGTGAGATAGGATTGTAAACGTACTTCGTTAGTTGGACCACCACTTATCACCTTATTTTCCAAATGTTGCTTTAAAATAAGTTGAACCTTGGTTGTTGTAATGGATTCTTGTATGCCATGACTTGTGTGTTTTGATTTCCAAGGATATGTATGTGATGTTTTGCCTTGTGTTTTATCTTAAATTGTGTTGTTCTAACTTTTTCTATCTTATAAATAGATGCCTAATGTTACCATCAACACTGTTGAGGAGTTCCAGGGAACTCGCTTTGGTCCTCGTATTGTTGAGCTTACTACTTTGCTCAATCTCCCTCTTCCTACCATCATGGTGCTTCCCCTCAACAAGTTTGAGAGGAAAGACCTTTGGGGTTTCAAGGTCAACCAGCCCGGACGCCAGACTGAGCCTACCATGGAGGCTATCATCTTCAAGCTCATGCACGATGACAAGGAGAGAGGCCTAGAGGTAGTCATGCAGGACTTGATTGGACGTCTGTTAGGGAGACACTCTCGACAGGTTAGAGGTACTCACTTCCACGTCTTTGGTAGAAGTGGTGAGGATGGAGAGTCCATCGACTTCGAGGACACTTCAAGGGATACAGCGGAGCCGATTAGTCTATACCTCCAGGACTTAGAGGCTCTCATTAGGCACGTGGACTCTGATAGGACCAACGTCATGCTCAACAATGATGAACTCTAGGTGCAGCTTCGCGAGAAGGACAAGCTCTTTGCGGAGCAAGATGAGACAGTCAAGGAGATGGAGGCAAAGTTCGAGAGCCAGGACAGAAAGTTCAAGAGTCAAGAGAAGTGAGTCCAGGATAGGAACCAGAGGATTCGGAACATGACTAAGGAACTGCAGGCCAAGGACTTCGAGCTCGAGCATCAGCAGACGGTGATTGAGAGGCTTCGTTCCCAGAAGAGGGCTCTCAAAGCCAAAATAGAGACCTTGACCACCAGTGTCGAGGAATACAAGACCGCGATGGAGAACGCAGGTCTTACCTTTGTCGAGGAGGAGGTTGATGTCGAGGAGTAGAGTTGACTACTCATTTATTATTTATTATCATACTTGTTGTTGGGAACTTGTTATTTGACCATACAACATGTGGATGGCTTGTTATTTGTGTGTGTTTTACTTTGCAAACTTGTTATCTGTTTGTTGAACCTTTATCATTATGTTGCATGCTTTGTGATTGTTTATGTGATGTATTGTGCATGAAAGCATCTATGGGTATCTCATTCTTATCTCTATTGAACAAACCACAGATGCCTCCCCGTCGCGCCAATCCCAACCCCAACAACAACCACATCACTCCAGAAATGCAGCAAATGATGACAGCTCAGACTCAGCTGATGCAAATGATGACGACGTTCATCCAGAACCAAAACAACAACAACAACAACAACAACAATAACAACAACAACAACCCACTGGGTTTTGACATGCTTACCAGGTTCTTGAGATTGAGGCCAGCAAAGTTCTCAGGAACAACTGATCCCATGGTGGCCAATGATTGGCTACGCTCTGTGAAAAAGGACTTGGTAACTGTGGGCTGTACTGATGCAGAAAAGGTTAGATTTGCAGCACATTTGCTGGAAGGACCAGCCGCCACTTGGTGGGATAACTTCCAGATCACCACTCCCATAGAAGATGTGACATGGGCTATCTTTGAGGATGGCTTTCGTACTGCTCATATCTCATCTAGAGTTATGAGTCTGAAAAAGAAAGAGTTCCATAATCTGAAGCAGCGCCACCGCAGTGTGGCTGAATATATTGAGGAGTTCAACAATCTGGCGCGTTATGCACCGGATGAAGTTGACACCGATGCTAAGAGGAAGGAAAAGTTTCTTGAAGGCCTGAATGATGAACTGAACTTGCAGCTATCAGTGGCCTATGTTCCCACATACCAGTCTCTTTGTGATAAGGCTGTTATTTTGGAGAGCAAAATGAAGCAAGTTGAAAGCAGAAAGAGAAAGCACTCAGACAAGCACAGCTCGGGATCGTCTCACAAACGTTCCCATTATGATGATTGTGGAAGCTCAGGATCCCACAAACATGGGAAATTCAATAAGCACCACAACCACAACCGTCATGACAACAAGCATCACTGTAGTCATGACAGTGACAAGTACAAGAACCACAAGGGTGGATATAAGAGCCACCACAGTGGTAATGGAAGTGGCAGTGGAAGCCAGCCTGTCAAGGACATTAGTCAGGTTGAATGCTTCAAGTGCAAGAAGATGGGGCATTATGCAAATGAATGCCCAGAAAAGAAAGTTGAAGGACCCAACAAGCCCAACCCTTTTCAGAAGGGACAAGTGAACCACATCAATGTGGAGGAAATCTATGAGGAGCCTGATGCTGTTGCTGGTAAGTTCAAACTCAATTCTGTTCCAGCATTTGTTCTCTTTGATACTGGTGCATCTCATTCATTCATATCAAGAGCATTTGTTGAAACAAATGAACTACCGGTAGAGACTATTGGGTGTCCTATAAAAGTAAGTTCTCCTGGCGGAGAAATGATAGTGAATTCAGGATGTCATGATCTAGTCATAAAGTTTGGGAAGTATAAGTTTCCCGTTAACTTGATAATTCTAAACTCCCAAGGATTGGATGTCATTTTGGGAATGGACTGGATGACTAAGCACAAGGGAGTGATAGATTGTGCCAACCATACTGTCTCACTCACAACTCCAGAAAATAAAAGGATCAGATTCAAGACCAACTTTGAAGCAAGAAGGAGTATGCTAAATTCTCTTAAGGGGGTTAGCATAGACAGTGTGCCAATTGTGAGTGAATATCCGGATGTGTTTCCGGAAGAATTGCCAGGAATGCCACCAGATAGAGATGTGGAGTTCCTTATTTATTTGCTACCAGGATCTGCACCAATAGCAAAGAGACCATACAAAATGTCAGTTGATGAACTGAAAGAACTCAAGAAACAACTTGGAGAACAGTTGCAGAAAGGATTTATTCAACCAAGTTCTTCATCTTGGGGAGCCCCAGTTTTGTTTGTGGAGAAGAAAGATAGAAGTCAAAGGTTATGCATAGATTACCGTTCACTCAGTGAGGTGACTATCAAGAACAAATACCCTTTTCCTAGAATCAATGACTTGTTCGATCAGCTAGAAGGAGCTTGTGTGTTCTCAAAGATTGATCTTCGGTCAGGTTATTTCCAACTCAAGATAAGGGAACAAGACATACCTAAGACAGCTTTCACTACAAGGTATGGATTGTATGAGTATACGGTGATGCCATTTGGCTTGACCAATGCTCCAGCATACTTTATGAATATGATGAACAAGGTGTTCATGGAATTTCTTGATAAGTTTGTTGTCGTTTTCATTGATGACATTTTAGTCTACTCCTAGAGCAAAGAAGAGCATGAAGGACATTTGCGTTTGATACTTGAGAAGCTTAGAGAGCATAAACTTTATGCCAAATTCAGCAAGTGTGAATTCTGGTTGAATGAAGTGGGATTTCTTGGACACGTTGTGTCAGGAGATGGTGTAGCATTTGATCCTGCTAAAGTTTCAGCTGTGACTGAATGGGAATCTCCTAAGTCAGTGAAAGAAGTTCGTAGTTTCCTTGGCTTAGCAGGTTACTACAGAAGGTTCATTGAGAATTTCTCCAAGGTAGCTAAGCCTATGACAGAATTGCTAAAGAAAGTCAAGAAATTTGCTTGGTCTGAAGGTTGTGAACTCAGCTTTCAGGAATTGAAGAAGAGACTCGTGATAGCACCAGTCTTGTGTTTGCCAGACTTGGAAAAAGATTTCCAGGTATATTGTGATGCATCCCATCATGGTTTGGGTGCAGTACTTATGAAAGAAGGAAAAGTTGTGGCTTATCCCTTGAGACAACTCAAAACTCATGAAGTGAACTATCCTACCCATGATTTTGAGTAAGCCTCTGTTGTCCATGCACTCAAAACATGGAGACACTATCTTTTGGGAAAGCGATGTGAAGTGTTCACAGATCACAAGAGTTTGAAGTACATCTTCACCCAGAAAGAAATTAACATGAGACAAAGAAGATGGCTAGAACTCATCAAAGACTATGACTTAAGTTTGCAATACCATCCCGGTAAAGCAAATGTTGTAGCGGATGCCCTAAGCCGTAAGGTTTTTGTGAATGGCCTTACTAAAGGAGAATTGCCAGATGATTTGTGTGCCCAATTTAGAGATCTCTAATTGGAGATTGTGCCCGAAGGACATCTCATGTCTTTGGATGTTCAACCCACTCTGTTGGACAAGATCAAAGAAGCCCAGAAGACTGATAAGGAAATTGAAGAGATTAAGGAAAAGATTGGCAAAGGAAAAGCCAAGGGATTCCATGAAGACGAACAGGGTACTTTATGGCATGGGAAACATATCTGTGTTCCACAAGATCGGGAGCTTCGGAAACTGATTTTGCAAGAAGCACACAACTCACCGTATTCCATTCATCCGGGTAACACCAAAATGTACATGGATATGAAGGAAAGATTTTGGTGGAACAATCTCAAGAAGGACATCGCCGAACATATTGCTTTGTGTGATGTGTGTAGTAGAGTGAAAGCGGAACATCAGAAACCAGCAGGTTTGCTTCAACCACTACCTATTCCTGATTGGAAGTGGGACAAGATTGGTATGGACTTCATTACCGGATTACCAAGGACCCGGTCAGGATACGATTCTATTTGGGTAGTAGTGGATCGCCTAACTAAAGTGGCTCATTTCATACCCATGAAGACAACCTATACAAGTGCTAAGTTGGCCAAAATCTATATGAGTAGAATTATATGTCTACATGGGGTAGCCAAGAGTATTGTGTCTAATAGGGGAACTCAATTCACTTCCCATTTTTGGAGACAGCTACATGAGTCATTGGGAACAAGGTTGGAATTCAGTACTGCTTTTCATCCTCAAACTGACGGACAAACATAAAGGACTAATCAAATTCTTGAAGACATGTTGAGGGCATGTGCCCTAGACTATGGAGCCAGTTGGGATGAAAGTCTGCCTTACGCAGAATTTTCTTATAACAACAACTATCAAGCCAGCATTGAGATGGCACCATTTGAGTTTCTCTACGGGAGAAAGTGTACCACCCTATTGTTATGGAATTGTGTGGGAGAAAGAAGTTTGTTCGGATCAGAACTTATCAAAGAAGCCGAAGAGAAGGTCAAGTTGGTTAAGGACAAATTGAAGATAGCACAGTCCCGACAGAAAAGCTACGCAGATCCTAAGCGTAGAGAAGTCACCTACGAAGTTGGTGATAGAGCTTATCTTAGAGTGTCACCACTCTGTGGAGTGAAGAGGTTCGGAGTCAAAGGAAAGTTGGCCCCAAGATATGTTGGACCATTCAAGATTCTAAGTCGCGAAGGAGAATTTTCTTATGAAATTTAATTGCCAGAGTCTTTGTCAGCTGTTCACAATGTGTTTCATGTGAGTCAGCTTAAGAAATGTCACCCAGAAATGGAAGAAACTTCTTTGAAGGATACTATACCTTTGGAGGAGGTACAATTGGAAAGTGATCTCACTTACGAGGAGAAGCCTATCAAGATTCTAGAGACTGCAGAAAGAGTCACACGGACTAAGACAATCAAGTTTTGCAAAGTGCAGTGGAACCATCATTCCGAAGAGGAAGCAACATGGGAAAGAGAAGATGATCTTCGGAAAGACCACCCTCACCTATTTGCTAGCCAATACGAATCTCGAGGGAGAGATTCACCTTAAGGGGGTTAGATTTGTAACATCCCTAAAATCATGTTTCAAACTCATGCATATCATCCATGCATCCATGATCATATAAGTTTCATTTCAAACAAATCATTTCAAAACAGAAGCATATATGCTTATCATTTCATGTAAGTTGCTCTATCCTTAGTGCTATCTTCCAATGCGAAGAGTACTTGTTTTGATTCAGTAAGGTTTGAAATTCAAACTTAGGCACCATCAAAAGTTTGAAACAAAGTTTCAAAACAAAATAAGCAAATAAAACCAATATTATGCCTATTGTATATATCACATAAAGGCTTGGTTTTATTTTTATTTTCATTTGATCAAAGTGTTTTGATTGAACAGTAGTGTTTGACACACATGTGAGTGCAAGGTTTGCAGTGTAAAAACCTAGAGAAGATTTGAATTCAAACTCAATTGATTTGGGTTTGAAAATCATTTCAGAAAATCAAAACAGAAAAAGAAAAGGAGAAAAGAAATGGAAAAAGGCTAGCGCCACCTATCTGGACCAACTACGAATCCAGCCCAGTTAGCCCACCCGGGTTCCCCCTCTCTCTGTCACTCGCAGACACACCCACCAGGTCACTGACCACACGACCCCACATTTTCTCTGTTTAACTCACTGACGAGTGGACCCTGCGACCACGTCGTCTTCGTCGTCAATCACGCGCGGCCGCGACGCTCGCTCCGCCGTTACCTCGCCGCAATTAGTACGCGCTTAATTGCCATTGATACGCTGCGCGATCCTCGCCCCCGCTCTGGCTAAAAGACCCCTCTGCCCCGCGGCCATTTCCCCTCACCTAGCGCCACCTCTACGTCCCTAGGCTGCCCGCAATTGCCTTTGTGCCGCCGCAGCCAGAGCAACTCCGGCGACGAATCTCGGTGAGTACAGACTGCCCCTCTACCTCTAGTTCAAACCACCGTGACCAGCATGACCTTGCGCACTCACTAATGCCCTCCGTTTGCTTTCTCATGACCCAGAGCAACGTCTTCGTCCTCACCTGCGAGCACCTGAGCCGCCGCTCGACTCCGACGTGCGATTCAAGTAAGATAAGACCGCCCCTTGCCTCCCCTTTGGTACTGTCTTGTTCGCCAGGCCCTTGCGCATCTCCTAAACCCCCTGGCTTGTGCTAGGTCCACGCAGAGCCTCGGCAACGTCTTCGACAGCAAGCAACAGACGCTGCTCGCAGCTCCGACGAGCTCTAGCGACCATCTCCGTGCGCCCCTTGCCAAACCACCGCCACCTTGAGCATCAGCAGCACACGGCGAGTCTGGTAAGCCCCTTCCCCCTCTCCTGCACGACCTAGAACGCCGGTAGCATATCTGATAGAGGCGCCGCCGCCTGTCGCCTCTGCCAGCGCCACCACTGGATGGTCAAAGTGCTGAGCGCCGTTAGATCTAGATCCTACGGATACGATAGAACGTGAGCGAAGCGGTAAGATTGGATCTGAGCCGCGCGATTAAGTTAGATCCAGCGGCTCAGAAGCGTGATCCAACGCGAAGCGGTACGGGCCAATCAGAATAAGACGCGTGGCAGCAGTTTAGGTTTAAAACCAGGATTTAAATCTATTGGATGTTTGAATTTGTTTTGGCTATAACTTTTGATCCCCACGTTAGAATTTGACAAAATTTATATCAATGGAATCAGGAGAGCAAGCCCTTTCTAAATATACAATGTGTTTAATGTTTTGCTTCTGATAAAATGGTTTTATTTGTAGAAACTTGTGTAGGGCTAATTTGAGTATATGAATTATTTGAGAAATGTTTTAAGGGTTAAATAATTGTTGTTTGGCAAGTTTTTAACTTGTTTATAAACCAGTACTGTATACTTGCTTGGTTGAGTTTTAAAAATCATCACATATCATATTGCATGCATTCATATAATTTTGTTTGTATATGTTTTGTATGTGATTTGTGGCTATGATTCTTTGTGTAGATTTTGGTGCTAGTGATTGTTATTGTGAGGAGTGTAGCTACTCTCCAAACTACCAAGGCAAGTGGTGCTTCATGAATATTTTTATCCCTATGTTTTCTACTAAGCATTAGAAATATTTTGCTAGTCTTGCATGCTATATTTTGCTTATATGCCATGTTGGGAAATCCTAGTAGTTGTAGAATTGCTAGAAATTTCTAAGTTATGATGCTTATCTATGCCATTCTTAGCCTAGCTAGTAGCAACCAAGGGTTGGTGAAATATACATGCTATGATGAAAATATTTCTAAGTCTTTTGGACTTGTGTTTTGCCTAATAAAACAACTAAGTAAATGAAACACCTGGGTGGAATGGAAGGAATGGTTTATGTTGAGTGGTTACACAAGGCCCATTTCTATGGTCTACCTTGTGTATCTCACTTGTGGAAAGCCACCCAGGAACAAAGAGATTTTAGAGGCCAAGTGTTAAGAAGCTTCTAGTGCAACCACTTGGCAATATGGGCTCTGCCTGGATCACATAGGTTGCTAGAACTTAGCCATTTGGACAGTTGGTGGTAGTGGGATGATAGGTTGGAACGCGTCCATTTGGTCTAAGGGAAGGCTTCTGAAAGGTCCTGTCTTGGTGAAAATCAAGTCTGGTGGGGAAAGTGCACAACCTCTGCAGATGGAAGAATCTAAGTACTTAGCCATGTCCCTGGAAAAGGACAACTTGAGCATCAAGACATGGAAGCTATCAAGAATCTCCTCATCCCAATTTCTAAGTAAAAACTTGTGGGTGAACAGGGGTGAAGGACCTCAATGTCTATTGGTGGTTCCTTGGGAAAAGTTTTGACAAAGAAAAACTTAGTGATTTAAACTAATAGGCAAAACCTATTTTGAGCAAAGCAAGCCAAGCTACACTTAGCCAAATTGCATATAGTATCTAGTCCACCTAAATTATACTAAGGTATCACTTGCCAATACTATTCCAATGTATTGACCCACTGTGGCTGTAACTTGTGATGTTGCAGGTTACTCTGATGAGGATTAGGAGTCATGAGTCTACACTCAACATGTTTGCCTGTGGCACATGAAGATGAAGACTTTAATTTATTTACTTATTCAAACTCTTGTACTAGGCTGTGGCCTTGGAGTTGTAAAGACTATGTTTGTCTCTGGAATGACTGTAATAATGACCTTTGTTTCTGTGTACTTCATCTTAAACTGTGGATGCTAGCATTGATCCAGGGACTAGCATTGCAATCACAGGGATCCTTTTCCTTTACAAAGGAGGGATCTTACATAGATCCTTCATCTTGGAGCATTGGCTTGACACTTGAATTGAGGTATTTTAGGTGACGCCTTATTATGACTACCTTCCTATGGTGGTTACCTAACGAAGCCGTATGGATTATCTCAGGTTAGTTTTAGCGGGTAGCGACGCTTTTAATTCGTCTTTAGTCGGGATGGAGGCATTTTGGCTCCAGATGTGATGTCTTCATTTGAACCCTTGGTGTTGCTTTGGTTTGTTGACGGAGTAGACTCGTTGCCTTCGAGCCTTCTTATCTTTCGGCTTCTGGGCGAAGACTTCATGTTGATTCGGCGGAGAGTTGACTAGGTCGTTGCTCTTTTGGGCCGGTTAGAACTAAGGCACGAGTAAGAGTTGTCAGGGATTTCTTTATGTGGCCATCCTGCTGAGGAGAGGTTTCCAGCTATGGGATTGCGAGGGTTAGCGTCGGGATACACCTACAAGGTGTTCATACAATAGGATCGAGTGATCCGAGACAAATAAGCAACACATTTCAAGCATCACACAAGCAGATGGCAAGCAAATAAGGCGTACCATAGGTACTAAGGGGATGACTATACGCCATAAGGGGAATCCTATATTAGGGATGCTAATCCTAAGTACACATTACAGGGGTCTTGACTTCTTTCTTGCCATTTGTTGTCGTTGGTGCCGTACTTGATCAATTTGGGGGCGATGAAGGACTCCGTTTGTAGGGCGATTTTGTAGTGTCTTTCATCGTTGGTAGCTCCTTTGTTTTTCTTGTCTTGGTGTCTCTTCATTCCGAAATCTCCGTCTTCCTAGTCTCCAGGTCGGACTTTGTTTTCGAAAACGGGACATATTGGAGTAGACGAGATATAGAGTAATCCATTTTCGATTCTTTTAAATCAGAGAAGATAAGATAAGAAATCTTTTGGTAAAGCTTTTGAGAAATATTTTTTGAAAGCCGGTGTTTTCAGAAATAGGGGTTGTCCTGTCTAACGTCCATGCTAACTAAGGTCTCCTACAGTCAGGATGGCTCTGATACCATGTCTGTGGCACTCTGGATTTACGGTTCGAGACTACATGTTATGCCTGCAATTCACGTTCCCATGATTAGTGAGCCGTGAGCATAACCGACAAGTATCATTACAACATCCATAATTAATGAATACATGTACTTACATTTGTGCCATTGGGGTGATACAACACCGATAGCAGAAGTCTTCAAGCACATAGCCCATGTCATGCCTTAACCTACAGGCTACTGACTGGGAAGACGGCCTAGATCGCATAGACGTCAGCAACTCCGTCTTTCCTCTTGCTTCTGAAAGACCGGCCAAGTAAATAGCCAGGGACAATGCCGGTGAGTACTTTGAATGTACTTGCAAGCCACCTTAAGATAACAATAATAATGGATATGCAATATGGCTGTGGTAGGATGGCTCCAAGCGAGGTTCTTTTAAAATCTAGTTCCTCTTGTAGATATAGCATGTCTTTATATCCTTGTTGAAAAACTTTTGTAAAACATTTTGGTAACCTTTGTGAAAAGTTTTTAGAAAACATTAGGATTGGGTCACCCATTTGTTTTTCCTTTCGGTCATTGCATGACACCAACTTCTTCCTCCTTTTTCCTGACCATCACATGGTCAAAACATTTCCAAGCCATTTCTTCTCCAAAGTCCTTTTTGAAAATAAAACCAGCACCGCTCTACAGCAACCTTCCCAACCGTTCATGACCGTGGACACGGCTATTCGAATAGATTTACACTCTGCAGAGGTTCTACACTATACCCACATCATTCGATTACCCGTCCCTGATCCACACCGATCGTGGGTCGAATAACCGGTCAAGACCTTCCGAGTGCCCTCTCCGGTACAAGTGCCTACCCTATGAGGTTAACCCCCCTCAACACCAGGACGCCGTATATAGTAACCAGCCAACCGGAGTGCGTTTTGCACCTCGACGGGTGTGCGCTTTCAATGAGGGTCTCATAGTATTGCGCGAAGGCCCGTAGACCCTTTGTTCCATCTCCCGGTCGATGCTACGCATGGACCGTTAGACAGAGAAGGCCCACCCTCCGGGTATTGTTTACCCCTGTAGTAGTGTGAGGCACCTATACTATATTGGATAAACTTCCAGCCCATCCCCGTCCCATTCCAGAGTAATGTAGTTGCACGGGTTAATTGTTCTAGCAAAACTGCAAAGAACCGGGTGCGTTTTCATAAACATTTTTACTCCATCATTTGTTCGACTATTTTGTAAACCAAAACCTTTCTCATTATGAACATCACTTGGTAGGCCAAGACTCCCAAGGTTTTCTCATAAAACATTTTTTTGCAAACGCTTTTTCCTGGGGTCTTCCCATCCTATACTTTGGCTTCGGCCTAAACGGGGAATCCATGGGGTTATGGTGTTATGTCACCATCTATCATGCTAGGGGCAGGTATGTATCAAAAAAGGGAGTTGTACCTTATGGTACCAAGGGGAAATAGTTTGGAGGAGCCAAACCTTTCCCATATAAAACATAATATAGTAAAACAATGCAATTTGCATAAAAGAGTAAATAAAACATGCATAGGTAAAATAATAGTACAAGACATATGAGCAAGAAGGTGGCTTGCCTGTGACAAGCGAGATGTCCTGTGACTTCATTAGAATACCAGAATACCGAATATAATAATAATAATAAGAAAAACCCAATGCTTCCTTCTTCTCGGCGTCACACAATCGCAGCTATCGCCGTTATCGAGTATAAATGCAAACAAACAACACCAGAATCAATTCAATGCTTACAAGCATCAATAAATACAGCAAGAATTCATTCAACACAATATATACATCAGTAGGGTGTTGGAGGTTTGATTTGATTGGATTGCGGGAAGGTTTGGAGGCATTATGGATAGGATCCCTTTGGATTTAGAGTCTAGGGACTACCTGAGAGAGGGTTTTTTGAACAAGGGCTTGATCTGTATAAGGTCAATGTGCAAACATGATACCCTAAGATAGGTATTGATAAAATGAAGCCATCAAAAGTGGTTTCACTATTTTATGAATTTCTATTGATTTATAATGAGTTTTATAGTGAATAAAATTCTAATTTTAGGAAATAACTCACCAGACAAATTAGGGAGCTCCACAAATTATTTCCTTGGATGGTTAGGTAGTATTTAGTGGACTGATTCTATGAGACTTGGATTCACCCTAAAATAATTAACAGAATTCCCTTGAGAAATTTCCAAAGACAGTACTGAGTGGGATTTATCTTTTTCACCAGATTAAACATACAGAATATTTTTACGTGATTCCAGGTGTATTTGTTAGGTACTGGAAGTACCTTTCTGTAGAAGTTGGAATCACCCTTGTTGGATTTACAGAACTCAAATGGTAAAATTATTTGTGAACAAACCATGCACAGGAATGTTTAATTCACCATAATTCAATACAAGCTCAATAAATCTTGGGCTCCTAAGTTTTGGTACTTATTGGTATATAGGTTTACTGGGAGTTGGAATTAGGTCAAAAACACATTTTGTTTAACCTAGGGAAAATCCCAAAGGCAGAATTGGCCTGATTTTATTATTTTTGTTGTGGGCAAACCAAGAAGCCATTTTAGGTGGGGCCAGTGGGACAAGCAAGGTATGACCAATACCTTTTAGAACCAATTGGTTTTTCTCCATTTGGAAATACCAAACTCTCTGAAGAATTTTATTATCTAGAGGAATAGTCTTGGCTATTTTATTTTTTATGATTTATCTCTTCAGTAAATTGGTCCAAAACCAACTCTGCATGTTAGAGTGGAGGCTTAGTTACCAGTTAAAACTATTCACTAAATTTAGTTAGGGCATTTCCCTTTGTATTTCGATTTAAACTGATAAGGAAAAATTCTGGATCTAGATTAAATGAATAAAAGGGAAAGGGCTCTCGGGCCAGATCTGGGGCAACTAGGCCGCAGAGGAGGGAGAATGGCCCACGGGGCGCACCACGCGCGGGAGGGATGAATTCAAACCCCTCCAAGCGGGGCCGGGCTGTCAGAGAGAGAGAGGGAGGGCGAACCGGTACCTGCGATCATCGGCCGTTGGATCGAGACGGGATGGACGACCTCCCGTCGTCATCTCCGCGGGGGTTCTGGTGGCGCGGCCAAAACCCTAACACGGCGGAGGCTTGCTCTAGGAGGCTTCTCCGAGGCTCGCCGGCGCCGGAGGCGTGGCGGAGGAGGGGCGGCGCTTCCCGGGGAGTCGGGCGATGGGCGGCGACGGGGCTTTCCACGCGGAGACGTGGTCACGCGCATAGGTGGCACGGCTGTCTTCGGGAACTTGCCGGAGAAGCTCAGGGGAGGCCTGTATGCCGACGTAAAGGCGACCACGAGGATACGGATAGGTCGTGTAGGGCGTAGGGATGATCCTGGCGGGGCTACAGAGGCTCGAGCGACCCACACTCGCGAAAGGGAGATTCCTTTGGGTGGATGCCGACGGTGGTGGCCTCTGGCCTTTCTTGGAACAACAGTGAGAATGGGGAGATAGGTTAGGTCGTGGAGGTTATAAATCAGCAGAGAGAGAGAGGAAGGGGAGTGTCTTGGGACGATGACATGCTCAACTCTTCAAGGAAGGACGAGAGGAGCTTCTCTCCTTTTCCATGGCGATGGGAAGCCAGGGATCTGGATCTGGAGCTTGGTAAGGGTAGCTGGAGGGGAGGGAGGTGAAATGAGGCAGTGGGGGAGTGTTGTACTGGCCTCTGGCCTAATAAACCAAGTGGTGGAGGTGTTTGATGGACTAGGTCCATTTTGAGCATGGAGGAGTGGTACTGCTCGAGCATAGGGCAAGATGGGCGGTGGAGAGAGAGGTGTGGGGGCATCTGGTCATGCTATGTGATGGGGGTGAGAGGGTAGCTGCTGCTATGGCATTAATAAGAGGGGACAATACAAGGAGCTTGTCTCCCTCTCAGCAAGAGAAAAAGGACAAGAACTATGGTTTGGTCACTGTAGATCTATAGTGCCACGACCAGGGGGATGGAGGTGTGTTGTGGTGGTGTATTAGACAAGGTTTGATGGGGTTTGGCTAATGGTTTTGATTAGTTTGCCAAATTTGATCAAAACTTGGGTTATGAATGAAGTCCAAAAATTTACATTTGCCAAGATGTGGAAAGGTTACTGGTAGATGTATATGGTCCTTATACACCTCCAAGATTTATTTGGGATTTTTCTAATGATTAAAGGTGCACTTAAACTTAAATATTCAAATACTCCAAAAGTAGTCTCTATAAGCTTATTTGGTAATTTTACATGGAACAAGCTTTGTTTTTGATGTGATATGGTCCTAAATACCATAACACACATTGTAGAATTTTGTTTTAATTTATTCAGGTGGAAAAGTATTTTTAGGGAATTATTTCTTGTTTCTGCCTTTTAAGAAAAAGGGCAAAAAGAAATAAGAAGGCATCTCAAAAATATTTATTTTTGAGGTGGAAAGATGGGATATGATAAATAGGCATCAAAAGTGCCTACGGTTGGTAAGGTGATTTGGAGAAAAACAAACTTGCCTTTGAAGACAAGGCTGTAGATAAATTTGTAATTAAAAGGAATAAAATAGTTTAATAATCCAAATAATTTTGGGAATTATTTGGGGATGCTTATATCCAAGGTAGATGATGTAAACTTGATTTATGCATCAAGGTCATCCTTGGTTTTGAATAAAAGTGATAAAAGGGTGGAAACTAGATGTGGGAGGATCTAGGGTTCGGTTATTCTGATGCCTAAACAGGGTTGGATTAGGGAGCTTAGAGCCCACCTTGGTACGAGGGGTATATGGATAGATAAACCAAGTTATATAGATGATCATGGAAGCAAGAGTTGGGCTTTGTTGCATTTGAGGTGATCTAGAAGAGATGGCAAACTTTGTTTAAATTAAGGCTGCCATAGCAGATACATCAGGTAGCCTCCTAAACAATGTGGGTTCAGGAATCACAAGGCTCCAATGGAAACAAGTGAAGTGGGGATTAATAGTCCATGATTAGTACATAGTAACCAAACAAAGATTTGGTCAAGGGGAGGTGGCATAAAGATGTGTGCTTCTGCCAAAGTAGGCAGGATGATAAGATTTGCAGGAAAGATTATTATCTTGGCTACAAAACCATCATGGATGAGTGGGAATTAGAACGGATTTGTCAAGGGCAAGGGTAGGATTTGGTAGTACTAAAGAGGTAATACAATATGGTTCATGTACATTCTCAAGAATGCACATAGGTTGGAAGAGGTAGACCTCCAAAGATTGAATCTAGATAAGAAATCCAGACTTAGCCATTTTGGCAGATTTAGGGTTTTAGACTAGTGTTCAAGGGTAGATGATTTTGAGAGAAAGCTAGTTTCCAGACTCATGATCAAGGAGATGATGTTGAAGTATTAACTATGTATATGGGATCCATGCTTATATTGGTTCTCCACTGAGTTGGAAACTATCAAAAAGGGATTATCCCTGATTGATCTGATTAGGAGATGAGATGATCTCCCTAGTGGCTTAGGATAGATCTAGACTAGGATGCTTGATTTGGGATAGATGATCACAAGCATAGATTGGGTCCTAAGGGATGAACTACTAGATTAGCTCATTCTAGTTCCTAAGTAAACAAGGCAATCAACAGATCAAGGCAATTCATCTAATCAAGCTTATCCAACCACTACTAGGGTTACCATCAAGCCTAGCTTGAGGTAAGGATAGGTATTTTGAATTGGTTATATTTGAAGTAAGATAAGGATCGTCTTGGTATTTCTACCAAGATTGGAATGAAAAGGTTTTGAATAGAGGTTTTGGAAAACCTAGGGGTAAGAGTAGTTGAGAGTTCTATCTTGCAAGAACACAAGCAAGCAAGTAAACAAACATTGCACATGTAGCAAGAAAAAGTTTTTGTTCCCCCATATTTTTGCCTTTTGGACAACAACTCAGGGTTGCTGAAATTGGGATGTTACAGTTTCTCCCTCTCAACCTTGTTGCATCAAGCCGGGTCTTTGCGCCCTTGACTCGATTTGCCGAGTTGAGCTCTGGGATTGTGATATCCACATCTTGCTAGAATCACGGTAATTCCATTGCCTTCTCCAGGACTTTTATCCCGGCCTCCTCCAACTCGGCCTGCACGCGCGCTGGGTCAGCCGCTTGTGGTACTGGCTCTGCCAATTTATCTATTGCCTCTTGCAATTATTTGGCTCTCTTACTCCTAGCTATGTTCTATGGCTTTTCTAATGGTGCCTTTTCTGTTCTTGCCGCCCTTGGCGTTTCCTCTTGATTTCCTCCCTCAGCATCCTTGTTCACTACGGGAACTACTGGAGGTGCTGTTGGGTTAGGAGCTGTCATCATTACCTCCACGAAGACGAGCTGATGAAGTTTTCCTGCGGCAGGAACCACAGGTGGATCCGATGCCAGGATTACGCGCTCCGGGTAGGTGCTCTCCACGCGCACCACGGCGAATACCTGATGCTCGCCGAACTTGATGAAGTGACCGCCCCTAGGGAGCGACTTGGTGCCGAAGCAGCCCGCGTTGTCGCTGGCGAAATTGAGCGCTCCAAACCTCTAGAGGCCGGAGTAGACGCGCTCGCCGGTCTTGGCGATGATGTTGCCCGTTCGGATGAAAACTCCATCAAGCACCTGCTTCTGCCTCACGGTGGGCGCCAACTGTCGTGGTGGTGTCATGGCAGATGCCATGGGCAGGCTTAAGTTGGGGGCCGAATGGATGCTTGTGGTAACCGGGGAGGGAGTGCACGGTCTAGCCGCCTACGAAGAACAAGATGAACTCTCCACACTTGGGAATTTTATTGATCCTCATAGTTTACAAGTGCTCCTTGAGCTATATCCACTAAACCTCAAGGCTCTAGTTTCCTACTTGGTCCAACCTCCTCAAACCCTATCTATGCCCCTCCTTATATATGCATAGGATAGCTAGGTTACACCCCTTTGGGTCCTAGGGTTACTGTTTGGATCTTGGTCCACACTATATGGGCCGGGTCATGGGCTAGCCCTGAGCCCCTTGACCCAGTCCATAAAGCTAGAGAGCTAACGGTGTTCCCGTACATAGCCTCCAATTCTTTTGGTGTCATGCATTAACTTTGTACATTAACCTTGCTTTAGGTGTCACTCGGCTCCTTTCGTGTCCCCCGACGTCACTCTTCCCTTTTGACCGTGATTTACCATGGTCCCTCCTAAACCTCACTTAGAAAGTTTCCACGCGTCCTATCAGACTCGGCCTTCCCTCGTGAGACTCGGCTCGTTGGTTCCTGCAAGATTAACAAACTCGTCTTATATGGGCCGACATAGTTCCTATGTCGAACACACACGACCATCTTACCCGGCCGTTGTTACTCGGCCAGGTTCATTCTTTACTCGACATAAGCCAAGCTGGGCAATGTTTTACCCCTTATTACCCTACCCGGGGTTATTCCCCCGAAAAGCTACAATGCTTCAGAAAAGTTCTTTAGTTCCATGATGGAAGAGAATAGCTCCATAAGTGGGCATGTAATCAAAATGTCGGGTTACGCTGATAAGCTTGTGTCCATGGGAATAACGATTCCCATTAACTTAGGCATCCATCGTGTTCTACAGTCTCTGCCACCTAGCTATAAGAGCTTCGTGATGAACTATAATATGCAAGGCATGAAGAAGTCTCTGCTCGAGCTTCTGTCAATGCTTAAAACTGCATATGTGGAGATCAAGAAAGAACATCAAGTGTTGATGATCAATAAAACCACTAGTTTCAAGAAATACACGAAGGTAAAACGGAAGGGAAGTAAGGGCGGCAAGCCAGGTGCCGTGCCTGAAAAGAAACCCCGACTTGGCCCTAAGTCTGATATCGAGTGCTATTATTGTAAGGGGACTGGCCACTGGAAGCACAACTGCCCCAAGTATTTGGCAGACAAGAAGTCCGGCAAGGCAAATAAAGGTATATATGATCTACATGTTATTGATGTGTACTTGACTAGTACTCGTAGTAGCACCTGGGTATTTGATACCGGTTCAGTTCCTAATATTTGTAACTCGAATCATGGGCTGCGGAACAAGCGACCGCTAGCAAGGGGTGAACGCTACCTCTCCACTTACCGTCGGGATTAGTAATAAACTTGAATAATTGTTATCTTGTGCCAACACTGAGCATGAACATTTTATCTCGATCGTGTTTGATGCGAAGTGGTTACTCCTTTAAATCAGAGAACAATGGTTGTTCTATTTATATGAATGAAATCTTTTATGGTAATGCAACAATGATGAATGGTTTATTTATGTTGGATATCAATAATAATGCTACACATATTCATAATGTTGATGCTAAAAGGATTAAACTTAATTATCATATATCCGCATATATGTGGCACTGTCGTCTAGGTCATATTGGCGTTAAACGCATGAAGAAGCTCCATTCGGATGGACTTTTGGAATCACTTGATTTTGAATCATTTGATACGTGTGAGCCATGCCTTATGGGCAAGATGACTAGAACGATGTTTTCCGGTTCAATGGAACGGGCGACAGATTTATTGGAGATCATACATTCTGATGTATGTGGTCCATTGAGTGTGTCGGCACGAGGTGGATATCGTTATTTTGTAACTTTCACGGATGATTTGAGTAGATACGGTTATATCTACTTGATGAAACACAAGTCTGAAACCTTTGAAAAGTTCATGGAATTTCAGAGTGAAGTGGAAAATCATCGTAATAGAAAGATCAAATTTCTACGGTCCGACCATGGAGGTGAGTATATAAGTTACGAGTTTAATACTCATATGAAAGAGTGTGGAATTGTTTCACACCTCACACCTTCCGGAACACCATAGAGAAATGGTGTGTCAGAACATCGTAATCGTACTTTATTGGATATGGTTCGATCTATGATGTCTCTGACGGACTTGCCGTTGTCATTTTGGGGTTATGCACTAGAAACTGCTGCATTCACTTTAAATCGGGCACCATCTAAATCCGTTGAAAAGACCCCGTATGAATTGTGGTTTGGAAACAAACCTAAGCTGTCATTTCTTAAAGTTTGGGGATGCGATGTTTATGTGAAGAAACTTCAACCGGATAAACTCAAACCCAGAGCGGAAAAATGCGTCTTCATAGGATACCCTAAGGAAACTATTGGGTATTCCTTCTATCACAGATCCCAGGGCAAGGTTTTTGTTGCCAACAATGGATCCTTTCTAGAGAAAGTGTTTCTCACGAAAGCCGTGAGTAATCGAAAGGTAGAACTCGAAGAGGTTGTTGAACCTTCTCTTCATAGTATGGCGAGTAGCGCATCTCCGGATGTCGTTTCGGAGTTGGATTCACCAATTGAAGAGGGAACTAATGATAATGATCATGAAACTTCGAAAGAGAGTACGACTGAACCTCGCAGGTCAAGCAGGACGCGTGCAGTTCCCGAGCTGTAGGGAAACCCTATTACGAATTTCATGGTTGATGAAATTGATGACCCTACGACGTATGAAGAAGCGATGATGAGCCCGGAGTCCAACAAATGGTTAGAAGCCATTAAATCCGAGATGGAATCCATGTACGAAAACCAAGTTTGGAACTTGGTGGACTTACCTCACGACCGAAAGGCCATGGAGAATAAATGGATTTTCAAAAGGAAAAATGATGCTAATGGTAATGTGACCGTCTATAAAGCTCGACTTGTCACAAAGGGGTTTCGACAAATTCAAGGAGTTGACTATGATTAGACATTCTCTCCCGTAGCGATGCTAATGTCAGTTAGGATTATGTTAGCAATTGCTGCATATTTCGATTATGAGATATGGCAGACGGATGTCAAAACCGCGTTCCTCAATGGAAATATTGAAGAATAGTTTTATATGATAGAACCAAAGGGTTTTGTCGATCGTAACGATGCTAACAAGGTATGTAAGCTTTAGCGATCCATCTATGGATTGAAGCAAGCATTCCGGAGTTGGAATCTCCGCTTTGATGAGGTGATCAAAGAGTTTGGATTTGTCCAAACTTATGTCGAGGCATGTATTTACAAGAAAGTGAGTGGGAGCAATGTGGCATTTCTGATATTATATGTGGATGACATATTATTGATCGGAAATGATATAGATCCTTTAAACAGTGTTAAAAGTTATCTAAACAACAAATTTTCAATGAAGGACCTAGGTGAAGCGTCATACATATTAGGCATAAAGATCTATAGAGATAGATCTAGGTGCCTAATAGGTCTATCACAAAGTACATACCTTGATAATATTTTAAAGAAGTTTAAAATGGACGGAAGTAAGAAGGGGTTCTTACCGATGTTGCAAGGCAAGACATTGAGTAAGACTCAACAGTCCGGCTTCGGCGGAAGAAAGAGAGATAATGGACAAAGTCCCGTATGCTTTGACACCAATCCGGATAACTCTAAGTCTCAATCTGGATACGTATTTCTCATGAATGGAGGAGCGGTTAGTTGGAGGAGTTCCAAACAACCTGTGGTGGCGGGATCAATAATGGAGGCCGAATATGTTGCTGCTTCGGAAGCGGCTCAGGAAGCTGTTTGGATGAAGGAGTTCATATCCGAACTAGGTGTGGTTGCGAGCGCATGGGACCCAATGGTGATCTATTGTGACAACAATGGTGCCATAGCCAATGCCAAAGAACCAAGGTCTCACAACAATTCCAAGCATATTAAGCGCCGGTTTCACTCCATCCGTGAGCATGTCAAGGATGGAGATATAAAGATCTGTAAAGTACACACGAATCTCAATGTAGCAGATCCGTTGACTAAAACTCTCCCTAGAGCAAAACATGATCAACACTAGAACTCCATGGGTTTTAGATTTATCACTATGTAACTAGATTATTGTCTCTAATGCAAGTGGGAGCTAAAGGGAATATGCCCTAAGAGGCAATAATAAAGTGGTTATTATGCATATTCAAAGTATATGATAGCTGTTTATTTTGCATGCTATAATTGTATTAATACGGAAACATTAATACATGTGTGTTTAATAAACAAACAGAAAGTTCCTAGTGATGCCTCTCTCATAAACTAGCTCGTTGATTAACAAGATGATCAAGGTTTTCTGATCATGGACATTGGATGCTGTTTATAACAAGGTCACAACATTAGTGTAATGGTGTGATGAAAATTCATCCGAAGTATAGCATTACGATCAAAGTCATTGAGTTTATATTGCTATAACAACATACGAAGTGATCCTAACCTTAGACCATGAGATCATGTCAATCACTAACACCAGAAGAGTATCTTGATAATATCAAACGTCACACCATAACAAGGTGATTATAAAGATGGGTTCAGTACTACTGAAGTGTTATGTTGAGGCCCATGGATCGAGAGTGAAATTTGTTCATCCCGATGACAGATAGATATGCTAAGGGCCCTCTCGGTGATATCACATTGATTAGCTTGCAAGCAAGTGATTTGATCACTAGAATGTTATATCACGGGAATGAGAAAAGAGTACATGTCAGTAACGAGATTGTTGGGCCACGCAGAGATAAGACAAAACTTTTTCCTCTAATGTGGTGATCCCAAGATCTAGCCGAGGTAGAAGGCCACGAGGTTTACCACTAGACGCGCAGTTGCAGATTACTGATGAAGCGCGTCAGTTGATGTAGTTCAGTCCTTTGCGATCCGAACGTCCTCGTGTTGATCGTACAACATCTCTACTGGTATCCACACGTACAAGGAGGACCACCGGCGGCGAACTGCTAGGTTCGTATCGACGGCAGGACTGCTGTGGAGCTAGGGTTTCCATCACATGGAATGACCTAACCAATCAACGTTTAACCTTTCTAGGTTACGGTGCTACACTATATATAGGGAGTGAACATGGGCTCTGCTCGCGCGGCCCATTCACTAAAGCCCATATAATATTAGTCCCTATGAGTACAACTCACTGACTTAGTCCAAATCAGGCTCGGGTCTAACCCAACCAGATTTCTAGTTCAGATCCAATCCAAACTTGCTCCCGCTCTTAAGTGTGTGACCCCGCAGGCTCATGGCTACTTGGACACGATTAGAGTCCGACTCGCAATCGATTAGTCGGTAGCGGCTCCTAGCAGAACGTGCCGACTCCCAAGTACCAAAGATTCATGACGAGTTGCCTTTCCAATGCGACTTGCGTCCGAGTCCCTTTTGCCTCACGATATGCTTTGTCAGACTATAGGCAAATAATTGCCATCCCTTAAATAGTTAGACTCTCTTCTTGATCCGAGATAAGTGATTCACCCGACTAACTCTTAGTCGATCGCCTCGGTTAACACTTAACCGAGTCATGCATGGCCATGCTTTCCGAATCATATCATCCAAGAGGGCCCAGAGAATATATCTCCGAGTGGAGGGGCAAAATCCCATCTTGGTTATCCACATCACGTAGCTTGATTCTCAGTAGACCAGAACTCTGCCTTTATAACTGCCCAGTTACGAATCATCGTTTGACAGAACCTAAGTCGGTGATCCTCAACTCGGACTATGCAATCACCTCAGGTCTAAGGATTACATTGATTGAGATATACAAATTACAACTTGTTCATTGTACCTCAATATGGGTCAATCCGACTCGTTAAACTCTTTAGACGAATCTGTGTAAGTTGGAATAGCATCTCCATGCCCATGACAAGTGGAACCGAGTCATCAAACCAACTTTCACATTGGTCTAAGTTGTGTGTCCAGCACAACCTCAATGACCAAGGATATTTAGTACAAACAACATGAATGTATAGTTCCACAACCGAATCACATATTCAATGATACACATCAGATGTTTATACAAGGACAACTTAATAACTTTATGAATACAATGGGAAATATCATCATACATGATTGCCTCTATGGCATATTCCCAATAGTCTCCCACTTGCACTAGAGTCAATCTTCCGACATCACATGTCTAAGCATCTAATGCCCATGGCTCTCAGGTGCGCCTCATGCTTCGGCTGTGGTAACGGCTTTGTTAACGGATCCGCAATATTTGCATCCGTGTGTACCTTGCATAACTTGATATCACCCTGATCGACGAACTGGCGAATCAGGTGGTATTCGAGTATGTTCTTGTTCTTCTGGTGTTGTCTAGGTTCCTTGGCTTGTGCTATAGCACCATTGTTGTCACAATACACGTCTAACGGATTGGACAAGACATGAACCACACCAAGATCCATGAGGAAATTCCTCAGCCAAACAGCTTCCTTTGCTGCCTCTGAGGCGGCAATATACTCAGCCTCTATTATAGATGCAGACACAGTCTCTTGCTTGGAACTCTTCCAGCTCACAGCACCTCCATTTATAATAAACACGTATCCGGATTGCGAACGAGAATCATCAGAGTTGGTAAGATAACTCGCATCCGTGTAACCCTTTACACCGAGTTCATCTTCACCACCATAAACCAAAAACATATCCTTAGTCCTTCTCAAGTACTTTAGGATATTTTTAGCCGCTGTCTAGTGGATTTCTCCAGGATTAGCCTGGTATCTGATCACAACACTTAGAGCATATGAAACATCCGGCCTAGTACAAATCATGGCATACATGATGGATCCGACTGCAGAAGCATACGGAATCGCACTCATCCGACTTCGCTCATCAGTTGTCGAAGGACATTGAGTCTTGCTAAGTTTTACACCATGGGACATCGGTAAGAACCCCATCTTAGACGATTCCATGTTGAACTTCTTCAACACTTTGTACAAATAAGTACTCTGACTCAATCCAATGAGCCTCCTTGATCTATCTCTATAGATCCGGATTCCGAGGATGTATGTTGCCTCACCCAAGTCTTTCATTGAGAAACTCCTTTCCAATGATTCCTTGGTTTCTTGCAACATCTGGACATCATTTCCAATCAATAATATGTCATCCACATATAAGATTAGAAAGTTTACTTTGTTCCCACTAAACTTTTTGTATAAACAAGAATCATGATCACTCTTGATGAAGCCAAACAATTTGACTACCTCATCAAAGCGAATATTCCAACTCCGAGATGCTTGCTTCAAACCATAAATGGATTTCTAAAGTTTGCACACCTTGTCAGCATTAGCCGGATCGACAAAACCCTCGGGCTATATCATATACACGTCCTCAGTTAAATTGCCGTTAAGGAAAGCTATTTTTACATCCATCTGCCATATCTCATAGTCGAAATAGGCCGCTATAGCTAACATGATCTGAACTGATTTAAGCATCTCTACGGGCGAGAAAGTGTTGTTGTAATCAACTCCTTGAACCTGTCGGAATCCCTTCGCGACAAGGCGTTCTTTATAGACGGAAACATTTCCATCCATATCAGTTTTCTTCTTAAAGACCCATTTGCACTCGATGGGTCTTGCGCCGTCTGGCGGATCAACCAAGTTCCAAACTTGATTTTCATCCATGGACTTTAACTCGGATCTCATGGCTCCAAGCCATGACTCGGAATCAGATCCCACCATCGCTTCCGAATAATTTTCCCGCTCATGACTGTCTAACAGTAATACATCACGAACACTTCGTAATCTTGCCGATCTTCGTAGTACAGGTGCTGCTGCCGGTTCAGTTACCACGACCGGCTCAACCTCCAAGGTTTTTGCCGACTCTCTACTAGCCGGTTCCTCTCGAATTTCTTCGAGTTGCACCATTCTCCCACTTACTCCCCGACTGATAAACTCTTTCTCAAGGAAGACACCATTCCGAGCGACAAACACTTTGCCATCCTCTCGGTTGTAGATGTAGTAACCCAAGGTTTCCCTCGGATACCCCACGAAAATACACTTATCCGACTTGGCCGTAAGCTTGTCCGACTGAAGTCGCTTGACAAATGCTTCACAATCCCAAATCTTAAGAAAAGAAAAACTCGGCTTTTTGACTGTCCACATCTCATGCGGTTTCTTCTCTACTGACTTTGATGGTACTCTGTTTAGTGTCAACACCGCTGTTTCTAGAAAATTACCCTGAAATGATAAAACCAGATCTGTCCGACTCATCATTGATCGTACCATGTCCAACAAGGTCCGATTCTGCCTTTCTGAAACACCATTCCTTTGTGGCGTTCCTGGCGGAGTAAGTTGAGGAACTATTCCACAACTTTTCATATGGTCATCAAACTCATGGCTCATGTACTCGCCTCCTCGGTCCAACCGAAGAAACTTTATTTTCTTGCCGATTTGATTCTGTGCTTCATTCTGGAATTCTTTGAACTTTTCAAAGGCTTCCGACTTATGTTTCATCAAGTAGATATATCCATACCTACTCAAATCATCAGTGAAGGTAATGAAGTACTCATAACCACCTCTGTCTGTCGTGCTCATTGGTCCACATACATCACTATGTATTAGTCCCAACAAGTCGGACGCCCTTTCGCAACTCTTTGCAAAAGGTGTCTTGGTCATTTTGTCGAGTAGGAAGGATTCACCTGTCTCGAACGACTCCAAGTCGAACGAAGTTAGGATTCCATCATCATGGAGCTTCTTCATGCGTTTCCAACTTATATGACCAAGCCGACAGTGCCAAAAGTAAGTCATATTCAGATCATTTGGTTTCAACCTTTTAAAATTTATGTTATAAACACACTCACCATCAAGATTCAAAATAAATAACCCGTCTTGGATGGGTGCAAAGCCGTGAAACATATCATTCAAATACAAAGAACAACCATTATTCTTGATATTCGACTCATAGCCTTGCCTCATCAAACATGAAGCAGAAATAATGTTTCGACTAAGCACTGGAACATAATAACAATTATTCAGTTTCATAATGAATCTGGAAGGTAAATGGAGCTACATCGTGCCGACTTCCAATGCAGCAACTCTTGCTTTGTTGCCGACTCGAATATCAACCTCGCCTCATGCTACGCTCCTAGTTCTTACCAGTCCCTGCAACGAGTTGCAAATGTGAATAACTGATCCGATATCATATACCCAAGAACTATTAGGTGCATCAGCAAGATATATGTCTATAATATTGCAAACAAGTGTACCTGAGTCGGAAGTCGTACCTCCACTCTTGGATTTATCAGCCAAATACTTGTTGCAGTTCCTCTTCCAATGGCCATCCGCCTTGCAATAGAAGCAAGTGGATCCGGCTGAAGGAGATGGCTTAGTCCCTGAGGAAGCGCTTGGGACCGGGTCCAGAGCCTGCTTTCCTCCTGACTTAGCCTTCTTCTTAGTCCAAGAACTCTTCTTGAACTTAGCCTTATTCTGCACCATCAACACTTGACTAGCACCCTTCTTGAGATCCGCCTCTGCCTGCTTGAGCATCCCATGCAATTCAGTGAGCTTCTTATCCATACCATGCATGTGGTAGTTCGAAATGAACTTCCCATATGCACTAGGAAGAGAGTTCAGAATTATGTCCGTAGCGAACTCTTCGCTAATGGGGTAGCCAAGCCTCTCTAGATACTGCACATAACCAACCATTTTGATCGCATGCGGACTCAGTGGATCACCATCCTTAAGCTTGCAACTCAGCAAAGCCTGAGAGACTTGATACCTCTCAGTCTTCGCCTGAGCCTGGAACATACTTTTGAGGCTTTCGATCATATCGTAGGTCTCAACATGCTCGAACTGCTTTTGCAAATCCAGTTCCATGTGAGCAAGCATAAGACAGCTAATATACGTGGATTCATCCTTAGCCCGATGGTAGACATTGGTGGGAGCGACAGTCGCATTCTCATTCGGCTCATCTGGAAGTGGGTTGTCTAGGACATGGTCCTTCTTTTCTTTTTTGAGAACAATTCTCAGATTTCGATACCAGTTGGTAAAATTAGTGTCGTTCAGTTTATCTTTCTCAAGGATAGTTCTCAACGCAAAACCGGATATCTGAGAGTGACTACTACTTGGTGCCATGATCTACAACAGAAAATTTGCAAAACACTTAAGACATGTATTCATAAAAGAGAAAGCATATTAAACACTTTAATATTTTATGCTCCCACTAGAACCAACACCCCTCCGATGGTTACTTAGTGATTCAGGACCCTAAATAAGCAAGTCGGCTAGTGAGCTTTAGCATCACCGCTAGCCGCCAAGTGATCTAGGTAGACAACTCCTTGTCAATCGTATCTCATACGACTCCTGTTGGACGGGTGGCATCACATGCCCCGGATCCCATCCGACTTTTCCCCGAGCCCCACAACCGTTGTGATAGACCCGTCTAGCTTACCGAGTGTTTCCGCAGTAAGAGTCCGACTCGAACCCACCTAGTCGGAAAGAATTGGCAGCACCTCAATTTTATGAGCCCACTACCAAAAATGTCCGACTTGTGATGGTGCAAACACTAGCGGGAAAACCGACTAGACCTTCTTTGAGGGATTAAATTTTATCGACTATCTAATAGAGGTAAAACAGAGATATAACAATAACACAAAATAAAGAAATTATAATGTGAAATGGTATGGCTCCCTTCATGGCGATCCCCATCTCCACAAAGCCTGTAATCCGACTCGTGCCAACTCTTGTTACTCACCGTCTTACTCCATGTCTCCGACATGTACAACACCTTGCATGCCTTCCGGGTTCTCCAAACAGCTACACTAGATAAGTAAAGTAAATTACAAGGAGAATCCGACACACAGGTCATTATACAATAAAATGACATCACCTAGGCAACAGCCGGCTGACAAAAACCGTGATTCGCAGATCACATATGGATTACACACATACATCACATGCATATGAACCATACCATTCACAACTTCCTGTAAAACAAGTTATGCATAGATACAATATCTACCGGCGTTGTGAAACTCGCAACGACATCTAAGGCGCTACGATAGGGCGAAGCCGGCGGTCCCGCTAGCCGGAAAGCGGGCGGTGATTGAAGGGGCAGTCTACCCCGATCACTGAAAACATAGATCTCATCTACGTTCCGTACATGGATTCCGACCTTCGTTCCAATTCGATCAAACTCTTTGATCTTCGATCACTGCCTCTGGATTTACGTGTCACAGTCTACCCCGATGGCGGAAGCCGACCGGTAGGGGTATGTCGTTCCACGACCTCAGCAGTATGATTACGGAAATCAGATCTACCATTCCCCGAGTACAGTTGATCCAATCAACATCGTACACAACCGATCTATCTCATAGATCGACCACTAGAACAACATATAGATCTCATCTATAGCCTACCGCATATCACATATGCGAGATCTCGAGCCTAAAACCAGAAGCTATCGCTCTTATACCACTTTTGGGCCACGCAGAGATAAAACAAAACCTTTTCTTCTAACGTGGTGATCCCAAGATCTAGCCGAGGTAGAAGGCCACGAGGTTTACTACTAGACACGCAGTTGCGGATTACTAATGAAGCGCGTCAGTTGATGCAGTGCAGTCCTTTGCGATCCGAACGTCCTGGTGCTGATCGTACAGCACCTCCTCTGGTATCCACATGTACAAGGAGGAGCACCGACGGCGAACTGCTAGGTTCGTATCGACAGCAGGACTGCTGTGGAGCTAGGGTTTCCAACACATGGAATGACCTAACCAATCAACGATTAACCTTTCTGGGTTACGGTGTTCCACTATATATAGGGAGTGAACGTGGGCTCTACTCGCGCGGCCCATTCACTAAAGCCCATATAATATTAGTCCCTGTGAGTCCGACTCACTGACTTAGTCCAAATCAGGCTCGGGTCCAACCCAACCAGATTTCTAGTTCAGATCCAATCCAAACTTGCTCCCGCTCTTAAGTGTGTGACCCCGCAGGCTCATGGCTACTTGGACACGATTAGAGTCCGACTCTCAATCCATCAGTCGGTAGCGGCTCCTAGCAGAACGTGCCGACTCCCAAGTACCAAAGAGTCATGATGACTTGCCTTTCCAATGCGACTTGCGTCCGAGTCCCTTTTGCCTCACGAAATTCTTTGTCAGACTATAGGCGAATAATTGCCATCCCTTAAATAGTCAGACTCTCTTCTCGATCCGAGATAAGTGATTCACCTAACTAACTCTTAGTCGATCGCCTCGGTTAACACTTAACCGAGTCATGCATGGCGATGCTTTCCGAATCATATCATCCGAGAGGGCCAGAGAATATCTCTCCGAGTGGAGGGGCAAAATCCCATATTGGTTATCAACATCACGTAGTTTGATTCTCAGTCGATCCGAACACTGCCTTTATAAATACCCAGTTACGGATCAGCGTTTGACAGAACCTAAGTCGGTGATCCTCAACTCGGACTATGCAATAACCTTAGGTCTAAGGATTACATTGATTGAGATATACAAATGACAACTTGTTCGTTGTACCTCAATATGGGTCAATCCGACTCGCTAAACTCTTTAGACGAATCTGTGTAAGTTGGAATAGCATCTCCATGCCCATGACAAGTGGAACCGAGTCATCAAACCAACTTTCACATTGGTATAAGTTGTGTGTCCAGTACAACCTCAATTACCAAGGATATTTAGTACAAACAACATGAATGTATAGTTCCTCAACCGAATCACATATTCAATGATACACATTAGATGTTTATACAAGGACAACTTAATAACTTTATGAATACAATGGGAAATATCATCATACATGATTGCCTCTAGGGCATATTCCCAAAAGAGATCAAACTAGGTATAGAGATACCAATGATCGAATCTCGAACATGTAATATATCACGAAACAAAAGGATTAAGATACTAGCGTAAAAGGTTCTCGTGATCACAAGAAAGTCACCGCTGAATGTGTGGGAGTCAGTATGGATCTCCAGGTTCCGCTTCTGATTATTGATCTGAGAGGGGTCTCGATCATGTCCGCATTATTCGCGAACCATTGGGTGACACACTTAAGAGACACCGGCATCCATTTGGAGCAAAAGTTTCATGCCATAAAGAATAACAAGCACAGGAATTTATTTCACTAGATACCGAAACGGGTTTTCTGGTGAAATTGCAGAAAGTGTTTTTGCATGTGAAATGAAATACTAGCGAGGGGTTATATGTGAATGTTTGTCATTAAAGTAAATGAAAAATTCTTAATAAATAAAAGGAGTTTTATTTAATGAGGGTTTGCATTAAATTTGGTGGAAATTTAATGGGAATTTGAGTGGGTTTTTTAGTGGAGGGAATTGAATGGCCTTTTTGTGAGTGGGGTGTCCACCCACATCAATGGAGGGAGGGCAAGGGGGCAGCCCCCGTGCGCCAGCCATCCTCTTGGGTACCCCCTACTCCTATAAAAGGAGCCCCCTCTCCTCTCTCTCACTCACACCTCCTCGTAAAGGATCTCTCTACCCCTCTAGTATTTAATCCCCATGGTCTCGGACTAGCGAGATACATGTTACCGGTGGCTATTCGGCAAGAAAGATTTGTGCTTCCGATGCATCGCTGGAGCGAGGAGGCAGAGGTTGCTCGGTGCCTCGGACGTATGTGCGAGCACGGATGCGCCTCTAATTTGGCGACACTAGGACTTCTTCTCGATCTTGATATCAGCAAGAGATCGTCTACATTAACCACGAGTTCAACCTCGTTAACCTTTGTCGATCTTCAAGGGTATGTTCTCTACGGATATATATCTGCCCATTGCTTGTATCTAGTAGATAGATCTTGGTACATAGTTGTTCCCATCGTAGGAATTTTTTTGTTTTCTATGCTGCGAACCCTACAGGATATTCACTAAAACTATGGAAGAACAATATTTTATGTTGAAAAACATTAGTCATCAGCTTGAGAATCTGAATAGAGAAATTCCTAGTTTACATTCAAAACATTTAAGTGCTGAGAAGAATATTTAATCTTTGTGTGAAGCACAGTCCTCCTTGATTAATAAAATGGCTGCTAAACCTAAAACCATGGAAAGTACCTTTGTTGCTACTCATGCCATACAAGTTACTATTGATGAAAATGTTAGGCTGTTAGCTCCACTTCATGCTAAGTGGGAAAGGGAAGCTGAAATTGAAAGAAACAATAGTGTGTGCACCATCACTAGAATGGATACCACTAAACCACAAGAAGTCCCTATTCCTCCTCCTACAGTTCCTAAGCCTAATGAGTCTACTACTAGTGATGCTAAGTTTGATTTTGATATAGATGGTTGCAATATTTCTGAAGTGATCCTGTTTTTGCAAAAGCTTGCTAGAAGTCCTGATGCTAGTGATATGCATGTTGCTTTCACCAAACACATTACAGATGCTCTTGTTAAGATTAAGGAAGCGAAGTTAAAACACAAAGCTTCTATTTCTAGGAAAGTAGAAGATAGTTGGGAACCCATTATTAATATGCAAGTGAATGACTTTGATCTCAAAGCTTCATGTGATCTTGGTTCTAGTGTCTCTATTATGCCTAGGAAGATTTATGAAATGCTTGATTTGCCACCTTTGGAAGATTGTTATTTGGATGTCCCACTTAATGATAATTCTAAGAAGAAACTCATGGGGAGTATTATTGATGTTCTCATTATGGTTAAGAATGCTTATGTCCCTGTTGATTTCTATATTTTGGATGTTGAATACAATGCTTCTTGTCCTATTACTTTGGGAAGACCTTTTCTTAGAAATGTTGGTGCCATCATTGATATGAAAGAAGGCACCATTAAATATCAATTTACATTCAAGAAAGGTATTGAACATTTTCCTATGAGGAGAGAGAAGTTCCTATTTTCTCCTCCTTCGAAATCAAGGTTTGATGTTAATGCTTCCTCATTTGAAAATACTTGATTTCTTGTTTCTTGTGCCTAACTTAAGGGCGTTAAAGAAAAGTACTTGTTGGGAGATAACCCAAGAGTTTCCTTGAGTCTTGGAAGTTATTATTTCAGTAATGACCTCTCCTTATCCTTTTTGTTTGCTTTTTGTGCCAAGAATGACCTCTAATAAGAGCGAAGTAAGGTTTGGGGAGTTGCTGTCCCGAAACATATTTCTGTCCTCCACCATAAAATTTCTTGAGGAGTCTCTGTAAGTCGGATTGGGTTGAAAATGTACGAATAAATCCCCCAGTAAGTTAGCTAACTTTAGTTAGTTCAACACTTTTTTATTTGAGCAACAGAATATTTTTGAAAAAATCGGTTTCTACCTGCTGGTCTGTTTTGACCGATTTCTGTCATTATTTGCATTTGCTTCTTATTGATTCCTTTTGAGTTCTCTTTTGGGGAATTGAGATTTCTGAAGGAGTTGCTACATTAGATTTTGTTTTTAGTGAAATTTTTTTCTGTTCCAAAGCTTAGCCTAAAGGTCTATTATCTTCTGAATACACTAATGTTGCTAATGAAGATTGTTTGAAGTTTTGTATGAAGGAAAAATTTCAGGTATAGAGAAAGAATGATGTAATGAGATGAAGAATGGACAAAAGCTCAAGATTGGGATGCCACCCCGGTGTCACCCCAAGAAATATCCAAGAGGTACAAGCATCAAATCTTGGGGATGCCCAAGGCATCCCCTTCTTCATCAATAGAACAAGTCTGTCTAGGCACTTTGTTTTTATTATTTCATGCACTGATGTGTTGTCCTTGGAGCGTCCTAGTTTTCCTTTGGTTTGGTTAGTTTTTTTAGTTTACTTGAATAAAGTAGGTTGGACGCCCGTTCTCGCTGTGTTGTTTCAAATAAGTTGCTTGGTGTTGGAAAGGAGTAGGAAGTTCTTGCTTGATAAGTGCAAGAGGAGCTTGCATTGACTGTGGCTTAGACTTTAGCATGACATGATAGGTGTTCTTTTGACCTTATGCTTAGTGATTATTGCTGTAGCATTTCTTGTTCCAAACAATTGGGATTGGTTAGTGTTCCTTGAAAGAACCATGCATTGTTTTAGCATACAAAAGCATAGTATTGTTTGGGTTGACTTGGCACATGCTCACACCATGTTATGACTATGAACAAGTCACCATAGCCTCTATGATAATTTAGTCCTTGACTTGTAGTACCACTCTATGCTTTGATTAGTAATGTTTTGTTGCTCTGCATGATTATGGCCATTATTGCTCTCTTAGTTCGTTGCTCCCAGTCTTTTGCTAGCCTCCACTTGTATGAGTAAGCTCTACTCTTGCTTCCAACTCCCAAGAAACCAAGTTATTCCAAAGTGTCCACTATAAACTCCTATGCATGGTGTGTTACACCATTCCAAGTATATTCTTGTTTTCAGCTATCTTCCAATGAAAAAAATATTTTGTTATGTGAAAACTTAGTGATTAAAGCTCTCACGAACTTGATGGCACACTTTTTATTCTTTGCCCCTATAAACTTGAACCATTGTGTCATCTAAGTTGTATATGCTTGCACTTATACGTTGGAATTAGCAGAACCGTGCTATCATGGGGAATGTTTTCAATATTGCACGTGTACTTTTTACAAAGTTGATATCATGCTCTTTTTCTATGGATGTCGCCGGTGTGAAATAGAGAGGGAGCTTGTAAGTCCATTGAGTTATGTATTTTGTGTTAGAGAAATGCCTAGGCCGCTTGCCTAAGCCATGCCTAATCATGGTGGAAACTTGCAGCATCACCATAATGAGCAATCTGTGAAGCATCCTCAATAAAAAGCTATGCACATAGTAAATAAAAAGATCGCTGAGATGCTCATTGTCTGCTTGCCTTGTCATTTTGGTTATGGGATAGCTCCTGTACCATGTGCAAGGGGTACCCCGTTGGCGGTTCTCTATGATACGCATATACTTACAATGACAAGAACTTATAGGTGACTGAAGTTAAGTAGCATGAGGTGTGGCCCTCGTATTCAAGGGACTTGAGATTGCCAGCTTATACTTTGTCAAGCATATACTCCATAGTTTGTTCACTTTAACCTTAATCACTTCAAGATGCTTATGTGTAACACCCTCAGAATCGGCCCTATGCAAGTTTTAGCGAAACCCGCCAAACCCGCCAAACCCGCATAGAAACGATTCAAAGGTGCCCACCAGGCACTTTCGTGCGGGTGGAAAACGAAGTAATAACATTACACAACAGTCCTCGATGGGACCCACAGAACAGATATATATTCAACAGCGACTCAATGAGTCAAGAGTACAGATATAATATACAAAGATCCAAATCACCTTGAAAATGATAGAGCGTCCGACTACGGACAAGATGCAAATGGGGCTAAGAGCCCTGAAGAATAACCAATGGCGTCCATAACCCTGCCCAGGCCAAGCCGGAAGGGTAACCCTGCTAACGACGTCGATCTCAAAACCTGCTTAAGCAAAAGGGGTGCCGACAAAGGGCAAAGGAAAAAGAGGAGCGTCAGTACTGAGGCCAGTACACGGTGAGGCTAGAATTCGGCGGTCCTCGCCTACATAGGTATGGTGGACTGAAGCGGCAGCGGCAGCATGCACTAAACAACCTATAGAGACTCGATACAACTGGCGGCTATCAGAGAGGGATAAGAAAGACCTATTCGGAACCAACCTGGTGCTACCATCAATCAAACCCATCCTGGTGTTTCCCCCCTTGAGACCAAACGAGGAAGTCAACCGAGGAACTCACACAGTTGGCAGTTTTATTTATTCAGTTCTCGTTGCAGCAATTACTAGTCAAGTATAGATAATCATCCGGATATAATAAGCAGTGGGCAATTTTAGTTTACCATTCCGTTGTAGTTGCGACACTTACTAGTCAAATACATTTAGCATGAGATAACCCAAACCCAGCAGTTGTTGATACTTTTATTTAGCCATTCCTTTATAGTTGCCATACTTACTAGTCAGATACAATGGTCGCAAGCGACAACCCAAGCAAGCAATTGTTGGCAGTTTTATTTAGCCATTCCATTCTAGTGAAGCTGATTACTAGTCATTATAAAGTCAAATTTATAGCACTACTTTAGTTATAGTTGTCTATGATCGAGATACTGTGCTCCAAGTCGTCCATAACCGTGGACACGGCTTTCAGAAAGTTTTACCCTGCAGGGGTGCACAAATAGCAACACACACTCGATCAACCTCGGAAAAACCAAATCAAAACCCAACGAGGCTTTCACGACAAAGCAATCACAGGATTCAGAAATATTTCAGGGGGCCACCCCATTGAGTACACCCGCAACGAAGCTAGCTGACTTCGAGACGGACTCAAGGTTTGCGTCAATGGCTGTAAACGACTGGGAACCCAAAACTGGGCTTGTCGATACCGCGAAAACACTCCGCTTACCTAAACAGTACAGGTGCTCCTCGCACAATCGTAAATAAAGCAGTAAAACATGGCATAAGTACAGGATAGTAAATAAAACCTCAAACTAGTTTGTGGCCCCAAGAAATAAGAATGAATCAAGCTCTGGCTCAGGGGGGTCCCATAATTCCCCCGTATGTGGATAGCGCGAATATTCAAGGAACAGGTATCAAGTACTCGGGGTCCTACGGGACACAAGTGGACGGTTAACAACCAAATAACATCTATTTCCCACCTGCGCCTCTGCTTACCTACTTCAATTTTAGTTATTAAACAATAATTAAAGTGAACGATAATTAAAGCCATGATCATCTCCAACATTAAACATGCGGCAATGCTCCAACAACTGTGGTACTTGTCGACACGCAACAGCACTCGAGCAAGCGACTACGACGCGCAAGTCCAACTATCTACCAAACAACAGGTAATAGGATGTGTCCAAGGCAATATAAGGCTGCAAGGGATAACACGGGTACGAAAACTAGAGCATCGCAACACAGATAGCAATAGATCAACAGGAGGGAATAAATACTATAAAAGTAAGATAGGTAGAAAGGGGGAGATGCTCGCCTGAAAACATTGTCGAAGGTTCAACCGAAGATCGGGTCGACACTCGCATCAACTCAACGGCCTTATCCGCGAAGAACCAAAACACTAGAATAAACACCGGATGCAATATTTAATACTACGGCAAAAGATCGGGCATGATGCATGTATGATGTATGACATGGCAAAGGTGCGATGCAATTAGGCCATATTAAGCGGAACCGGGGTCCCGACATTTAATTAAACGGTTCAAGTTATTTATCTACCCCGCAAATTAAATGTTGTAATAACAGGGCAAGATAAGTTACCGGTTCGCTACACAAATTTAAATGAGGCCAATATAAGACTAGATTTGCCCGCATATGGGCCCCATATTTAATTATAAGGTGAATCGGCATAAGGCCCCCAAACCACACAAATATGCATGCGAGTATGACAATTTAATATGCATCAATTTGTTATTAAATTTATAAAATAGGGCTCGAGAAAAGGGGTCAGACATTAGGGTTCGGCGATCTTGGGGTTCCGGGGTTCGGGGTTCGACAGGGTTCAGGGTTCGACGGGATCGGATACAAGATGGAGAACTTGTCGTGACGGGGAACTTGGGTCCAAGCGGCCGATCTTGCCGTCGTGCAGATCTTGTTGGGTCCGCGCCATCAAGTCGGTCTTGGCGTCCGGGATGAAGAACTTGGCGTATCCGCGGCGAAGTGCTTGTCGTTCCGGTGACGATCTTGGTGGTCTTCGGATTCGGGTCTTGGCGTGGCCTTCGGATCACCGGGATCGGGCTTCGGGGTCTCGGTGAACTTTGCGTTCTGAGGAGGTGGTCTTCGGTTTCGGGCCTCAGCCATCTCATCCGCGTAGTAGATCATGGCGTTCCGAGGGTTGCGGTTCGGCTTCAGACTCCGAGATCGGTCTTCGGATCAGGGCGACGAGGCTTTGGGTCCGGGAAGAAGATCACGAGGATCCATGAAGAAGAGCATGGCGTCCAGGAGGACGGACTTGGCGTTCCGGGCATCTCCGGGTCCGGAATGGCCTTCAGTCCGAGGGTCGGCGTACATAATGTTCCGATCTCGATGTTGACGATGGACTTGGTTCTGGTTCAGACTTCAGGTGGCACCGAGCAATCTTCATACGAACATCACATCCATGACATGAGCGGTACCACCATTCCCTTGTCGCCAGATGTACCTCAGTATTTTACATCCACCACACAACTAGCAGCGACGGGGAGCCAGCAGGATAGTGGCCTCGATGCCCAGATTCTTGCAACTTGACAACATCAAGAGACATACACGAGCAGGGACTCCGTAGGCCCACATGGGCAGACCAACATGGAACGATGCGGTGTATGCGCCAACGAGATGAAAAACTGAGGCACGAACAGCGGTACTGGCCGAAGGCGGAAGATGGCGGGAGCGGCGACGCTGGGGAAGGGGCGAGCTCGGCGAGGACGCTGCGTTCTCGAGAGGTCGACGACGCTCGCAGGGAGTCGACGGCGAGACGGCGGTCAGGCGTTGGGGAGAGGGGCCTCTGCCGGCGGTGGCGAGGTCGCGCAGAAGGGCGGCCGGGCGCGAGCCGGGTGCTGGAGGCCGGCGGATGAGGAGGGAGGCGCCGGAGATGCGGGCTCGGGCGGCGCTCGAGGTTGGAGGCGGGGCCGGGCTCGCAGACGGTCGGCGGGGTCCCGCGGCGGCGCGGCCGGAGCCCGGTGGCGGCGAGGACAGGGACGCGAGGGAGGGCGACGACGCTGCGGTTGCAGAGAGGGGACGGCCAGGGAAGCTCGCGGCCGGCAGTGAGGGGAGGCGTAGGCGACGGCGGCGCCCGTCGGGGCGAGCCCGAGCAGCGGGAGGCGCCGGGCGCGGTGGCGGCGGCCCGCGGTGGTTGGAGCAGAGGGGGGCGCGCGGCGGAGAGGAGCCTGGGGAGGAGAGGGAGGCCGGAGGTGGTTGGGCGGCTCCCTAGCAGCGGAGGAGGGAGGACGCGGACCAGGCGAGGTGGGGACCGGGGTTGCGAAAGCGGGGCGCGGTTGGTGGGGAACGGGCTGAGGGAGAGAGAGGGAGTGGGAAGGAGGTGGGGCCAAGGCGAGGTCGGTGGGGACGGGGCCAGGTCGGGTGTGGGTGGGTTGCTGCGGGTGGGCCAGGGGGCCGGTGGCGTGGGGCCAGGGTGGAAGGGAGAGGGGGTAGGAGTGGGGAGTGTGTGCTGTGTGGGGTGGGGCCCAGGAGGAGAGAGGGAGAGGGGGCTGGTGGATTGGTGAGGTGGCAGGGTTGGGAGTGGCTGGGTAGGTTAGGATAGGGTAGAAAAGATTTGGGGTAGGGTTTAAGGTGGACCGATTGTACTGGGGGTGGCCGACTGGGTCGGATCGGCCCGGTTGGCTGCCCCCTAAAAATAATTAAATATTTTATTTATTTACAACAGGGTTTTTGCAAACCGCGGGTAGACAAAACAAATATTCCGGAGACCCGGGTTTGAGTTGAATTAAAGATGGGGCGTTTAGAAAACAAAAATAGGTTTTTCCGCAAATAGTTTTATGCAAGCAAATGCAAGATGATGACGATGCTCAAATGCAATGTGGCATGATGACATGAGCATGCGGTCATGATGATGCAATGCACACAAAATAACGCGATTTTCTAGTAGTGGTTTTGCGGGATGCCATAATTCGACACCACTAACAATGGATCTCGCCCTCGAGATCCGCCTCATGGTACCGGGAAGAAGGGCGGCGATCTGAATCTTCTCGCATCGTGTAGATCCTCGCGACACCACTAACGAGGGTTCCTTCTTCATCTTGAAATTGGCGACACCACCAACAATGGTCGGGCTCACGTCCATTGAGAGAACACTCCGGAGAAACAAAGGATGGAGGTAGAGGTATCAAAAGATAAAGGCCACTTCTAACTTCCGTGGAATGAGTGAAATCACATTAATTCACCAATTCAATGTACAAGAGCGAATGATAAGAGTAGTGGTATGGTAGATACTCCATCCCGCACTCAAACCATTACTCTGCAAGCGAATAGGCGGATTATGCAACCAACTCTCGGAATTAGACTGAAGATCTCGACAATCGAGGTTTGAAAGCTTCGGATATAAAAGGGTGATGCAAGCTCTTCATCGGAGCGGATTGCAGATGATGTCGTCGCGTCGGAAAACACCGGAAGGCACGAGAAGGAACAAAGAGAAGTCCACCAGACGAAGGATTCCTCGGATAGCATGAAGACCAGATGTAGCAACACCGTTACCAAAGGATGAAGCGAAAACCTAAAGGCACGACGGAAACCCAACCGCGAGAAATCCTGGACTTGAAGAGAGAGGAGAGAGTGGATTCAAAACACGTAGAGTTAAGTGGAGAATAGCAGAGGGGTAAGGAGTAAAATCAGACCTAATCAGAACTATCCAACCGATTTTGCAAAAGTAGTTTTGACACTCTACTTCGGCCGTTAGCTAGGTTATCCTACAGGCTGGACTTGTGGGGTATCGCAACTGCTGAGCTCTGATACCACTCTGTAACACCCTCAGAATCGGCCCTATGCAAGTTTTAGCGAAACCCGCCAAACCCGCATAGAAACGATTCAAAGGTGCCCACCAGGCACTTTCGTGCGGGTGGAAAACGAAGTAATAACATTACACAATAGTCCTCGATGGGACCCACAGAACAGATATATATTCAACAGCGACTCAATGAGTCAAGAGTACAGATATAATATACAAAGATCCAAATCACCTTGAAAATGATAGAGCGTCCGACTACGGACAAGATGCAAATGGGGCTAAGAGCCCTGAAGAATAACCAATGGCGTCCATAACCCTGCCCAGGCCAAGCCGGAAGGGTAACCCTGCTAACGACGTCGATCTCAAAACCTGCTTAAGCAAAAGGGGTGCCGACAAAGGGCAAAGGAAAAAGAGGAGCGTCAGTACTGAGGCCAGTACACGGCGAGGCTAGAATTCGGCGGTCCTCGCCTACATAGGTATGGTGGACTGAAGCGGCAGCGGCAGCATGCACTAAACAACCTATAGAGACTCAATACAACTGGCGGCTATCAGAGAGGGATAAGAAAGACCTATTCGGAACCAACCTGGTGCTACCATCAATCAAACCCATCCTGGTGTTTCCCCCCTCGAGACCAAACGAGGAAGTCAACCGAGGAACTCACACAATTGGCAGTTTTATTTATTCAGTTCTCGTTGCAGCAATTACTAGTCAAGTATAGATAATCATCCGGATATAATAAGCAGTGGGCAATTTTAGTTTACCATTCCGTTGTAGTTGCGACACTTACTAGTCAAATACATTTAGCATGAGATAACCCAAACCCAGCAGTTGTTGATACTTTTATTTAGCCATTCCTTTATAGTTGCCATACTTACTAGTCAGATACAATGGTCGCAAGCGACAACCCAAGCAAGCAATTGTTGGCAGTTTTATTTAGCCATTCCATTCTAGTGAAGTTGATTACTAGTCATTATAAAGTCAAATTTATAGCACTACTTTAGTTATAGTTGTCTATGATCGAGATACTGTGCTCCAAGTCGTCCATAACCGCGGACACGGCTTTCAGAAAGTTTTACCCTGCAGGGGTGCACAAATAGCAACACACACTCGATCAACCTCGGAAAAACCAAATCAAAACCCAACGAGGCTTTCACGACAAAGCAATCACAGGATTCAGAAATATTTCAGGGGGCCACCCCATTGAGTACACCCGCAACGAAGCTAGCTGACTTCGAGACGGACTCAAGGTTTGCGTCAATGGCTGTAAACGACTGGGAACCCAAAACTGGGCTTGTCGATACCGCGAAAACACTCCGCTTACCTAAACAGTACAGGTGCTCCTCGCACAATCGTAAATAAAGCAGTAAAACATGGCATAAGTACAGGATAGTAAATAAAACCTCAAACTAGTTTGTGGCCCCAAGAAATAAGAGTGAATCAAGCTCTGGCTCAGGGGGGTCCCATAATTCCCCCGTATGTGGATAGCGCGAATATTCAAGGAACAGGTATCAAGTACTCGGGGTCCTACGGGACACAAGTGGACGGTTAACAACCAAATAACATCTATTGCCCACCTGCGCCTCTGCTTACCTACTTCAATTTTAGTTATTAAACAATAATTAAAGTGAACGATAATTAAACCATGATCATCTCCAACATTAAACATGCGGCAATGCTCCAACAACTATGGTACTTGTCGACACGCAACAGCACTCGAGCAAGCGACTACGACGCGCAAGTCCAACTATCTACCAAACAACAGGTAATAGGATGTGTCCAAGGCAATATAAGGCTGCAAGGGATAACACGGGTACGAAAACTAGAGCATCGCAACACAGATAGCAATAGATCAACAGGAGGGAATAAATACTATAAAAGTAAGATAGGTAGAAAGGGGGAGATGCTCGCCTGAAAACATTGTCGAAGGTTCAACCGAAGATCGGGTCGACACTCGCATCAACTCAACGGCCTTATCCGCGAAGAACCAAAACACTAGAATAAACACCGGATGCAATATTTAATACTACGGCAAAAGATCGGGCATGATGCATGTATGATGTATGACATGGCAAATGTGCGATGCAATTAGGCCATATTAAGCGGAACCGGGGTCCCGACATTTAATTAAACGGTTCAAGTTATTTATCTACCCCGCAAATTAAATGTTGTAATAACAGGGCAAGATAAGTTACAGGTTCGCTACACAAATTTAAATGAGGCCAATATAAGACTAGATTTGCCCGCATATGGGCCCCATATTTAATTATAAGGTGAATCGGCATAAGGCCCCCAAACCACACAAATATGCATGCGAGTATGACAATTTAATATGCATCAATTTGTTATTACATTTATAAAATAGGGCTCGAGAAAAGGGGTCAGACATTAGGGTTCGGCGATCTTGGGGTTCCGGGGTTTGGGGTTCGACAGGGTTCAGGGTTCGACGGGATCGGATACAAGATGGAGAACTTGTCGTGACGGGGAACTTGGGTCCAAGCGGCCGATCTTGCCGTCGCGCAGATCTTGTCGGGTCCGCGCCATCAAGTCGGTCTTGGCGTCCGGGATGAAGAACTTGGCGTATCCGCGGCGAAGTGCTTGTCGTTCCGGTGACGATCTTGGCGGTCTTCGGATTCGGGTCTTGGCGTGGCCTTCGGATCACCGGGATCGGGCTTCGGGGTCTCGGTGAACTTTGCGTTCTGAGGAGGTGGTCTTCGGTTTCGGGCCTCGGCCATCTCATCCGCGTAGTAGATCATGGCGTTCCGAGGGTTGCGGTTCGGCTTCAGACTCCGAGATCGGTCTTCGGATCAGGGCGACGAGGCTTTGGGTCCGGGAAGAAGATCACGAGGATCCATGAAGAAGAGCATGGCGTCCAGGAGGACGGACTTGGCGTTCCGGGCATCTCCGGGTCCGGAATGGCCTTCAGTCCGAGGGTCGGCGTACATAATGTTCCGATATCGATGTTGACGATGGACTTGGTTCTGGTTCAGACTTCAGGTGGCACCGAGCAATCTTCATACGAACATCACATCCATGACATGAGCGGTACCACCATTCCCTTGTCGCCAGGTGTACCTCAGTATTTTACATCCACCACACAACTAGCAGCGACGGGAGCCAGCAGGATAGTGGCCTCGATGCCCAGATTCTTGCAACTTGACAACATCAAGAGACATACACGAGCAGGGACTCCGTAGGCCCACATGGGCAGACCAACACGGAACGATGCGGTGTATGCGCCAACGAGATGAAAAACTGAGGCACGAACAGCGGTACTGGCCGAAGGCGGAAGATGGCAGGAGCGGCGACGCTAGGGAAGGGGCGAGCTCGGCGAGGACGCTGCGTTCTCGAGAGGTCAACGATGCTCGCAGGGAGTCGACAGCGAGACGGCGGTCAGGCGTTGGGGAGAGGGGCCTCTGCCGGCGGTGGCGAGGTCGCGCAGAAGGGCGGCCGGGCGCGAGCCGGGTGCTGGAGGCCGGCGGATGAGGAGGGAGGCGCCGGAGACGCGGGCTCGGGCGGCGCTCGAGGTTGGAGGCGGGGCCGGGCTCGTAGACGGTCGGCGGGGTCCCGCGGCGGCGCGGCTGGAGCCCGGTGGCGGCGAGGACGGGGACGCGAGGGAGGGCGACAGCGCTGCGGTTGCAGAGAGGGGACGGCCAGGGAAGCTCGCGGCCGGCGGCGAGGGGAGGCGTAGGCGGCGGCGGCCGTCGGGGCGAGCCCGAGCGGCGGGAGGCGCCGGGCGCGGCGGCGGCGGCCCGCGGTGGTTAGAGCAGAGGGGGGCGCGCGGCGGAGAGGAGCCTGGGGAGGAGAGGGAGGCCGGAGGTGGTTGGGCGGCTCCCTAGCAGCGGAGGAGGGAGGACGCGGACCAGGCGAGGTGGGGGCCGGGGATGCGGAAGCGGGCGCGCGGTTGGTGGGGAACGGGCTGAGGGAGAGAGAGGGAGTGGGCAGGAGGTGGGGCCAAGGCGAGGTCGGTGGGGACGGGGCCAGGTCGGGTGTGGGTGGGTTGCTGCGGGTAGGCCAGGGGGACCGGTGGCGTGGGGCCAGGGTGGAAGGGAGAGGGGGTAGGAGTGGGGAGTGTGTACTGTGTGGGGTGGGGCCCAGGAGGAGAGAGGGAGAGGGGGCTGGTGGATTGGTGAGGTGGCAGGTGTAACACCCTCATAATCGGACCTATGCAAGTTTAGCGAAAACCCGTCGAACCCGCATATAAACGATTCAAAGGTGCCCACCAGGCACTTTCGTGCGGGTGGAAAACGAAGTAATAACATTACACAACAGTCCTCGATGGGACCCACAGAACAGATATATATATAACAGCGACTCAATGAGTCAAGAATAACGATACAATATACAAAGATCCAAACACCTTAAAAATGAAAGAGCGTCCGACTACGGACAAGATGCAAATGGGGCTAAGAGCCCTGAAGAATAACCGATGGCGTCCATAACCCTGCCCAGGCCAAGCCGGAAGGGTAACCCTGCTAACGACGTCGATCTCAAAACCTGCTTAAACAAACGGGGTGCCGACAAAGGGCAAAGGAAAAAGAGGAGCGTCAGTACTGAGGCCAGTACACGGCGAGACTAGAATTCGGCGGTCCTCGCCTACATAGGTATGGTGGACTGAAGCGGCAGCGGCAGCATGCACTGAACACACTATAGAGACTCGATACAACTGGCGGCTATCAGAGAGGGGTAAGGAAGACCTATCCGGATCCACCCTGAAGCTAACACCAAACAAAACCCATCCTGGTGTTTCCCCCTTGAGACCAAACGAGGAAGTCAACCGAGGAACTCACACAGTTGGCAGTTTTATTTATTCGGTTATCGTTGCGGCAATTACTAGTCAGGTATAGATAATCGTCCTGATAAATTAAACAGTGGGCAGTTTTATTTAACCATTCCGTTGTAGTTGCGACACTTACTAGTCAAATATACGATAGCATGAGATATCCCAAAACCCAGCAGTTGTTGGTACTTTTATTTAGCCATTCCATTGTGGTGAAGCTGATTACTAGTCATATCGAATACAAGTCAAATTATAACAGTAAAATTTAGTTATATTTGTCTATGATCAAGCACTGTGCTCCAAGTCGTCCATAACCGCGGACACGGCTTCTCGAAAAGATATAACCCTGCAGGGGTGCAACAAAGTATCCACAAGCACTTCGACCCTTTTTGCCAGATCAGTTAACATACACCCATCGGTATGTCGGCGGGGCCTAAGTCACGACGTTCCCAGACCCAAAGCAAGCACGGGGGGCCACCCCACTAAGTACACCCGCAACGAAGTCGGCCGGACGGACTCAGGGTTTGCGACAGTGGCTGTAAACGACAGCAAATCCCAAAACTGGGACTGTCGATACCGCGAAAACACTCCGCTTCCAAAACAGTACAGCGTGCTCCTCACACAATCGTAAATAAAGTAGTAAAGCATGGCATAAGTACAGAATAGTAATAAAGCCCCAAACTACTTGTGGCCCCCAGTACAATACTTTGAAATCAGGTACTAATCGATGGGGGGCCCATATCTCCCCACCTGTGGTTAGCGCGCTCGATCTCGGAACAGGTGTCAAGAACTCGGGGTCCTACGGGACACAAGTGGGCGGTCGGAAACCAGATATTATCTATCACCCACCGGTGCCTCTGCTTACCTACTTCAATTTTAGTTGTTAAACAGTAATTAAAGTGAACAATAATTAAAACCATGATCATCTCCAACATTGAACATGCGGCAAGACTCCAACAACTGTGGTACTTGACGACACGCAACAGCACTTGAGCGAGCGACTACGACACGCAAGTCCAACTATCTACCAATCAACAGGTAATAGGATGTGTCCAAGGCAATATATGACTGCAAGGGATATCACGGGTACGGAAACTAGAGCATCGCAACACAGATAGCAATAGATCAACAGGAGGGAAATAAATACTATAAAAGTAAGATAGGTAGAAAGGGGGAGATGCTCGCCCGAAAACATTGCCGAAGGTTCATTCGAAGATCGGGGCGAAGCTCACATCAACTCAACGGCCTTATCCGCGAAGAAGCAAAACACTAGAATAAACACCGGATGCAACATTTAATTCTACGGCAAAAGATCGGCATGATGCATGTATGATGTATGCCATGGCAAAGATGCGATGCAATTAGGTCATATTAAGTGGAACCGGGGTCCCGACAATTAATTATATGGTTTGAGTTATTTATCTACCCCGCAAATTAAATGTTGTATTAACAAGGCAAGATAAGTTACCGGTTCGCTACACAAATTTAAATGAGGCCAATATGAGACTAGATTTGCCCGCATATGGGCCCATTTTTAATTATTAGGTGAATCGGCATAAGGCCCCCCAAACCACAGACAAAGATGCATGCATGAACAATTTAATATGCGACAGGTTTTATAATTAGCATTTATAAAATAGGGGCTCGGGAAAAGGTTCACACATTAGGGTTCGGCGATCTTGGGGTTCCGGGGTTTGGGGTCCGGTCTCAGGGTTCAGGGTTCGACGGGCTCGTTCTCGGATAACGGAGGTAGGTCTTGCCGCATCCGCGGTGGTCGGGCCATGTTGTCGGTCTTGTCGTCTCACGCGGAGATCTTGGCGTTCCGGGAGGAAGTACTTGGTCTGGCTTCGGGGGCGCATCGGACTTGCCCTGGTCGGTGTCGCTCTTGTCGGGCCCGCGCCATCGAGTCGGTCTTGGCATCCAGGCGAGGAACTTGGCGTATCCGCGGTCGTAGGTTCGTACCGTTCGTGTTCTCGAGCATCGCATCCGAGAAGGAGTACTTGTCGCACATATGGTCTTCGGGTCCGGGTAGAAGTACTTGTCGTTCCATGGCGATCTTGGCGGCTCGGAGGGGTTCGAGGAATCGGAACGGTCTTCAGATCTCGTGAGGGAGATCATGGCGTCGGTGAGGTCGATCTTGTCGGTTCCACGGTTTCAGTTGTCGGTGTCGGACTTGGGTCTCGGCACTGGGAGATCTTGGCGATTCCATGAAGGAGGCCTTGGTGCTTCAGTCCTGTGTTGATCTCCGGGTGCCGGGGTTTCTCGGTGTGGTCGGCGCACTTGATCTAACATCGAGGTTTCTCCCGAAGATCTTGGGGTCCCCTCTTGGTCTTGCCGATGCCAAACTTGTCGTTGGACTCGGGCGTCGGCCGCATGGCAGCGATGCTGCAAGGCCTGGCGAGGCGGAGGCGCGGGGCATGGCCTCGGCACGGAAGACGATTGCGGGGCGAAGCTTGGTGGCGACGGAGGTGCTACGCGGGGCGGTGACGGAGAAGCGGGCAGAGCCTCGCGGGCCTAGGGCTCGGTCTTCGCGGGCCTGCCAGACAGAGCAGAGGAGGCTCGGCCTCGAGGGCGGCGCGCGCAGGACCGGTCGGAGGCCGCGGAGACGGAGAGCAGAGGCGGCGGGGAGGCGGGTGCTGGCGGAGCGGGTCGAGGAGGGAGGCGCCGGAGACGCGGCTCGGGAGGCGCTCGAGGGGGGGGGGACGGGCCGGCGAGGAGCTTGCGGCGGTGGCGCGGACGGCATCCGGCGAGGGGGTTCGGAAGGCGCGCGGTGAGGAGACCGGGTCCGACAGGCTTCGACGCTGGAGGGGCACCTGGTGGCGGTCGACGGGGCCGAAGGTGGCTCGAGGCGAGGGAGGCGAGCACGGGCCTGGAGGCGGGGCTGCGCGGCGGCGCCGAACGAGGTGGAGGACGCGCCAGCGGTGGAGAGGTTGGAGGCGGCGGGCTGGTGGCGGTGACGGGGGTCGTCGGCGGCGGCTCTGCATCGGGGGCGAGGCGCAGGGCCGAAGAGAGGGTGGGGGCGGCGGCTAAGGGGGGGGGGGGCCTGGCGGCGACGCCATGGGAGGAGAGAGAGCACGCAGAGAGGGGAGGGAGGGAGCTGCGGGGCAGGAGGTGGGGGTCGGTGGGGAGGTGGGTCCCGCGGGGTGGCCGCGTCCAGGGTGGACTTGGTCTGGTCGGGGTGGGGGCCTGGGGAAAAGTGTGGGGAGGGGGTCGGTTGAGTGGGTGCGCGCGTGTGTGGCTTGTGTGGGCAGGGGGGGCGCATGGGGCCGGGGTGTAAGCGTGTTAGGTGGGGTGGGTGGATCGGTGTGGGGTGGGGATGGGGCGCTTGGGACAGAGGGAAAAGGGGGTGGGGCTAGGCTGTGTGGGTGGCTGTTTGGGAGAGAGAGAGGGAGGGAGAGAGAGAGGAGGATGTGTGTGGGGGGTGGGGTGAGGTGGCGGTGTCTGGTTGGGTGGGGGTTGGGGACAAGGTGACGTGGCGAACACTGATAGGATGGGTGATGTGGCTGGAGGGGTGGGTAGATAGGACTGGGGTAAGAAAAGATTTGGGGTGTTGTCTAAGGTGGACCGATTTTAATACTTGGGGTGGTCGACTGGGTCGAATCGGCCCGTTCGACTGCCCCACTAAGAAATAATTAAATATTTTATTTATTTCAAACAGGGCTTTTGCCAAACCGATAGCAGACAAAATAAATAATCCGGAGACCCGGATTTGAATTTGAAAATAAGACGGGGCGTTTTAGAAACAAAACAGGCTTTTCCGCAAATAGTTTTATGCAAGCAAATGCAAGATGATGACGATGCTCAAATGCAATGTGGCATGATGACATGAGCATGCGGTCATGATGATGCAATGCACAAAAACAACGCGATTTTCTAGTAGGGGTTTTTGCGGGATGCCACAATTCGACACCACTAACAATGGATCTCGCCCTCGAGATGCGCCTCATCGTACCGGAAGGAAGGTCGGCGATCTGAATCTTCTCGCATCGTGTAGATCCTCGCGACACCACTAACAAGGTTGCTTTCTTCGTCTTGAAATCGGCGACACCACCAACAAAGGGGCGTTGTTCACGTTCGTCAAGAGAGCACTCCGGATAAACAACGGACGAAGTTAAAGGTGAGGCCACCCCTAACTATCATGGAAGGAGTAAGAGTTGCATCGATCCACCATTCAATATACAACAGCAAATGATAAGAGTAGTGGTATGGTCGCGACTCCATCCCGCACTCAAAGCATTACTATGTACACGAATAGATAGATTATGCAACCAACCCTCAGGATTTAGACTGAAGATCTCGACAAACAAGGTTCAGGAACAAAGGAGTGATGCAGACTCTGCATCAGATCTAGCGTAGATGATGTCGTCGCGTCGGAAAACACTGGAAGGCACAAGAAGGAACAAAGAGAAATCCATCAGACGAAGGGTTCCTCGGATAGCAGGAAGACCAGATGTAGCAACACCGTCACCGAAGAGGAAGCGAAACCCTGAAGGTACGACAGAACCCAACCACGAGAATTCCTGGACTCGAAGAAAGAGACGAGAGCGGATTCAAAACACGCAGAGGTAAGAGGAGAATAGCAGAGGGGTAAGGAGTAAAATCAGACCTAATCAGGACTATCCAACCGATTTTGCAAAAATAGTTTTTGACACTCTACTTCGGCCGTTAGCTAGGTTATCCTACAGGCTGGACTTGTGGGGTATCGCAACTGCTGAGCTCTGATACCACTCTGTAACACCCTCAGAATCGGACCTATGCAAGTTTAGCGAAAACCCGCCGAACCCGCATAGAAACGATTCAAAGGTGCCCACCAGGCACTTTCGTGCGGGTGGAAAACGAAGTAATAACATTACACAACAGTCCTCGATGGGACCCACAGAACAGATATATATAACAGCGACTCAATGAGTCAAGAATACAGATACAATATACAAAGATCCAAACACCTTAAAAATGAAATAGCGTCCGACTACGGACAAGATGCAAATGGGGCTAAGAGCCCTGAAGAATAACCGATGGCGTCCATAACCCTGCCTAGGCCAAGCCGGAAGGGTGACCCTGCTAACGACGTCGATCTCAAAACCTGCTTAAACAAAAGGGGTGCCGACAAAGGGCAAAGGAAAAAGAGGAGCGTCAGTACTGAGGCCAGTACACGGCGAGACTAGAATTCGGCGGTCCTCGCCTACATAGGTATGGTGGACTGAAGCGGCAGCGGCAGCGTGCACTGAACACCCTATAGAGACTCGATACAACTGGCGGCTATCAGAGAGGGGTAAGGAAGACCTATCCGGATCCACCCTGAAGCTAACACCAAACAAAACCCATCCTGGTGTTTCCCCCTCGAGACCAAACGAGGAAGTCAACCGAGGAACTCACACAGTTGGCAGTTTTATTTATTCGGTTATCGTTGCGGCAATTACTAGTCAGGTATAGATAATCGTCCTGATAAATTAAACAGTGGGCAGTTTTATTTAACCATTCCGTTGTAGTTGCGACACTTACTAGTCAAATATACGATAGCATGAGATATCCCAAAACCCAACAGTTGTTGGTACTTTTATTTAGCCATTCCGTTGTGGTGAAGTTGATTACTAGTCATATCGAATACAAGTCAAATTATAACAGTAAACTTTAGTTATAGTTGTCTATGATCAAGCACTGTGCTCCAAGTCGTCCATAACCGCGGACATGGCTTCTCGAAAAGATTTAACCCTGCAGGGGTGCACCAAAGTATCCACAAGCACTTTGACCCTTTTTGCCAGATCAGTTAACATACACCCATTTGTATGTCAAGCACGGGGGGCCACCCCACTAAGTACACCCGCAACGAAGTCGACCGGACGGACTCAGGGTTTGCGACAGTGGCTGTAAACGACAGCAAATCCCAAAACTGGGACTGTCGATACCGCGAAAACACTCCGCTTCCAAAATAGTACAACGTGCTCCTCACACAATCGTAAATAAAGCAGTAAAGCATGGCATAAGTACAGAATAGTAATAAAGCCCCAAACTACTTGTGGCCCCCAGTACAATACTTTGAAATCAGGTACTAATCGATGGGGGGCCCATATCTCCCCACCTGTGGTTAGTGCGCTCGATCTCGGAACAGATGTCAAGAACTCGGGGTCCTACGGGACACAAGTGGGCGGTCGGAAACCAGATATTATCTATCACCCACCGGTGCCTCTGCTTACCTACTTCAATTTTAGTTGTTAAACAGTAATTAAAGTGAACAATAATTAAAACCATGATCATCTCCAACATTGAACATGCGGCAAGACTCCAACAACTGTGGTACTTGACGACACACAACAACACTTGAGCGAGCGACTACGACACGCAAGTCCAACTATCTACCAATCAACAGGTAATAGGATGTGTCCAAGGCAATATATGACTGCAAGGGATATCACGGGTACGGAAACTAGAGCATCGCAACACAGATAGCAATAGATCAACAGGAGGGAAATAAATACTATAAAAGTAAGATAGGTAGAAAGGGGGAGATGCTCGCCTGAAAACATTGCCGAAGGTTCATTCGAAGATCGGGGCGAAGCTCACATCAACTCAACGGCCTTATCCGCGAAGAAGCAAAACACTAGAATAAACACCGGATGCAACATTTAATTCTACGGCAAAAGATCGGCATGATGCATGTATGATGTATGCCATGGCAAAGATGCGATGCAATTAGGTCATATTAAGTGGAACCGGGGTCCCGACAATTAATTATATGGTTCGAGTTATTTATCTACCCCGCAAATTAAATGTTGTATTAACAAGGCAAGATAAGTTACCGGTTCGCTACACAAATTTAAATGAGGCCAATATGAGACTAGATTTGCCCGCATATGGGCCCATTTTTAATTATTAGGTGAATCGGCATAAGGCCCCCCAAACCACAGACAAAGATGCATGCATGAACAATTTAATATGCGACAGGTTTTATAATTAGCATTTATAAAATAGGGGCTCGGGAAAAGGTTCACACATTAGGGTTCGGCGATCTTGGGGTTCCGGGGTTTGGGTTCCGGTCTCAGGGTTCAGGGTTCGATGGGCTCGGTCTCTGGTAACGGAGGTAGGTCTTGCCGCATCCGCGGTGGTTGGGCCATGTTGTCGGTCTTGTCGTCTCACGCGGAGATCTTGGCGTTCCGGGAGGAAGTACTTGGTCTGGCTTCGGGGGCGCATCGGACTTGCCCTGGTCGGTGTCGCTCTTGTCGGGCCCGCGCCATCGAGTCGGTCTTGGCATCCAGGCGAGGAACTTGGCGTATCCGCGGTCGTCGGTTCGTACCGTCCGTGTTCTCGAGCATCGCATCCGAGAAGGAGTACTTGTCGCACATATGGTCTTCGGGTCCGGGTAGAAGTACTTGTCGTTCCATGGCGATCTTGGCGGCTCGGAGGGGTTCGAGGAATCGGAACGGTCTTCAGATCCCGTGAGGGAGATCATGGCGTCGGTGAGGTCGATCTTGTCGGTTCCACGGTTTCAGTTGTCGGTGTCGGACTTGGGTCTCGGCACTGGGAGATCTTGGCGATTCCATGAAGGAGGCCTTGGTGCTTCAGTCCTGTGTTGATCTCCGGGTGCCGGGGTTTCTCGGTGTGGTCGGCGCACTTGGTCTAACGTCGAGGTTTCTCCCGAAGATCTTGGGGTCCCCTCTTGGTCTTGCCGATGCCAAACTTGTCGTTGGACTCGGGCGTCGGCCGCACGGCAGTGGTGCTGCAAGGCCTGGCGAGGCGGAGGCGCGGGGCATGGCCTCGGCATGGAAGACGATGGCGGGGCGAAGCTTGGTGGCGACGGAGGTGCTACGCGGGGCGGTGACGGAGAAGCGGGCAGAGCCTCGCGGGCCCAGGGCTCGGTCTTCGCGGGCCTGCCGGACAGAGCAGAGGAGGCTCGGCCTCAAGGGCGGCGCGCGCAGGACCGGTCGGAGGCCGCGGAGACGGAGAGCAGAGGCGGCGGGGAGGTGGGTGCTGGCGGAGCGGGTCGAGGAGGGAGGCGCCGGAGACACGGCTCGGGAGGCGCTCGAGGGGGGGACGGGCCAGCGAGGAGCTTGCGGCGGTGGCGCGGACGGCATCCGGCGAGGGGGTTCGGAAGGCGCGCGGTGAGGAGACCGGGTCCGGCGGGCTTCGACGCGGGAGGGGCACCTGGTGGCGGTCGACGAGGCCGAAGGTGGCTCGAGGCGAGGGAGGCGAGCACGGGCCTGGAGGCGGGGCTGCGCGGCGGCGCCGGACGAGGTGGAGGACGCGCCGGCGGTGGAGAGGTTGGAGGCGGCGGGCTGGTGGCGGTGACGGGGGTCGTCGGCGGCGGCTCTGCATCGGGGGCGAGGCGCGGGGACGAAGAGAGGGTGGGGGCGGCGGCTAAGGGGGGGGGCCTGGCGGTGACGCCATGGGAGGAGAGGGAGCACGCAGAGAGGGGAGGGAGGGAGCTGCGGGGCAGGAGGTGGGGGTCGGTGGGGAGGTGGGTCCCGCGGGGTGGCCGCGTCCAGGGTGGACTTGGTCTGGTCGGGGTGGGGGCCTGGGGAAAAGTGTGGGGAGGGGGTCGGTTGAGTGTGTGCGCGCGTGTGTGGCTTGTGTGGGCAGGGGGGGCGCGTGGGGCCGGGGTGTAAGCGTGTTAGGTGGGGTGGGTGGATCGGTGTGGGGTGGGGATGGGGCACATGGGACAGAGGGAAAAGGGGGTGGGGCCAGGCTGTGTGGGTGGCTGTTTGGGAGAGAGAGAGGGAGGGAGAGAGGGAGGGAGAGAGAGAGGAGGATGTGTGTGGGGGGTGGGGTGAGGTGGCGGTGTCTGGTTGGGTGGGGGTTGGGGACAAGGTGACGTGGCGAACACTGATAGGATGGGTGATGTGGCTGGAGGGGTGGGTAGATAGGACTGGGGTAAGAAAAGATTTGGGGTGGGGTCTAAGGTGGACCGATTTTAATACTGGGGGTGGTCGACTGGGTCGAATCAGCCCGTTCGACTGCCCCACTAAGAAATAATTAAATATTTTATTTATTTCAAACAGGGCTTTTGCCAAACCGATAGCAGACAAAATAAATAATCCAGAGACCCGGATTTGAATTTGAAAATAAGACGGGGCGTTTTAGAAACAAAACAGGCTTTTCCGCAAATAGTTTTATGCAAGCAAATGCAAGATGATGACGATGCTCAAATGCAATGTGGCATGATGACATGAGCATGCGGTCATGATGATGCAATGCACAAAAACAACGCGATTTTCTAGTAGGGGTTTTTGCGGGATGCCACAGCAGGGTTGGGAGTGGCTGGGTAGGTTAGGATAGGGTAGAAAAGATTTGGGGTAGGGTTTAAGGTGGACCGATTGTACTGGGGGTGGCCGACTGGGTCGGATCGGCCCGGTTGCCTGCCCCCTAAAAATAATTAAATATTTTATTTATTTACAACAGGGTTTTTGCAAACCGCGGGTAGAGAAAACAAATATTCCGGAGACCCGGGTTTGAGTTGAATTAAATACGGGGCGTTTAGAAAACAAAAATATGTTTTTCCGCAAATAGTTTTATGCAAGCAAATGCAAGATGATGACGATGCTCAAATGCAATGTGGCATGGTGACATGAGCATGCGGTCATGATGATGCAATGCACACAAAAATAACGCGATTTTCTAGTAGTGGTTTTGCGGGATGCCACATTATGATAGGGGCAATGAGGGCTGAAATCTAACAAGTACCATAATTTTTGGAACCTCTTTTTGAAACTTGAAATCCCTTCTTCCCTGTATGATGGGCCTTTCTTCCACTATTATTTGAGTCTCCACCTTCTACCTTTAGCCACCATTAAGAGAGCATAGTTGCCATTCTGTGTGTAGTGTCACAAAACTTATTGATTGATGCATATTGTGATATTACTTGTTCTTGTGCTACTTGTATCTAGTCACTCTTATGAACTTTGAAGGTGTCCCATACATCTATGAGGGACAAGCTGTATACCACTATGCCTTGTTTTCTGTATGTGAAAAAAACAAATGTTTTTCAATGCATGCTATTCATGATCTTTGTTTGTCGCGTTTCATGTTGCATTCATAGTTACTTTGTCTTATTGTTAGAACTCCATCTTTCATGCACATGTTTAGAGTTCTTTGATCCCAGCTTTCAATGCTTGCAAATGGTCTGATCTTGGTTTTGACGGTGCATGTCACCTAAAAAATTATTCTTTTATCACTTACCTACTAGAGGACAAGCAGGAGTTAAGCTTGGGGATGCTTAATACGTCGGAAACGTATCTATAATTTTTAATGCTCCATGCTTGTTTAGTATCTACTTTGCTTTGCTTTGTCTACACTTTGAGGTATTTTTATATCTTTTCTAGAACTAACCTATTAACAAGTTGCCACAGTGCCAGTTGCTTGTTTTCTTCTATTTTTGGTTCCAGAAAGGCAGAAAATCAATATTCTCGGAATTGGACGGGACAAGAGCCAAAGTCAATATTTTACCGTGGGCGACACGAAGTCCAGAGGAGAGACGGAGAGGCGAGCCAGGGCCGCCACACTCCCCTAGGCACGGGTGGGCCCACCCCACGCCTGGGTAGGGTGTGGGCCCTCCGGCCGCCTCCCAGCCTCGCCTCTTCGCCTATAAGAAGCCCCCGATGCAGAAACCCTAGGCACCCAATCAAAACTCCACGAAACCTTTTGTAGCCACCGCCACCATCGTCCCTATATCGGGGGGGATCTGAAGCCCTTCCCAGCACCCTGGTAGAGGGGAGATCATCCCGGAGGCCTTCTTCTCCGGTATGAAGCGTGAGTAGTTCCACCTTGGACTACGGGTCCATGTAGTAGCTAGATGGTTGTATCTCCTCCTTTGTTCTTTCATGTATAGATCTTGTGAGCTCCGTTCATGATCAAGATCTAATCTATTTGTAATCATGCATTTCGTGTTTGCGGGGATCCGATTGATATTGAGATTACTATGTCAGATTGATTAATGGTTTTGTCTATTTGATACTATCATGTATGTGTTGTTTGTGATCTTGCATGCTCTTCGTTGTTAGTAGCTATCTTGGCCAAGTAGTTGCTAGTGAATCCAAGAGGGGGTATTTATGCTCGACAGTGGGTTCATGCCTCTAGTTTCCAAGGGAAGTGACAGAAATCTCTTCGGTTGTAGATGTTTTGTTGCCACTAGGGAGAAAACAACGGTATCTTGTTCATAGAACAAGTGGATTATTTGCCTTACACACTTTGCTTAAATCAGTTGTCTGTTGCTTGCAACTTAATAATGGAGGGGGTTCGGATGATAACCTGTAGGTGGACTTCTATTCATAGATGCAGTTGGATGGCGGTCTATGTATATTGTTGTATTTCCCAATCGAATATCATAGGATCTATTTGTCTAGTATTTCATTGTTATTCCTTGCTCAGTTCCTGTCAATTGCCCTGCTGTAATTTCTTTACCCTTCATGCCATGTTGTTTTTCTAAGGAGAGCACCTCTAGTGAACTATGGACCCTGGTCCAATATTTACCATTGATACATCCTCCACAGTTACCTATTTACTTGCTGCAAACCATTACCTTCCACACCATACGTTTAATCCTTTGTTACAGCAAACTGGTGAGCTTGACAACCTCACTGATTGTTTGGGGCAAAGCCTTGAGTTTGTGTTGTGCAGGTTTCCACGTTGCTTGCAACACCTGTGTGACGTTTCCTTCCTCCTACTGGTTCGATAACCTCGGTTTCTTACTGAGGGAAAACTTTCTGTTGTGCTGCATCACACCTTGCTCTTGGGGTTTCCCAACGAAGCACTACACATTGATGCAGTGCCATCACACATCCATGTACATCTTGGTGTTACCCGGATGAATAGAATATGGTGAATTGTGTGTTTCTGGTAGAATCGATTTCTGAAGTTTGGGATCTTGTGGAATGCAGATACGTTTTCCATACCACAAGGTTCCTTGTTCATCTTCATGGAATCCTTTCGCCTTTCCTTTAATGATTTTACTCTTAATCTCCTCTATTTCCTTGTCCAACTTTTGAGCTTCATTGATTTTATCCAACAGTGTTGGTTGAACTTCCAAAGACATGATATATCCTTTAGGCACTATCTCCAATCTTAGCTTTTTTATTGGGCAGACAAATCATCTCGCAATTCTCCTTTCGTGAGGCCATTCACATAAACTTTGCGGCTTAATGCATTACGACATTCGTTTTATCGGGATGGTATTGCAAACTCAAGTCATAATCCTTGATGAGTTCTAACCACCTTCATTGCCTCATGCTGAGCTCCTTCTGAGTGAAAATACATTTCAAGCTCTTGTGATCTGTGAACACTTCACAACGCTTTCCCCAAAAGATAGATTCTCCATGTTTTGAGTGCATGGACAAAAGAGGCCAACTCTAAGTCATGTGTAGGATAGTTTACTTCATGAGTCTTGAGTTGTCTCTAGGCATAGGCCACAACTTTTCCTTCTTGCATCAAAAATCCACCCAATCATTGGTGAGATGCATCACAATAGACTTGGAAGTCTTTATCTAGAACTGGCAGACATAAAACTGGTGCTGACACTAGTCTTTTCTTCAACTCTTGAAAACTAATTTCACAACCTTCAGTCCAATCAAACTTATTTTCTTTCTTAAGCAACTCTGTCATTGGTTTATCAACTTTCGAGAAATTCTCGATGAACCTTCTATAGTACCCGGCCAAGCCTAGGAAACTACGGACTTCTTTAAATAACTTGGGAGATTCCCACTTAGTTACAGCTGACACCTTTGCGGGATTGACAGCTATACCATTTCTAGAAACAATATGTCCAAGAAATCCATCTTCATTCAACCAAAACTCACACTTACTGAACTTGGCATACAATTTGTGCTCCCTGAGTTTCTCAACAATCAAACGCAAATGTTCTTCATGCTCTTCATTGCTCTTGGAATAGATCAATATGTCATCGATGAATACCACAAAAAATTTGTCAAGAAACTCCATGAACACCTTGTTCATCATGTCCATGAAATAAGATGGTGCATTTGTTAGTCCAAATGGCATCACAGTATACTCATACAATCCATACCTAGTGGTAAAAGCAGTCTTAGGTATGTCTTGTTCTCTAATCTTTAGCTGAAAGTAGCCTGATCGAAGATCAATTTTTGAGAACACATGAGCTCCTTCTAGCTTATCAAAAATATCATTGATTCTAGGTAAGGGATACTTGTTATTTATGGTCACTTTGTTGAGTGAATGATAATCTATGCATAGCCTCTAACTTCTATCTTTCTTCACGACAAACAAAATTGGTGCACCCCAAGATGAATAACTCGATTGGATAAACCCTTTCTGCAACTGTTCTCCAAGCTGTTTCTTGAGCTCTTTTAACTCATCAACTGAAATCTTGTAGGGTCTCTTTGCTATGGGTCCAGATAATGGCAGTAAGTCAATCAAAAACTCCACATCCCTATCTAGTGGCATTCCTGGTAATTCCTACGGAAACACATCCGGGTACTCCTTCACTATTGGTACACTATCTATGCTAACCCCCTTAAGAGAATTTAGCTTACTCCCTTTGGGTTCAAAGTTACACTTGAACCTAATCCGTCTCTTATCCAGGGTTGTGAGTGTAACAATAGGATTGGCACAATCTATTACTTCTTCATATCTAGTCATCCAATCCATGCCCAAAATTACATCCAATCCTTGGGATTCTAGGATTATCAGACTAGTTGGAAACTTATACTTTCCAAACTCTATTACTAGATCATGACATCCAAAATTTTACTATCATCTCTCCACCTGGGGAGCTTACTTTAATAGGACATCCAATTGTTTCAGTTGAGACCCTATTTTTATCTACAAATGCTCTTGAAATGAATGAATTCGATGCGCTAGTATCAAAAAGGACAAGTGTTGGAAAGGAATTAATCTTGAACTTACCAGCCACAACATCAGACTCCTGTTCGATTTCCTCCACATTGATGTGGTTCACATGACCGTTTTGAAAAGGGTTTGGTTTGTTGGCTCCATCAGTCTTCTCTTCTGGGCATTCATTTGCATAGTGCGTAGTTTTCTTGCACTTGAAGCAACCTGACTGATGTCCCTCTTTGCTGGCTGATTCCCATTGCCATTTCCACTATGGTGACTCTTGTGTCCACTCTTGTTGCTGTGGTAATCACCACTGTTCTGTCCATGATGTTTATTGCTATCTGTAAGATCCCTCCTTTATAAAGGAAAAGGATCCCTGTGATTGCAATGCTAGTCCCTGGATCATTGCTAGCATCCACAGTTTAAGATGAAGTACACAGATACAAAGGTCATTTATTACATCCATTCTAGAGATAAACATAGTCTTTACAACTCAAGGCCACAGGCCTAATACAAGAGTTTGAATAAGTAAATAAATATAAGTCTTCATCTTCATGTGCCACAGGCAAACATGTTGAGTGTAGACTCATGACACCTAATCCTCATCAGAGTAACCTGCAACATCACAAGTTATAGCCACAGTGGGTCAATACTTTGGAATAGTATTGGCAAGTGATACCTTAGTATATTTTAAGTGGACTAGATACTATATGCAAATTTGGCTAAGTGTAGCTTGGCTTGCTTTGCTCAAAATAGGTTTTTCCTATTAGTTGAAATCACTAAGTTTTTCTTTGTCAAAACTTTTCCCAAGGAACCAACAATAGACATTGAGGTCCTTGACCCTTGTTCACCCACAAGTTTTACTTAGAAATTGGAATGATGAGATTCTTGATAGCTTCCATGTCTTGATGCTCAAGTTGTCCATTGCCATGGACTTGGCTAAGTACTTAGATTTTTCCATCTGCAGAGGTTGTGCACTTTCCCCACCAGACTTGGTTTCACCAAGACAGGACCTTTCAGAAGCCTTCCCTTAGACCAAATGGACGCGTTCCAACCTATCACCCCACTACCACCAACTGTCCAAATGGCTAAGTTCTAGCAACCTATGTGATCCAGGCAGAGCCCATATTGCCAAGTGGTTGCACTAGAAGCTTCTCAACACTTGGCCTCTAAAATCCCTTTGTTCCTGGGTGGCTTTCCACAAGTGAGATACACAAGGTAAACCATAGCCATGGGCCTTGTGTAACCACTCAACCAAAACCACCAATCAAGTCCCTTTCCACCCAGGTGATTCATTGACTTAGTTGTTTTATTAAGCAATACAAAAGTCCAAAGACTTATAAATATTTTCATCATAGCATGTATATTTTACCAACCCTTGTTTACTACTAGCTAGGCTAAGCATGGCATATATAGTAACTTAACTTAGAAATTCCCTAGCATTTCTACAACTACTTAGGATTTCCCAACATGGCATATAAGAAAAATAATATCATGCAAGACTTAGCAAAAATATTTCTAATGCTTAGTATAAAACATAGGGATATAAATATTCATGAAGTACCACTTTCCTTGGTAGTTGGGAGAGTAGCACTCTTCACAATCACAAACACTAGCACCAAAGTCTACACAAAGAATGGTAGAAACAAATTACACACATAACATATACAAACAAACAAAAATATGTTCATGCATGCAAAATGCTAAGTGATGGTTTTTAAAACTCAACCAAGCAAGTGCATAGTACTGAATCCTAAACAAGTCAAAAACTTGCCACACTACAATAATTTAAACCCTAAATTAATTCCTAAGCAATTCATATGTTCAAATAAGCCCTACACATGTTTTTGCAAAAGAAACCATTTTAATAGATGCAAAACATTAAACACATTGCATATTCTGAAAGGGCTTGTTCTCCTGATTCCAACAGTATAAAATTTGTCAAATTCTAACGTGGGGATCAAAAGTTATAGCCAAATCAATTTTGAATCTAAATCAGATTCAAATTCTGTTTTAAACCTAACTCACTGCCACGCGTCTTAATTATACTGGCCGATACCGCTTCGCGTCGGATCGAGCTTCCACGCCGTAGGATCTAACTTAATCGCGTGGCTCAGATCCAATCTTACCTCTTCGCTCGCGTTCTATCCTATCCGCACGATCTGGATCCAACGTTCCTGAGCAGCTGTAACACCCTCAGAATCGGACCTATGCAAGTTTTAGCGAAATCCGCCAAACCCGCAGAGAAACGATTCAAAGGTGCCCACCAGGCACTTTCGTGCGGGTGGAAAACGAAGTAATAACATTACACAACAGTCCTCGATGGGACCCACAGAACAGATATATATATAACAGCGACTCCATGAGTCAAGAATACAGATATAATATACAAAGATCCAAATCACCTTGAAAAGATGAGGCGTCCGACTACGGACAAGATGCAAATGGGGCTAAGAGCCCTGAAGAATAACCAATGGCGTCCATAACCCTGCCCAGGCCAAGCCGGAAGGGTAACCCTGCCAACGACGTCGATCTCAAAACCTGCTTAAACAAAAGGGGTGCCGACAAAGGGCAAAGGAAAAAGAGGAGCGTCAGTACTGAGGCCAGTACACGGCGAGGCTAGAATTCGGCGGTCCTCGCCTACATAGGTATGGTGGACTGAAGCGGCAGCGACAGCATGCACTAAACAACCTATAGAGACTCGATTCAACTGGCGTCAATCAGAGAGGGGTAAGAAGGACCTATCCGGAACCAACCTGATACTACCATCAAACAAACCCATCCTGGCGTTTCCCCCTCGACACCGATCGGGGAAGTCAACCGAGGAACTCACACAGTTGGCAGTTTTATTTATTCGGTTATCGTTGTAGTAATTACTAGTCAGGTATAGATAATCATCCTGATAAAATAAGCAGTGGGCCGTTTTAGTTAACCATTCCGTTGTAGTTACAACACTTACTAATCAGATATAGATAACATGAGATAACCCAAAACCCAGCAGTTGTTGGTACTTTTATTCAGCCATTCCGTTGTAGTTGCAATACTTACTAGTCAGGTACTATGGTCGCAAGCGACACTTCAAACAAGCAATTGTGGGCAGTATTAATTAGCCATTCCATTAAAGTGAAGCTGATTACTAGTCATTATAAAGTCAAATTTATAACAATAAACTTTAGTTATGCTTGTCTATGGTCGAGATACTGTGCTCCAAGTCGTCCATATCCGCGGACACGGCTTTCAGAAAGTTTTACCCGGCCGGGGTGCACCAATAGCAACACACACTCGATCAACCTCGGAAAAACCAAATCAAAACCCAACGAGGCATTCACGACAAAGCAATCACAGGATTCAGAATTATTTCAGGGGGCCACCCCTTGGAGTACACCCGCAACGAAGTAAGCAAGCTCCGAGACGGACTCAAGGTTTGCGACAATGGCTGTAAGCGACAGCAGATCCCCAAACGGGGACTGTCGATACCGCGAAAACACTCCGCTTCCAAAACAGTACAGCGTGCTCCTCACACAATCGTAAATAAAGCAGTAAAGCATGGCATAGGTACAGGATCGTAAATAAAACCTCAAACTAGTTGTGGCCCCAAGAAATAAGACTGAATCAAGCTCTGGCTAAGGGGGGTCCCATATACCTCCCGGATGTGGATAGCGCGATAAATCAAGGAACAGGTATCAAGTACTCGGGGTCCTACGGGACACAAGTGGGCGTTCGGAAACCAAGTATTAACTATCACCCACCGATGCCTCTGCTTAATCCAATTTTAGTTGTTAAACAGGAATTAAAGGGTGCGATAAGTAAAACCATAATCATCTCCAACCTCAACATGCGGCAATACATCAACCACTGTGGCACTGGACGACACGCAACAGCACTTGAGCAAGCGACTACGACGCGCAAGTCCAATTATCTACCAAACAACAGGTAATAGGGTGTGTCCAAGGCAATATGAGGCTGCAGGGAATAACCAGGGAACGAAGCTAGAGCATCGCAACACAGATAGCAATAGATCAACAGGGGGGAATAAATACTATAAAAGTAAAATAGGTAGAAAGGGGGAGATGCTCGCCTGAAAACATTGTCGAAGGTTCAACCGAAGATCGGGGCGAAGCTCACATCAACTCAACGGCCTTATCCGCAAAGAACCAAAATACTAGAAGAAACACCGGATGCAATATTTAATACACGGCAGAAGATCGGCATGATGCATGTATGATGTATGACATGGCAAAGGTGCGATGCAATTAGGTCATATTAAGCGGAACCGGGGTCCCGACAATTAATTAAACGGTTCAAGTTGTTTAGAACCCCCGCAATTTAAATGTTGTATTAACATGGCAAAAGATAGCACCGGGTTCGCTACACAAATTTAAATGAGGCCGATATGAGACTGGATTTGCCCGCATATGGGCCCCATATTTAATTATTAGGTGATTCGGCATAAGGCCCCCAAACCACAGATATACATGCGAGATGACAATTATATATGCAACAATTTGTTATTATGTTATAAAATAGGGTTTTCGGGAAGGGGTTCACACATTAGGGTTCGGCAGATCTTGGGGTTCCGGGGTTCGGGGTCGGTCTCAGGGTCCAGGGTTCGACGGGGTCGTTCTCGGACTCCGGGGTAGATCTTGGCGCAATCGCGGTGGTCGGCCATGTTGTCGGTGCTGGTGTCCTCGATGGAGAACTCGGTGTTCCGTGAGGTAGACATTGTCGCATCCGTGGTCCTCGGGCATCGGATCTGGGGAAGTACTTGTCGCATCTATCGTCTTCGGGTTTGATTCAATCGGGTCCATGTCGGAGTACTTGTCTTCCCATGTGGTCTTCGGGTCCGGGGTCCCAGTCATGGCGTTCCAGGGAAGTACATGCCGTGTCCGTGACGGAGATCTTGAAGGTCCCTGAACTCGGCGAACTTGGCGTACTCCCGGTTCGGTTCCAGTCGCCTCGGATCGATCTTACGGGCACGCCATATCGTCGCGAAGATCTTGACACGGCCAGCAGCTACAGGACACACGCGGGAACATCTCAACCGGCTCTTGAGCATCATCACAGAAGCATGTGGCCGAGGCAGCACCGATGCGGGCTTGGGAACGATGGCGGCCTCGTTGACAGGGGGAGGGCGGCCTGACGAGCTTGCAGAGGGGGCGCGCGCCAAACGGAGGATGAGGCCAGCTGCCGCGGCCGGGGCGCGGTCACGGCCAGGGCTCGGGAGAGGCGACGCTGCAGGGACCCACTCATGGACGCGCGGACGTCGAGGCAGGGATGGGACCGGGCGGAGGCGCGGACGGGGCCCTGCCGGCGCGGCGACCATGGGCGCGCTGGAGGGGTCCGGCGAGCGGCGGCGGGGCTGCCGAGGTCGGAGAACAGCGGCGGAGGCGGCTTGGAAGGAGGCGGCGCAGCTCGGCCGGCGGGGGCGGCGCTGCCGGAGGAGGAGGAAGGGCGGCTGCGCGCGGCGGCGCTTGGGGAGCGGAGGAGCGGCGGCGAGCAGACGGGGAGGCGGCGACGCGGGCTTGCGTCGGGACCGGAGGAGGCGGGGTGCGGGCAGACGGCGGCGGCCGACGATGGCTAGGAGCAGAACGGAGGAAAGAGGGAGGAGGCAGGGAGCGGGGCGCGTGCGTCGGTCGCGTGGGGAGGCTGGTGGGGGCGGTTGGCTCGGGGGAGGGGTACCTGGGGAGGGTGCCAGCTGCCAGGGGAGGTGGGCGGTGGGCCAGGGCGCCAGGGGTGGGGTCGCGCGGGGCTGTTGTGTGATGGGAGGGTGGTGGCGTGTAGTGTGTGTGTGGCTGAGAGGGTTGGTGGTTGGGGGGAGAGAGGAGAGAGAGGGGGGTGGACCAAGTGGCAGCATGGGAGTGGTTCAGGGAGAGGGAGGAGGTGAGGTGGCTGC